>JAPSGF010000054.1:1232536-1472757 GCA_035772895.1 Perdix hodgsoniae
CCGCGGGCCGCCGGCGGGCGTCGGTACTGCGGCATCGGGCGGAGCGCGGGGCTGCGTGCCGGGAGCGGCGGGAGGGCAGCGTCCGCCTGCTGCTGGGCGGCGGGGCCGCTGCGAGAGGGCCGCGGGAGGAGCGCGGGGCTGCGGCGATGGACTGAGGCGGCGGGGGCTGCCGGCCCGGCGCCGAGGTGAGTGCGTGCTGCCTTCTGCTTTCCTCCTCCTCCCTCCGTCGGCTCCGCGAGGAGCGTTTTCCTCTCGTGCGTTTCCAGAACGAAAAGGGGCTTCCGCGGGGGGAAGGAATAGATGTCATCTTGAAACGAACGGCGGTGGTGGTGCTCGGTGATGGAAGGGATGGTCGTCACCGCGAGGTAGGAATGTTTTGCTGGGTGCAGAAGAAAAATCGCAGGGGTAGGGCGGCTGCCGCTACGGCTAAAATGACCTTCTCTAGAGATGCTGGCCTCCTGTCGGCTCTGCTTCAGCTCCAGCCCTTTCCACTAAACTCGGGCATCGCCCTCCCTAGCCTGGACCCCAAATCCAATGTCCGAACTGCCCCGAGCCGCCGCGCCGCGCTACCGATTCCATTCGGTTGCGCCTTTGGGAGAGGACCCTCCGCGCACGGCTCTGCTCGCGGGGCTGTGCAGCTCTCCCGGTACAACCTCCGGCTGCTGGGGGTCTGCAGCGAGTCCTGCAGCCGCGGCTGCTTGTTGCGAGGGTGCCCTGCCTCGTCCGCGTTCGTGCGTGTGAGGGATCGGGAGGTGTTATGGCACCGGTCTGCACCTGTGCACGGCTGCGGTGCTGAGCCACAAGTTCCATGGTCTGTTCATATCTGCATTTCGACTGAAGGATTCCTCCATGCACACCCAGTGCTTCGGTTAGCATATAGATCTACAGACAAGTGTAGATCTTTAATTCTGGCAGTAGCACTGAGCTGAGGTTTTTTTGGCCGTTTCCCTGTAGGAGCTGCTTAATGTGTTGTTGCAGCATTTGCTCGGGAGGCTGCTGACCTATCTGAGCAATGTTTTCCTGGGCAAGATTTGAAACAATCTCACAGCTTTCCATTCAGCTCCTTTTACATCCATTTATCGGTACTAACATGGCTCCGATTTGGTTTTTATTCTGGCTCTGTGTTTTGTGCCATTGTGGGTCACACCCGTCAAGCGGCCACTGGAATGTCTTCTGCAGGGGTTACACGGCAGGTCAGGCAGAACTGTGGTGCTGTGGATGCCTACTTGTGGATCATGGAGTCAAAATGAGGGTGTACTCTGTGCTTCCGCAGGGAAAACTGTTTCTGACTTGATGGATGGAGAATCTGTAATCTAAGTTGATGGCTTAAGTGCTGGTAGAGATAAAAGTAGTGGCTTTTCTACAGCAAGGCACATATTTGCCACCTGAAGAGACACAGGTGCAGGGATACAGCTCTGCAGAACAGGGAGGTGTTTGCCTTTAACTTAGCTGTCTCCATCAAATCATTAGGCTGGAAGCTCTTACCCAAAAGCACAGATCCCTGTCCTTGGGTAGAGGACACCGTTCCAGCATAGGCCTACATGTACAGAAGAGTGAAATTCCAGTCTTCAGGAAACCAGTGACAAGTGAAATAAAGAGAAAACATCTCAGTCATATGAGGTATTTAGGATAAAATCTCCTTTCCTCTACCACTAAAGCACGGACTTGCGTTTTCAAAGAACCACACTTCTGTTGTGCATATGCATGCCCTCAGAAAGGCAGATTGACTCCATGTGAGGCTGCAGATTTCATTCTGGCAGTGGGCCTTATGGAGGTGAATAAATTCTGCTGCGTGAAGAATGTGCCACCTTGTCTGAGGATTATGTTCTCGTAACTTCACTGACCGCTGGTGACAGAGCTGGCTCTTTGGGAGGCACTACTGCCTTGCAATCAGATGTATCAGGCTTTTGGTGCAGCTTGGTGTTTCAGCTACAGGCCTTGGGCTTGAATTTAACTACAGTATTCTAAAAATAACTAGAAAAATAGTTCTGGAGGAGTGAAGTGAAAGTGTTCTGGTTGTCTCAGTTTGGATTACGTGTTAATGGAGAAGGTACATTAGATATTAAGAAATCTAGAGTGAAGCAGAAAAAAGGAATGTGTCCCTTGTTAAGGGAATCTACCTGCTGAGATGTGGGGAAGGGGATAAGCAGAGGGATAAGGATAACAGAAAATTCAGCGGACAATAAAAGCTTAAATCCTTAAATGGTGAAGTCAGCTCTTCCTCTCCAACTTAAGCAGATAATGATTTTGACAGCAGATAGAGCCTTGGTTGATACGTAGCAATGAGGTAACATACAGGAATTATATCTCCACCCTCCCCCCCCCATCTAATTAAAGAAAATCACTCTCAATTCTTTTGGGCTAAATCACCATAATTGCACTTATTTCTGAAGATATTCTCCAGATTTATGCAACTGAAAATGAGAGTTGAATTTAACTAACTATGAGTAAAGATTTGGACCTACTTCCATGGGACTCGCTGGAAGTTCTGTTCCTGCTATCAGTGGGACAGTCCAGGCTCAATATGAGCACGCAGCATTTCACTGATCAGAGTCTCCCATGCCCTCTAGGATCCAGAGTGTTGAACAAGTTGTAAAGCAGATTTCAATGAGGTCACCGTCTCAATGACAAATTCACTAAGACTTTCCTGGAGTCACAAACTTTAACTTCTGAATTATCTTTTTATCAAAGTAACCATTAATCATTTAACCACGAGTCACAAGCGGTGTTCCCTAGGGACGGGTATTGGGGCTTATCCTGTTTAAATATCTTTATTGATGATTTGGGTGAGGGAATTGAGTGTACGTTTAGTAGGTCTGTGGACAGCGCCAATTGGGGGGGAAGTGTTGATCTGCCTGAGGGTAGGAAGGTCCTACAGAGGGACCTGGAGATACTGGATCTGTGGGCTGAGTTTCAACAACGCTAAGTGCCGGGTCCTGCACTTTGGACACAATGATGCCATGCAATGCTACAGGGCTTGGGGCAGAGCGTCTGGAAAGCTGTGTATAGGAAATGGACATGGGGATGTTGGTTGATGTTTGGCTGAATGTGAACCAGCATTGTGCCCAGGTGACCAAGAATGCCCATAGCATCCTGGCTTGTATCAGAAATACTGTTGCCAGCGGCATCAGGGCGGTGATTGTTCCCTGTACTCAGCTCTGGCGAGGCCACACTTTGTTTGCTGCGTTCAGTTTTGGGCCCCTCACTACAGGAAAGACATTGAGACCCTGAAGTACATCCAGAGAAGGAGAGAAGGGCAACAAAACTGGTGAGGGGACTGAAGCACAAATCTGATGGGGAGTGGCTGAGAGAACTGGAATGGTTCCATCTGTGGAAGAGAAGGCTCAGAAGAGACCTTATAGCTCTTTACAACTGCCTGAAAGGAGGTGTTGTGCTGAGGTGGGGGTTGGTCTCTTTTTCCATGTAGAAGTGACAGGACAAGGGACAATGGCCTCAAGTTGCACCAGGGGAGGTTCAGGTTGTATGTTAGAATTTCTTCTCTGAAAGAGTGCTCAGGCACTGGAACAAGCTGCCCAGGGAAGTGGTAGAATCACCACCATGGAAGTAATCTAAGGAAAGAGCAGATGTAGTACTTGGCTTAGTGGAAACATTGGTGGTAGGTGGATGGTTGGACTAGATGATCTTAGAGATCTTTTCCAACCTTAGTGATTCTATGATTCTACAATATTAATCTTACTGAGAAAGTTTAGGGTTGTTGCTAACATACTGGCTGAGCTTACTCGCCTTCAGCCATAACACCTTACTACGGGAAATAATTAGCTAATTTATCTATGATAATTTTTAAACCAAAGCCCTTCAAAATCAAAATATTGGCATATTTAGAAATACTATTATTAGTTTGTTTTTTTTTTTTAATTTTAAAAAAGATTATATTTTGTTCCTTGTGATTCCCAATATATCCAAAATAAAACCACATTCATTAATAGTTACAATAGATTCACTTCAGCCTACCTAAGAGGAGAATTTGACCTATAATTTTTATTATATTAAAAGTTAATATTTTTATTAAGCTTTACAGAATCAGTATTTAAGAAGCCCAATTTTCATTTGTCATATTGATGAAAGAATAATAACTGGAAATAACTAGTCTGACACAAACCAGCTAAAGTTGATTCTATTCTCAAAGTCCTCTTGCAATTTCAGATACATAGAACACAAAGAATATGATGCAGATGGGTCAAATTCAGCTGTTGTTTATTCTGCAATTAAATCAGGAGTTGCCATAAATTAGCAATTTAAGTTATCCTAGCATTATGTCCTTGTAATCAAGAACATAATTTAACCTTTGAAATGAGAACGACAGAGACAAATATGCTTCTTTCTCAACTGTTGCTCTCCATTAACACCGAAGAGTATTGGTGAAGTAGAATGGAAGAAACAGCTTATTGTTGGGTCATCATTTCTAGCAGTCTCCCAACATTTGGTACTATTACATAAATTTTAAACCGTAACTGACAAAACACATGGCAGAATTTCAGAAGGCTGCAGTTTTCTTTGTTGTTGTTTTCTTTTTTAACTTCTGCTACTCAAAGTATTATCCAGAGTTCAGCAGCAACTCTCCCAGAGTCACATTATTTTATTTAGCATTGGATATGTAATGGTTTTATTCAACAAATTCTATTTTGCTCTGCCCTTGTTTAATCTCTAAGCCCCTTACACCAGAGGGCTGTTTCTGGTCTAGATTGCTAAGTCATCATGTCAAAAAACAAGTATGAGAACATTTCCAGACAATTCCGTACTACTGAATTAGCTTGTGAAATCACCAGTGATCATGTTGGCCAATAGAAAGACATAAAGAGGCAAATTTGGAAAGCTGAATTTAAATTCTAAATATTCATCATTTTGCCCTTATATTCCTGTGCCCATAGGAAAATTATGAAATTTTTTCTTTGTGTAGTTTGCACACTTAGGAACCAGTAAGTGTACACAGTTCAGAAGGTGGTTCATACAGTGTGGGAACAAATAAAACTTGTCATTATATGCCCATTCAGAACGGAATGAGATTAGCATACATATAAAGTTATGAGATACAAAAAAAGAATAATAAAACACAGAAAGCAAATAATCATTTTTTAGGAACTACATCTTGTTAATCCGATATTTTTACAGTCAATTTATGCAACAGTAATTCCCTGGACTTGGCAGGTGGAGGGATTATTCTCATCACTTTCAGATGCTTATAGTAGGTCATGTACGTATGAGGTAGTTGGTTAGGTTTCCGTTATAGCTAATGGAGGGAAAAATGGAATCCTCCAGTGCAGTTAATCAAACTAGTTTTCAACCACTATCTTAGTCTGAGATTAACTGCCCTCTGGACATGACAGTTGTCCCCTCTGACTACAGAGGAAGCACTGAATGACGAGCTCAGGGGTAGCCAACTACATACACACGCTAAATCTGGACAGATGAACCCTATTCTTACTGTATACTGTAAAATATAAAGGATAAAAATTGTATAATTTAACCAATTTCTAAGTAATTTTCAAGATATTTCACCGTATTTTACTACTCCTACTTAACGAACTTGTTTTCTTTGATAGTGAGTAGGCCAGCATACTCTCCTTGTCCTCTACCTGTATTGTTACGATGCTATTTTATTGTGGGTGAAGGGCTCCACTGAAACAGTACAAGTAACCCAGGTCTTTTATCAGGCAGTACTTACAGCATGTATTCCCAGTGTGTTTCAAATCTCGTTTTCTATGCCCACTTTCTCTATTTTCAAACCTTATTGAGGCAATTTAGGATGACTACCTTTATCTTCCAAAAATGCTTTGACACAAACACAGACAGTGTATCAAGTGTTGATACACAAACACAGTTGACACAGTTGTGTTGTGGAAAGAAAAAACACAATGAAACTGAATTGTAATCAATTCTGATGGAAGTGTAATGGCATGGTAACAAAAACACAGCTGGATGTTTAGCTTTGAGAGGGCTTGCTGTTTGGAGAGAGTAAATACCTGGTTATTAAACATCTTCCTTTAAAAGATAAATATATATATGATTCAAAAGAATAAAAAGTGTTATCAAGGAGATTGTCTTGCTTAAAATAATACAATTCATGTTGTTGTGGTGTTGTTTTTTTTTTTAATAAAAAGTTTATTCTCCAGATAGCTACCAATCCATGTCATAATATCTGAGTATTTAGAATGTATTAACAAATTATTATTTTATTTGGATATGGAGATATAATATCAGTTTGTAGAGATATGCAAAATATATTCTGTATGGATGTCTTAAGAGGAAGGAAACTGTAGTGGATGTTGACTGTCCCTGATACTTATGTAATGGGAGAAGATTCAAACCAATACTAGTTACAATTTTTTTTTTTCATATAGTGTAAATATAATTTAAAGCATTAAAATCTGTTAGTAAAATAATACTTATGATATTACTGAAATCCATTCTAAACACTGTTGCACTAGAGCATTTCTCTGTACTGCCAGTGAGTTGACAGTGCCCCTCAACATTTGTTGCAACTGGTTCTTGGTAGGCAGATTTTTCTCTCAGGATGCCTTTCAGTACGTGGCCTTTTATGTTTGGTAGTTAGCATGCTAAAATAGAAACCATTTTGCACCTGGCAGATACTTTTACAATTTGTAAGAAGATTTTGTGCTTTCATTTTGTATTGCTCAGTAATGGTAGAATCTCTCCTTAATCAGTAATTTCAGAGACATGTTTTTACCTCCTTTTCAATCCATTTATGTTCATGAACAGATAAACTTACCTTAATTTGTAATTCAGTGACATTTATGATGGTATTTAAAATTCTAAGGTTAGCCTACTTCAAGTTTGAACAATTGTTCTATTATCATATTATTTCCGTTCCCTGACTAGATGTGCATAAGTCCTCTGATTGTGTTTCTTGCTGTGAGCTTTCCAAAAAGCAGATCTGAACTTTGCCTCATGACTGTGATTACACAGGTGTGTAAAGTTTGTTTTGTTTCTTTTTTTGCATAGGTGTTCATAAGGAGAAGTAGAATACTGAAGCCTTTCTTTAATTTTCTCAAGCTATAGAAACATCAACAGGATAGTAATTTCAAGAACTTATTAATTCAGGAGATTGTTTGTTGTTTCAAATGTGGCCAGACTGTAGGCTGACATGCACAGTTCCTATATCAGTACAGTATTCTTCACTTCCACAGATTAATTAAATATACAGTGGTCAGAAAAAAAATGAGAACAACAAGAGGAAGGAATCTGTCTTTTGACACTGCAGATTACAATTTTGTATTTTCCCAGAAAGCACTAATTGTACACTGCCGTGCCAAACAATTCAATGAAGTAGAAGTCAAAACACTGATGAACTAATAACCTACCACCAAGACAAATCATTTCATCATTGATTCTGTTATAGTTCTGTTCTCAGCCAGTGCAAGTAGGTTACAAACTTAAATTCAGTGCTTATAGAGAATATTCCCCTGGTCTGTGAAAAGAGAAGCCTCTCTCCACACTCTGTTGTTGGTTTAGCAACTGCACTTTTTCTCCCTTCTACAGCCTAGGATACCAGGAAAAGCCACTGCTGTTGTGGCCTCTTGGGATCATACCTGGAAATTCAAAATTCATGCTGGGGTTTAGACAGCTGTAATATGAAGGCTGGATCATAAAAAAAACATTTCCCAAAATCAGATTTTAAACTAAGCATGGTACAGCAGAACTACATGAAGTTCTCTGTATTTTTGGCCAATTAACATTACTTTTTATTTTTGTCTTCCTTCTGATACTGGCAAACAGCGAATGCTGAATTAAAAATGCTGCACTATCCTAATCTGGAAATCATTTAGGCAGGATAATTTTTGTAGGAATTGATCTAAAAGAAATGGGTAACTCCTATTGTAACTAAAATATTAAACACTTTAAAGTTGGACACTCGGTCACATGGAACTCTTGAAGTGTGCAGTGAACTGAATTAACAAATAAAGGCGAAGTTCTCAGTCAGCAGAGCATTCATCTTCCTTCTTTGCAAGCTCTCTGAATCACTCTACTAGTGATGGTATTTTATTCTGGGAGAATTTCACCCAAGTGACATTCAAGTGAATACCCAGAGAGTAAGGTACTCTCTCCTGATTCTACTGTCCAAATTACTTCTATTCTTTACTTCCAGTCTTTCATAAGAATCAAATGGAAAAGGATGACTGAATGGAAGTTTATAGTAACCTACAAAAAAGCACTTTTAAGATGGACAAGCAATGAACAATTACTCAGGATCATCTGTAGCGCTGCCTCTGAAACGCAGGAAAAAACCTTGCTCAAGAAAATGTCTGTGTTTAAAAAAATCATATAATCAGAGCAGTGACCAACTGTAAAGGCAATAATTCTAGTTCTTATTCATTAGTGGGTGTATGGGAACTGCTGAATCACGGCCTGAACCTCTGATTGATCACCTGAGGTGAGCAATGAGTCTGCCCTGGAAGCACAGGTGAAGGCAATTCACCTGTGCTGCTGGAAGGGGTGGAGCCTGGCTGCACTTTGCCTAGACTCATTTAAGATCTGACTACCAGTGGAGAAGGATCTCTTCTGGAGATCCCTCCTTTGGAGCAAGCCAAGGACAAGGGTAAGTACCATCTTCCTTCTGTACCTTTTTGGTATAGAATCATAGAATCACAAGGTTGGAAACAATCTATAAGATCATCTAGTCCAACCATCTTCACATTATCACTGCTACCGTAAGCTACCAGATCTTGCAGCTTCTCATCCAGATGCCTCTTGAACACCGCCAGGGACAGCGACTCTACCACCTCCCTTGGCAGGCCATTCAGTGCCTGACCACTCTCTGAGAGAAAAAGTTTTTCCTTATGTCTGACTTAAACCTCCTCTGATACAACTTGCTGCCATTTCCCCGGGTCCTGTTCGTTGCCTGGGAGAAGAGGCCAAACCCTTCCTCAGCACAACCTCCTTTCAGGAAGTTGTAGAGTGCAGTGAGCTTCCCCTCTGAGCCTCCTCTTCTCCAGACTAAACAATCCCAGCTCCCTCAGCCACTCCTCATAAGACTTGTGCTCCAGACCAGTTCGTCACCAGTTTTGTTGCCCTTCTCTGGACACGCTCCAGGGCCTCAATGTCTTTCCTGTAGTGAGGGGCCCAAAACTGAACACAATACTTGAGGTGCGGCCTCACCAGTGTTGAGTAGAGAGGGATGATCACCTCCCTGCTCCTGCTGGCCACACTATTTCTAATGCAGGTCAGAATGCTCTTGGCCACCTGGGCACACTGTCAGCTCATGTTCAGCTGAGTATCAGCCAACATCCCCAGGTCCCTTTCCTCTTCACAGTCATTCAGCCACTTGTCCCCAAGCCTATAGCGCTGCATGGGGTTGCTGTGGCCAAAGTACAGAACCTGGTACTTGGCCTTGTTGAATCTCATCCCATTCACCCCAGCCCAGCGATCCAGCTTATCTAAATCCCTGTGAAGGGTTCCCCTACCCTCAGGCAGATCAGCGCCACCTCCCAACTTGGTGTCATCTGCAGACTTACTGAGGGTACATTCAATCCCCTCATCTAAGTCATCAGTAAAGATATGGGCCCCACTACTGACCCCTGGGAGACACCACTCGTAATGGGTCGCCAGTTGGACTTAGCTCCATTATCCACCCATTGGGCATGGCCCTCTAGCCAGTTCCCTACCAAAGGAGCATATACTTGTCCAGACTATGGTCAGCCAGTTTCCCCAGAAGCAGCCTGTGAGAGACCGTGTCAGAGGCTTTGCTGAAGTCTAAGTAGACTACATCAACAGCCCTCATCTGTTTTAGGATCCCTCATCTACCAGGCTGGTCACCCAGTCGTAGAAGGAAATGAGGTTGGTCAAGCACAACCTGCCTTTCATGAACCCGTGCTGGCTGGGCCTGATCTCCTGGACACCACACACATGCTGTGCAATCTCACCCAAGCTATAATAGCCTGCTTAGCCAGAACTGTCTTGTTTATTTCATAATTTATTTCATAATATCTGTATATTCACTGATTATACAGTGGGGAAGTACAGATCACTGCCTATGAAAAGCCAGTGTAGTTCCCATCCCATATTCAGCTGTAACTCTGAACTAAAGAATGTATATTATGCTAGGGATGTGTCCCTGTTGTATTCTGAAAAAGCTTACTGGAGACAAATAATAAGTTTGGTTGTCAGAATCAAGAAAGGCTAAATTTGATTAAAAATCTGAGTGAACGTAAGAACTTCTGCTGATGGTGTCACTTTTCAGCCCTCACTGAAAATAACTTTGGAGCAAAGTAATGGAGACATTCTCCTTTTGCTGTCAAATTATTGTTGAATATTGTTGCCTTCTGATCAAAACTAATAAAAATGACATTTAAATTGCCCTACCTTGCATTGTCAGCAAAACAATACTGAATAACACTGGGCAAGTATCGTAATTATTTTGAAAAGTAATTTTTTAAATAAAACTCTAACTTGCTTTGCCTGTGTCAGAGTGAATTATATACAGAAGGTGTACAGTCCCCCAAAATTCACCTACTTTATGATGAAACAAGAAAATATTTTCGGAGAGAATTCTGCATGTATTATTGTCTTGCTCAAATCTCGATACATTCTGGTGTATTTGGACAGCATTTCATTCTGGTTTCCAAATATACATAGTCCACGATTAACCAGAGGTTACCTACATAACAGTACTTTTGGATTCCAGATACTTAATGCTGTCATGATTTATCAGTCAAGAATTATTCACAGAACTCATCAAAATCTTACATAAGTCAATACAAGAAAATAATAAAGTGCTTGTAAAGGAGTGTTAAATAAACATTTTTGTAACGGAGGCCAGATGGAATGCTGTCAGTCTGTAGCTGTTCATATTCAGCAATGAGAGATGATGTGCAAATGGAGTTTTTTTTTAGACACACTGGTTATTATCTGTCTTCACATAGGATGTAAAAAAGATTTACACATTTGATGAAGTTATATTAAGAGCATATCAATCTCATCATTTACTTGATGTCTGCATCTGTTTAGTCAGAATAATCAACTGTAGATTCCATATTTTAAAAAATGCAATTTAAAAGGATATTTCAGACTTATCTTGTTATAAAATCCCTATGAAATCCTATTTTTCTCTACAAACAGTTTATCCAGCTTGTGTTAGGATTGGTCAGAGGCAGGTGGAGATCAACAGAATACAAATAGCACAAGGCCTAGATTAAAAGATTTCAGAAAATTATATTTCACCTTGATGGGGAAGTTTCCTTTTGCAAACAGTACAAAAGATGAGAAGGGGCAGTTAATGTTATTTTTATGAAGAGCAGTCGTTTACACTACTCAGTGATGGATATGAGTAACACAAACTAAAATTTTATCTCCTTCTTAAGGACTGACAAAAATTATCTCCAAAAAGTCAGTGAGACAAAATCAAGATTGCACTGATATTCTGTTTTCTTATTCTGCTACTTGCATTATTCCCATGCCTCTAAAATAAGAAAACTACTTAAAACTTGTAGTGGATAATTCCCTAACATACGGAACCCTCAGAAGACAAAGGGATAACAGGAGTTGCTTCCAATTTTCCTTCTAAAGTACTTTGTGTAAAAGATAGTTAGAGATGTGACTGCTAGTGCACGTGGACTTCAGCAGCATTGCCTCTTAATGGGATTGCTGCCAGCTGGTAGAACTTGAAACAAAACTCAAATTGCTTTCAGATGGGTGAAGGGGTTAGTAATTTCTTTTGTCTCCTTTTAGTTGAGGTGGAAAGGTGGAATTTTTGCGGAGTTAAAAATCTTATTTTTCTTGGTTTTTGGGATGTTTGTGACTTTTGGGGTTGATACTACATAATGAGTTGTTCTTCTAAGTGGAATTCTGTGAGGAATTTTTCAGTGTCACAAGAGGAAAAATGCACAAAATTTGTAAGAGTTGTAAAAGGCACTAAGAGGCAGTACTCGTTGTCTTTTCCTAGTTACAGTACTGGCTGTGATATCTCAAAAGTCTTGAGGTGTGGTCTTAATGAACCATGGCATACCAAAATCTACACTTCTAAGGACAATGAGCCTGAGAGGCTGCAAGCTGTTATCAGGATAGAACTGGTATGATATGTAACTGAAGGTATCTAGAAATGGACAGCTGAAAACACATAAAAACTCCCCACCCCACTTCTGCTGAGTAATCTGAGGAGTCTCAGAAGCTGTCCTCATACACTTGACATAGTTTTGAAGACAAGCTGTCATTCTGTTATGTATTGTGAGTATTGCCCAATAGCTCGTAAACTTGCTTTGTGGGTTAGAGTGAATTTGGAAGCTGGAAGACATCCAGCTGCAATAGCTTTTGCACTGTTTTGACCTGCTATGCCTGAGTAGGGAAGTCATCCTGCTCCTGTACTCAGCATTGGTGAGGTCTCACCTCGAGTACTGTGTTCAGTTTTGGGAACCTCAGTACAGAACGGACGTGAAGATACTGGAGCAGGTCCAGAGAAGGGCAATGAGGCTAGTGAAGAGCTTGGAAAATCAGCCTATGAGGAGAGGCTGAGGGAGCTGGGGCTGTTTAGTCTGGGGAAGAGGCAGCTAGAGGGAGACCTTATTACTCTCATCCAGTACCTGAAAGGTGCTTACAGTGAGAGTGGTGTAGGTCTCTTCTCACTGGTGACAGGTGACAAGATGAGGGGAAATGGCCCTAAGTTGCACCAAGGTAAGTTTAGATTGGACGTTAGGAAACACTTCTTTACAGTGGTTAAACGTTGGAATAGGCTCCCCAGGGAAGTGGTTGAGTCACCATCCCTGGATGTGTTTAAGAGCCGCTTGGATGTAGTGCTTGGAGGTATGATTTAGCAGAGGCTTGTTAGAGTTCGGGTACTATGGTTAGGCTGCGGTTGGACTTGATGATCCTTGAGGTCCTTGAGTATTCTATGATTCTGTGATTCTTACTGAGAAACGTGTGTATGACCTTCATGCTGAGGTATGGATGCATTCTGAACAATTGCCAGCATGTATATTATTTCTTACCCAAAATATGTTTCTCTTAGTTGTTTTTACAACAGTGGATATTGAGAAAAAAGAAATAACTTCTCAGCTTTTCTTCTTGCTTATCTCATAGGTGTAAGATGTGGAACGCCAACTAGAATAGCTAGGAATCCAGTGGTAAAATTTTAGCTTTAAGTGCTATTTTAGTACTGTGATACAGTGATACCATAAGTAGGTTTTGGCTTTTTTTGCTAATACTAGAAATGAGAATTGAATAACTAGGATTTATTGCTGAATAATGAATAAACTAACGGCTAGATTAGCACCTTTCAGCTTTAAGATAATTTTAGGTAGTACCACAGCTATTTGAGTCAAAAAGAAATGTCACTGAGAGTAAAGAGTAAAGAGAACAAAGGAGCAGACGTTTGAAATGTTGCTGTTAAGACTTGTGCTGGGGGTGCTTAGTAACTTTGTCTGCTATGTGAAACTCTCATTTAAGCTTTTAGAACTGCTTCACACAGGGAAAAAAAAAAAACAACCAAAACCTGCAACTTACTCTTTCTTACTGTTAAATGTCACAGTGGATCAGTTCTTAGTACTTGATTCAAGAGCTTATCTAAGTAAAATGAATGAAATAAGGATCACAAAATGGAGAGAGAACTGTAACTGAGTGCCTTGATAAAGACAGAGATGATGCTGGTAGAGCTGTGATACAAGAAGGAAACTTTTCTGGCTTCAGCATAGGACTTGTGCAACCAGAGAGTGTGATTATTTGTAGACAGGGTTTAAGGGACTACTGAAGATGTTGTCACAGGTTTTAGTAAAAACACTGAAACTGTGGTTGTATGGGTAGAGAGTTAGCAGGAGTATAGGGAATAAAAAAATAATATCTATCATTAGGGGGGAAGGAATCTACTGAAAATGTGCCCAGACTTATCAGCTCATTTTGCTACCTGTTGAATTTAAAAATACTGAATATTAATCAATAGACAATACCTACCCTCTTATTTTTGTTATAGACAAAAAACGTATTTGTGGAATGATGTGAAAATGATTCACAGGATAGTGACAAAATGTGCACAGCCCTAGAAATGTGTGGAAACATCTTGTTATTGTCATAGTGTGATTAAAAATCTCTGTGGTCAGATTTGTCTCCTGTTTGTGTAAGACTGAGTAAGCCTGAACAAATGTATAGTAAATACCAACAGAAGTCAGGCTTGGAACATGTGCATGAAGATGGAAGTTTATGTTAAATCACAATAATACTGATAACGTTTCTGTATCTCCAAATAACTCAGTAAATTATGAGATCGTATAGAAACCTGGATCTGAAAGTTTGACTATTTGTATCTATTCTTAAAAAAGTTAATAGGGTGTGGATATTGATACACAAGAGCAATATGAATCATTCACTAAATACTATTTTTCATCAGTAAAACTCTGTGCATCACTAATTGTTAAGCATCCTGCCAGCAATATTTTAAAATACAGAGCATTACATTTACTTTCACCTGTTGAAAACATGGTACGGGCTTGTATCAATCGCCACTGAAGTCAACTAAAAGCTTTCCTTTTGCAGTAGGTAGATCATAACCATAGCACTTTATAAGGTTTGGGGGTTCTTTATTACTATTTTTCCTTTGGCATTAACAGTGGTATTTATTCTGCTGAGAAAAATCTAGAGATGTTCTCATTCCAAAGTGTTACTTAACATAGGCTGCTATTTCAGCACAACTGCCTAAGAGTTCCTTTACTCATATTGCAATCTTGTTCAGTGCCAACTAAAAATATTCTTGATCTCAGTAGAAAAACTGAGGTTGATTAAGAAAAAAACTAAACATTAATTAAGAAACGTTGATCTCTCATGGGGATGAGCAGTGAAAAATGTGCCAAGAGTATAACTGCAGATACTTGCACTGAACTTAAGCCAGAAGAGTGCTTGTTGTCCTTTATCATCCAAGGCTAAACTCATCTGTAGTACTGCCTCATATGTAAAATGTTATGAAGTCAATATACATCTAGATGGCAAGGCAAAATGTACAAAAACTACCAGCTTAGATTTTTAAAACAGGAGTTAGTCATTGTGCAGTGCTGTACTTACATGTTAAGCACTTCTGGCTGCAGAATTGTTTTGTGTGGAAGTACATCTGCTTTTTGGATATAGCCCAAATCACTTTCACATCAAACATAGAACATGGACAACTTCCTTCACCTTGTGATTTTTTTTTAATGTCTCCTTTGCATTAGAGAGAGAGTAATGTGGTAAGGGCTCAGCTGTCTGAGGTGTACCTGCTGAAGCTCTTGCATGCAGCAGAATTGTAAGGCTGTCAAAGCTTCTAAATTTCAAAAGAGAAGCAGAATGAGACCATGCGTGGGCTGCAGCTGTAATCTGTGCCTGGTAGCATGCAAGTCTTCTCCCATGAATCACGTTTTATAGAACACTGAATTCTGTTTAGCCTCGTGTGCGTGTTTGTTGTTGTCCTAGGTTGTGGTCTAATACTTCTTCCAGTCTTCATCTCCCCTTCTGAGGATAATATCATGTTCAATTTGAATTGTGAAGATGGATCCTAAGGATTTCACAAGTCCCTTTTGATAAAGTTCATATGATTAATTTTTTATGTGGCACAAAACTGGAAATTGCTCTCTATACTACCCACCAAATTTATCCGTGATAATAGCACTGATTCTTATGCTGATATTCACACCATTGTGTCCTTTCTCTTGTGCGAGGAATGTTGTTTTTATCCATTTTTATGACTTGCTGTATGCATCTTCAGCATGTTTCTCAGGCGTCCTTTATATTTTTCCCTGAATTAGATCATCATGAGATGTGCTGGCTTTTTCTTTCACAATCCTGCTTTCCTTTTCTACCTTTTTCCATTTTGATCAGCTCCTTGGTGCCTTCCTGCATCACGTTGTTCTTTTCTAATGCTTTTCTGAATTACTATCTCTGAACTGCAGTATGCAACTCCTACATTCCTTTTTTGACTTCAGCTCATGTTGACAAGTTGCTGCTCAAGTGTACTCATTCAACGTATGTCTGTTTTTGTTTTTTTCTTCACTGTGAAACATTTCTCATTCTCTGTTGCTTAGTTTCCAGCTTGAACTGTCATGTTTCCAGCCCATTCATTCCATGCTTTCACTCAGTCTTTCCATGAATTCAGTGTTGATCACTTAAATTGAAATTGTTTCCCATATTTTGCTTTCTTTGCTTCTAAAACCTTGCTCTGTCTCTAATGGTAAGGTCCACCTTGCTGACTGTTGGCCCTTATTCATGCTCAGCAGTGGCTTTTTTCCCAGCAAAGCCATTAAGGAAGAAATCTGATCTTCCAGCTGACTTTTTCCACGATGGACTTACACTGTCCTCCTTTCATTTTTCTACTGTAATTGAATTCCCTACGTGCAGACCCATCTTTACAACCTGTGAGTCAATCCTTTTCTACCAGCCTTTTTTTTCCTGCACTATACAGAGTTCTGCTTTTTCTTCATGACGTAGTAAGATGTATCCATCCACTGTTCTCAGCATGCCTTTCACTCTTGCTTTCCTTTCCCTGCTCTTTTCATGAAAACAGAGATTTCTTGGCTTATATGTTTGTCTGTCTTTTCAGTTTGCCCTATAAATATTACTTAGCTTCTATGATTTTATTCTTTTCAAATCTTTGCCTAGATTTTTGCCTCTCATCTGGTTTTCGTTGTTCTACAATATACAAACACAACTGTGATTTATTTTTGTATGGTGTGTCAAAGGTACATTTTTAACCATCATCACAGATAAAAAATCATCTAATTTTCATTGCTTCCATTTATTGGAGCACCTTCTACTTGCGTCTTGCTTGGACTTGAGCGTCAGTCTTTGAGTCTTCACTGGTTGCTTAAACTGTATTGTTTTGATTTTTTTTTTTTTTTTTTTCTTTCTTGTTTTGAGGACACTATTATCTGTGCCTGGGTTCTCAGGTTTTTGCTACAGAGATTCTAATTTGGAGCTCAGGTTATATCTGTCATTGGAACAATTCAATACAAGCATGCTTTTTCTCTTTCATGTGGCTTTTTTTCACGAGGCTATATTGTCATCTTGTTTCAAATCCCTCCAGATTTCTTCTGCTATGATAGCTAGCAACGCTTCCCTGTGTTTTAATAAGGTATTGTGTGCAGTTAGGTTGGGCAAGTAATACCAAATTTGCCACCTTATTAATGATCAAACACAATGTTCACCATTTTTTTGCCCAAAGTAATAATCACCTCCTTAAGCTCTCTAAGATTTCTGAAACAGTAATCCCCTTTTCCAGTGGTATGTGAGTCTTGGTTCATGAACAGACCACCTATGAATTATGATAACAAATGATAAAAGCTAAACAACAACTCTAATGAAGCCATAATCTGCACTACTGTCATCACTTGAGCTGTGTCCAAACCACTGATGCTGGTACTGACTGGGTACTGCTTTTAGTTTGTTGCTGTGTTACAAATTTCTAAATGAGTCTGATGTCCGTATGTCCCTAAAGCAGCTGCTGTGTGTGTTGTTTCTTCTTTCCCTTGTCTAGCAGCCAGGATTTTCTGCACACCCGCTGTTAGACACACTGTACTATTCCTGTAATATTTCATTCTTTTTGGAAGTCTGAAGGTCAGCTCTGAAATGGCCATGGTGGGAGATTCTGGTCTCAGTTAAATTACTGTGAAACACAGGAGATAATATGCAGTCACTGAAACACTACTGTTTTCATCAACATAAGTCAGAACTGTTGAATTTTTGACTCTCTTCACGAACCATTTGGTATTACGTACTGGTAGTGTTGACATTTCACACTACTTTGGGGTTGTTTGGACTCAGTGAAACAGGTCATGATTTAAAATACCTACCAAGGGTCAATAGTACTTAGGTATTAATGCTTTATATGATTTACGTTTCCTACTTCCCGACGTAAGCAAGATGTGCATAGTTAAAAGGAAAAATAAAATAACTAATATTTAGAGACCACTCTAATGTGGTCTTGGTCATAGCTGAGCTGATGCAAAATTATATGCTATTAACTAAAGATGACAGTCTAGCTTTGTACAAGCAGGGTCTGAATACTTGGTTTATAAAGAATGCATTGTGTTCCCTACAAATTCTTACGTTTCCCTAAAACTTGGATCAAATCTACATGGTAAGCTTTGATGGGGTAATAAGTTTAGCTGCTGAATAGTATTGACTAGCGTAACTTGTATTTAGATACTGCTGAAGTATGTTGGATATTTCCTAGACAATAGACAAAAATGGGATGTTTACACCTATGAATATACAGCAGATTTTCTGCAGTGAGATACTATTTTTGAGATACTATATTTTATCTGGATCTCTGGGCTGAGGCCAGTGGGTTGAAGTTCAACAAGACAGTGTGCTGGATCCTGCACTTTGGCCACAACAACCTCAAACCTTGAGTATTGTGTTCAGTTTTGGATACTTCACTATAAGAAAGACATTGAGGCCCTGAAGCACATCCATAGAAGGGCAACGAAACTGGTGAGGGGTCTGGAGCACAAGTCTTATGGGGAGCGACTGAGGGAACTGAAATGGTTCAGTCTGGAGAAGAGACCTTATAGCCCTCTGCAACTGCCTGAAGGGATGTTGTGCCAAGGTGGGGGGTTTGGCCTGTTCTTCTGCTTAACTAGCTGTAGGATTAGAGGGAATTGCCCAAGTTGCAGCAGGGAAGGCTCAGATTGGATGTCAGGAAAAATGTCTTCTCTGAAAGAGTGGAGAGCTATGGAATATAGAGCTGTGTAATGGGGCTGCTTAGGGAGGTGGTTGATTCACTGTCCCCTGAAGTGTTCAAGAAACATTTAGATGTTGTACTAAGGTATATGGTTTAGTGAGGAAACACTGATGGTTGGTGGATGTTTGGACTAGATGATCTGAAGGTCTTTTCCAATGCTGGTGATTCATGATTCTATCTGCTCAGTCTACATACTGATAGGTATATACAGAGGCTGTGTGTAATGGCAAATTAATTTCTCTGGGTTTTCCACTATTTCTTTGTAAAATGTTCTCCTTCTGTGTATTCCTAGCTGGCAATTCTAATAGATCTCAATTTTTCTGTATATTCATGATGAGAACCTATCAGAACCACCAACAATTTTCTCAGAAAATATGCTGGAAGCATTTATGGCAACATGTACATTCATAATGATCAGGAAATCACAAGGAATCACAGGAATGAGTGGCACATTGGAGAACTTAGGATATTTCATATACTGTTTTCTTGAATGTGTCCAGAGTTCCATTTATCTTTTGCAGTAATATAATGCTCTCCTCAATACAGTGGTACAAATCTGTGCTGGCTCATCCTGGTAGTCATGAATTTTATCCAGGTCTACAGTGGTTCAACTATATATCTGCCTTAAGCAGGGTTAGAGATAGAAAGGGATTTAAAGATAAATATAGAATCAGTGAAAGTATTTAAGAGTGAGTGAGTGGTGGACAGCAAGCTCAATTGTCCACAGTTAATGTCCCAGGAAATTTTGGGAAAAAAATGTAAACCTGCAGTCTCTATACCTTTCCCTCTGATGTTAAGGGATCATTAATCATTGTTCTGTTTGTCATTTTTGGATAGAGGCTTCACATTCTTGGACATCTTCATAAATATATATTGGAAACTGCTGAAAAGGGATGCACTATGTTGCAAGAACTTGCCTAATGACAAGAGGCTGTTATCGAACTCTAGAACCCAGAAATGCATAACTGTTGGCCTGAGATCCGAAAGCAGGCACAGAGATTCTACCATCACACCTGCCGGCCCATCATAAACTAGATGAGATCTGTTAAGATATGTAAAAGATCCTCAGAGAGAAAACTGTGCAGGGAGAAAACTGCAAAAAACAGATGCTAAGATTAGGATGGTTGTGACAAATATCCAGTGCACAAAAAGCAGGAGAATAGTAGTAACTTGTGTTACAGGATAACCTGAGATCATCACGTGTGTTTCTACATCTTGATAAATGAAATTCTAGGTATATAATTGATTTCCTTCATTCTCTCTCCTTAAATGTTTGAAGAAAAATATAATTCATGCAGCTATATCTGTGAACCAAGTTCTCAGCCCCAGCCAGTCCTTCTCTGCTGCGCTCTATCTCAATTAATATTGCTTATGTCTGAATTTCAATCGTTATTTGGCATCATTCACCTCTACTATGTTGACACCTATGGAAAGGGTAAAGCAAAATCTCACTGAAAACCCTGGCTGATTTTTGGCAAGACAAAAACCAAGACTCAGCAGTGAAACAATATCCTATGAAGCATGTCCTATAAAATGTATATGTTTCAATAATGTACATTACATTGAAATAAAAATTGTGTAAATGTTCTTTTTCTTTTTTCCACTCACAAACTCTGGCTGAGTAGGAATGAGATATAGTAGGATGGCAAGGGAAGGTTGTAAGTGACTGTAAGTGATGTTCAACAAGGGAAATATTTATTGTTAAATCCAGTGCTCCAATTTCAAATACTTAATCTACATATAATTATTTTTGAATGTGGAATGTTACCTGACCAATAAGGGTTTTATCATTATACTTAAGAAAGTAAAAGTGCAAGAAGCATTAAGTAGTTGTAGCTCAGTTTCTTTTCCCATAAAAGCTAAAGATGAAGTACCTGGCCTGGATCATTCTGTCCCTTTCCAACTAGTGTGGAATCATCCTCTTCAGTATGCATTTTTTTGCTTCATCCCATCTATATTGAAATGCTAGTAACTTCATGCAGGAAAAATTTCAGAAGACTTTTTAGGATAACATTTAAAGTGGGGTTTGAGGGACAGTCATTAAAATGCAATGGAAATAGTATTTCTTTAGTAGGTTTTGACCTTTTTGTTAAACCTACCTCTGAGAATATCTCAGTGGCATGCAGTTTAGTTTGTAAAAAAAAAAAAAAAAAAAAAAATTAAAAAAAAATAAAAAACAGCTTACTGAAGAGACCCCACAGACACAAGTACACAGACAGTGAAGTGGGGCCAGCATACAACAAGGAAAGCATGACTTCTTGTGCTCAGAGCTCAGTGAGAGCAGCAAGCCCTTACTAGAAAAAGAGACAAGTCACCAATCAGCTGTTAGCAATGTGTTTTCTTTTGTGAGAGGTAAGTGCTTCCTGCTGTTCCTTCTGCAGTTTCAACTAGTAAGCTTAAACCCTAATTTGGGAATGTTGCTCTAATAGTAACTGCAAAGATTTCAGACCTTGCTTTGGATAGTATTTCCTGCGCTTCTTTTTCATGAAATCTTTGCCTTCTGGTCATTTTTTCCTGCCTGTCCCAGAATTTTTGTAGGAAAAAAATGGAAGTGGCTTAACCAACATTGGCTTTGCTAGGGAAAAACGCTTACAAATTTTGTGACAGTATTATATCACTATTGATTATACATGTAGGAGGTGAAACAGTTCCATTCTCGCAAGGGGAAGGAATACGTTGCCAATTTCTGCAAATATCAGTAACTTTCTCTCTTTCACAAAATCATGAAGAAAACTTAATCACTTCCTTTTGCTTCCTAATTTAGTTACTTAAATGTCCAGTACAAACAAAACAGAAAAGATGAAAGAAAACTCAGGAGAACATCTGAGTACAAAATATTGATATAAATAGAGAGGCTGGGAAAAGTAGTTGTGATTGTTTCATTTTTCTACTTCAGGAAAACCAGTCAGAACAGGACCGTGCAGGAAAAGCACTGCCATAAGCTCTTGCTGAGGGAGAAATTGGGACACAGCTCAGCACTGTTTGTTTTCATGTAGGTTTAGATAATAAAACACAGAAGGCTGAAAAGGAGAGTTGATTTACTATTGTTCAGAAACCACATTTTCTTAGGTCTGCAAGTTTCAGCTGTCCCTACATTATTGCTGGGGCTTTGATTTTTTTGTTTTTCTTTATGTGTATTTCCATATCTATTTTCCAGTTGAGATAATAAAAGGTTTTGAAGTCTAGAAGAGGAGAAAACAGCGAGTAGTTTACAGCAAGGAAGCAGTCTCTTGCTTCGTTCATTTCTCTCTCTTATTGTTTGGCAGGTGGAAAGCACAGACTTACAGAACTGAATTGAATCAGCTGAAGAAGTGAGAACAGAGAAACAACAAATGCAGCGCAACTGAAAAGAGTGTCAACATTATCTAGCAGCATCACCACAGCAACCGGAAAATACAGTTAGAAGACGAAGGCTGGAACAGAGAAGGTGAAAGTGCGGCTCCTTACCTTTGTACAGAAGGCAGCAAAATAATTATGCAGAACAGAAAGGAATATTTGATAGATCTAGCCAAACTGTGGCAAAGGGAAGCATCCCTTCATTAACAGGAATGTGCCACTGTTTATTCACTGTAAAGGGGAGTGTCATGAGATTTACCGAAGAGACTTTTTCTGTGGTTGCCTATCTACACACGTTTGCACCCCTGCTGGCACTGAATTAGGTGGTACAAGCCTCTTGGACCAGTAGGTATTGGATTTTTCTTCCCCGTACAAGGTGTACCTGGCACGAGAGCTGATAGACACCACAGATCTTTCTTAGAGACACAAAGAAACTGAGACAATCTCCAGCCTTCCCTTTCTGTAACAGCCTGCTATACCATGGGATGTAGGCAAAGCTCTGAGGAGAAAGAGGCAGCGCGGCGGTCCCGAAGGATTGACCGCCACCTGCGCTCTGAAAGCCAACGCCAACGAAGAGAGATCAAGCTGCTTCTCCTGGGTACCAGCAACTCTGGGAAGAGTACTATTGTAAAGCAGATGAAAATCATTCACAGTGGTGGCTTTAATTTGGAGGCTTGCAAGGAATACAAACCTCTGATTATCTATAATGCAATTGACTCCCTCACACGCATCATTCGGGCTCTAGCTACGCTTAAGATAGAATTTCATAACCCTGACAGAGCATATGATGCTGTGCAGCTCTTTGCCCTGACAGGTCCAGCTGAGAGCAAAGGCGAGATCACCCCTGAGCTGCTGGGAGTCATGAAACGGCTCTGGGCAGATCCAGGTGTGCAGGAGTGTTTCTGCCGCTCCAACGAGTACCACTTGGAGGATAATGCTGCATACTACTTAAATGACCTAGAAAGGATTGCAGCACTGGACTACATCCCTACCGTGGAAGATATTCTGCGTTCTCGGGACATGACCACAGGGATTGTAGAAAATAAGTTCACGTTCAAAGAGCTGACTTTCAAAATGGTGGATGTGGGTGGACAGAGATCTGAACGCAAAAAATGGATCCACTGTTTCGAGGGGGTTACAGCAATAATTTTCTGTGTGGAGCTGAGTGGATACGACTTGAAGCTGTATGAAGATAACCAAACGGTAAGTACATCTTCTGCTCCTTAATCCACTTTTATTTCTCTTCTGTTCCCCCGCATGAGTTTGATTGCTTTCATTTACTTGGATACTTTTCCCTCACTGTGTTAGATTTGCAAAATGTATTTACTAACTCTTGAAGTGCTTCTCAAGGGACAGCCAAAATTTGTTAGGTTTATCTGGGTAAACTACTATTCCAAATGTCACTAATACAGTAGACATTTTGATGTATGGAATAAGTAACTTGGACACTGTGGGCATCGTTTTACAAATCCTGGGTAACTCTGAATCTAAAACAGCAGTGAGTACAAGTTGTGTCCTCCCATTCCTCCCTTCTTCTTTTTCTTCACTGGGATTTTCAATCAAGATTTGGGATGACATAAAATTAGTTTAAAACAAAAATCCAAATAAGGAACTTTAAAATTTTCTTTGGCTGTTTTTGCTTATGTAGTTGACTTGCTTTATCCAGTGAATATTCCCTTTTGATGCTATTGTTATTCTCTGGTTTGCACAGCACACAAATACAATAACTGTGGAAAAACATAAACACGCACATACACATATGAAACTATGTATTTGTAACAACATTCAATTTGCTTGAGATAACACAGGGTTTTATTTGAAGTTATTTTTTGACAGATGTATAAAATGTAATGCCTAAGAGATAGGGGTTCGTGGGTAAGGCTAGGAGCAAACAAGGATTCTGCCATCTTGCGGTTCTTAAGCATGCTCTGTTTCTTTTGAAAACAGATGCTGTCAGGAAATATTAAAATCTATACTGTAAAATTACAAAGTTAACTTTAGAATGTTTCTGTTTCCCTTATACTCCCTTACTTCTTCAGCTATTTTATATTTAGAAAGCCAGTTCTCCAAGTATCAGTTTCTAGAATACTCAAGAACACCAGCATCCTTGTTGTTTTACTGCAGGTGCATTACTTAACTGTATTTGGGGAAGATGTGCCCAAGAAGAAAATTTTGTTTTATCTTTTATTTATTTTTATACAGTGTTTGGGTACTAACAGCATCAGTAAGAAGATCTTTTAACAAGCTCTAGTGATCTGGTTCTGTAATTCTCTACAGAAGTGGATTACTAGACAGCCTTAACATCTATTGCTTATCAGTCTTTCTGCCCCTTGTTCATGTGTAGCAGACACGTCTGCATTAGACTTTATGGAGTGTCTTAAGCTTAATATACTACACACGTGTATGAGCTGTATCATCTGCTGGACATCCTCTGGTGCTTGTGTATGTGTAACCCTACTTTATATGCAACTGTATATTTCCTTTTCTCCTTCTGCTTTAGAATTTCAGTGAACTCTTGTAACTCTCGTAACTGACTACCAACTTATACAGGCTTCACTAAAGCTGTAATGTGGGGGAACATTTTGAGAGGAAGATGGATTTCCTCCACAGACAGGTTCAGTGGAAGAGCTAACGCTCTACCTAAGTTGTCTGTCAGTGTGCAGATTTCACTGTTGTGGATTTTCTTTTCCGAGAAGCTATGCTGTCCTGTTCTGGAGAGGAGGCCAACCATTACTTTTGTCTCTGTTGTTTGCTTTGCACTGGACTTATGTAGTGTCAACACAGATGCATATCTGACTTTCCAATTGAGAAATGAGAGCTGCTGTAAGATTCAATATCCATGCTCTTGGTTTTGGTACTTACTGGAGTAACTGCAACAGCTTTAACAATATGCGAAGACCCCCCCCCCCAAGTTTTGTATATTGTATATAGCACATGTTCCCGACATCCCTAAGGAAAGATGAACTGTAACAAGATTTGAAAAAACTTAAGTGACTTCTATCTAGTCCGCTATTTGTATAGTATCACTTATCGTGGTATCACAGTACAGATAAAAATACTGTCAAATGACCTAGGAGATTACACAGCTTTGGTGATAAGAGTTTACACTGGCTGAGGTGGGGAACAGCATGAGATGGATGGAGCTTTAGATTGAAAAAGAAAAGATCCACAGGTGATATTTCTGACATATTTTCCAAAGTTTGTATCAGAAGTTGACAGAAGTCATAGAGATAGGATTGGAAAGAGATATCAGTAATTACTTGCAAGGCCTATGAAAAACATGCAAACCAAATAGGAACATGAATTAGTTAAAATTGTAGAACAATACTTCCCTGAAATCTTAGTCTTGGAGTTTGTTTGTTTGTTTGCTTGTTTTTACTGACACTTCTCTGTAAAGTCTTGCCTGTTCAATTTTTGGGTTCTGCTAGCCCAAACCAGCATAAAATGAGAGGATCACTGAAGATAATACATACAACTGTTCCTTTCACATCCCATGTGTGTAAGAAGTGGGTTGCTGAATTATCATTTTATACAATCTGTTATAACTACCGGTACAATTATGAGAAATGATTTCAATTCATTTGTATTTCTAACTCCGTTGTCAGAGCTTTAGTTTGCCAGTTTTTGGTTGCTAACATAGTTTTTCAGAAAGATTTTTTTTTCTTATTAAAAGGGAGCTAAGTGATAAGTTTGAGAAGCAATTATACTTAGGTTTGAACCAAGACTACAAAATAGTTTCCAGAAATAATCCTTTTGTTTTACAAGTTTCCCTTATATGGTTGAATAGCTTTTGCTTGCCCTTTTTATGATTCTTCAAGGAAAAAGAAGTTATTGCCAAGAACATTAACCTAAGCTGAATTTTGATCAAACGCTTCCATTTTACTGCAAATGGAATTCTCATTATGAGACACTAGTTAACATTCTATAGATCAATTTATCAAACTGAATGTTTGCGCCTATGAATAAATTCAGAATAGATACTAGAAACACTCTAGCAAATAAAAATTATGCTGCAGAAGAAAAATAGTCTGTTCCAGATTTAAGATAAATCATGAACCCACTCCTTCTGGTAAGAAAATAAGCTACTATAGAAATACCTGAAGATGTAATGTTGTTTTTTTTCCCTCCATTTCAGAAGCTCGCGATTCAGAATTGCAGGCAAAGTCCCATGGTTTGCCAGCACATTAAGACATACTCCTCCATAGCAAAAGCATGCATGACAATCCACTTGATGAATTTGGGTTGGGAAGGGGAAAATTTGGGGATGATTTCTGCATTGGTTTGAAACTCTTCATAATTAAATGTATTAATTATTCACATAATTAAATGTGTAGTACCTAGAGTTAGTATCTGCAGCTGTTTGACATAGGATGTAAATAACTGTGGGCCTAAACTCTTTATGATGTCATGTCTCTAGAAAACTGGTAAATAATGGTTCTGAATTTGAAAGTAGAATAGAGAGAACTCAAATTTGCGTGGTCAGTTTGATCTTTCTGTAGGTCAAATAGTCTGTTTTGTATGTTCAGTTTTGAGTGTTTAACTGCAAATACTTGAACATTCTGGTAACTTTGTGTTCTATGACATGTTAAGTAAAAGTTACCGTCATTAATTTAAACATTATACAGAACTGTGTAATACTTTTATTTCATTTTGCAGGGAAAGAACAAAATCTGTCAGCGCTGTGATGTAGTAACTTTTCTGAGGGATAAATGCAATGTCTCTGATATGAACAACTAAATGCAATGTCTCTGATATGAACAACTTTAGTTCTAAAATCTGCTATTCAAATATCTATGAAAGAAGCATTTTGGAAAAAAACTGAGATTTTCAGTTGAGTGGAGGCTTAAAACTATTGTCTTATCTCTAACAGTCTTGATTTTGTCATTGTTTGTGTGACAGACTGTGTCTCTCTGCCTTGAAGTATGCCTGTGATGTTGCATTGCTGGTATCTGTTGAGATTTCTAAGCCTTAGTAACTTGTGCTTTGCAGAGAAAGTGCTGCAATCACTCTCAAGTTCACATTCTGCTTATCAATGCTGCAATTTGTTTATCTGTAAATAGCAAGACTGAAAAACTCTTATTCTGGAAAAAATGTGCCTGATCCAATTTTCTGGGATTTTCCTATTGACAATGTAGAAGTTCTTTATCAAGCACCTTATTGTTTACTAATGGGCTTGGTAATATTAAAGGGAATTTGAATTTATAACAGAAAGCCTCTTCTTTCTTTTATCCCAAAGAAAAGTTCTAGTAATGAGTTTGTTAATCACAGTAAGTTTAAAGTAGTGCACTGAGATCAACTCTGTCTTTTGACACTATTCTGTAAGGAACTTAGGAAAGAATTCCTAATGAGTGTAACGGGGCAGATTTGCAGCTGAACTACTGAAGGCAATTCGATATAGAAAAGCAACTTATTATGTGGCTAATTGAAAGCATAAAACTTGAATGAAGTGCACAGAAGTTCTGGTATTAGTATTTCAGTAAGGTATAGTGTCTATATAGAGTCTTGCTAGTCTATAACTAGTGGCTAGAAAGTAGATTAGTTTAATCACAGAACTTGTCCCAGCGATTTCCATGAGAGCTCAGCCCAACTTGTAAATGAAATATCAAATCCCAGAACATTGTAGTTACAGCAGTGTGCATAAGAGAGAAGAAAAATAATACCCAGACTACTTGTTGCCTGGACAATACTGCTTTTGTATTTGAGATAAGTTAAACTTTATACTCCCTGGAGACAAACGAGTGAGAGATGAGCAAGACAGACTTTTTTTTTTTTTTTTTTTTCCTGGGGATTTTGCACTATAGTCTTTTTCCCCACTACACTTCATTCTGAATAACATCACTTGCAGAGACAAAATCGCCTGAGCAAACACTTTGTAGATCTGGCCAAACCAGTATTTTGGCTTGTCTGTTCAAAATATGTAATACTGACTTCTTTATTAAAGAGCAAACAGTTTTTACTTATTAAAGTGAAAAAAACCCTCTTCATTTCTTTCCAGCATCTTAGGCATTTTCTTCCATCACTCTGTGTAACAGTATTTTCCTGCTTACGTAGGATTATCTGCAAATGTGATCTGTGTATGTTTTAATTTCTGCAATTTTATATGTGCTTTTCTGCTGGCATGGAACAAATGTAGCTTTCTGTTTCCATGCACGTACCTGGTATGACTCAACTACGTAACAACTGTCTCTTTTTTTCTGACATGGTAGCAAAATTGGTTTGTATGATATCTTTGGAATACTGTTAATTTTATTATAAAATTACTATTCCTGACCAGCACTCTGATAAGTTTGCCTTAGGTTTTTTTATGGCCACACCAATCCCTTCTCTCTTGCTTCAAACAAATTACTTATCTTAATTTCCAAGGTCCTTAGCAGCTGATTGACCTTTTTCATCTTTTATTTAATGTAAAATGTCACTTCTGGCATTGATAATGTTAGCCTCCATGACCTGCTTGTTAAATTTTCAAGTGATCATCTTTTTGCTTTTACACTTATTGAACTCTGTGCTTAGATATTAGCAGGAAACTCCTCCCAAGTGTCACATCTTTATTCAAACTGTTGAAGTTAATTTGGTATAGGAGAGCACTACGTGGTCTGTACTCTTGTGTTATACTCCTCCTGTCTCTCACCATAAAAAGTACTGCAGTTTCCTTGCAACTCTCCCCATATGTCCACCTGTGCACTTAGTTTCATTTCATACCTCCTACATGCTGTGGATAATTTTCAAGTTTCTTATGCATAGCTGCAACAGCATTCTAAACAACTAGAGTTTACTCAAAGATGTTGTTACAAGGTGAATAATGGAATGAGTAAAACATGAACATAGGACTGAATTCATGAGATATCTCTAAGAGATTCACATGATGCATGTGTATAATTTACTTATTCTTCTCTCTCTAAAAATGGCAATAGTTAAATATATATATTTTAAATATTGATGTTAAAACTGCTAGCAGGTGGCTTAAGGCTTAGTTAATTTTTATTCCCATTTTTACAGTCATTGCAAGTGAATTAAAAAAAAAAAAAGCCATTTCTGAGTTTCTTTTTAATATAGCCAAATAGTTTTTACTATAGCAAATGAAAGTGCAGATGAAGGGATGAAATAACAAACAGAAAAGACTCTATTAAGCCCAATGCAAAACAAATCTTTGGGACTATTAAGGAACCTCTCAATTATCTAGTTATAATTTATTTGGAAGGCCCTATGTCATATGCAAATGATTTGAATTTTGAATAGGCTGAGGGGAAATTGTGATACAGGCCATGCGTAACCTTGCTAGCACCTTATATTGCCAATGGTAAAAATCCATATTGGCAAATACTGATTTAGGTGAAACATCTTTCCAACAAACTAAGTCTTCTGGGAATCTGAGAAAAAGATTGACCAAAACTGTGCAGGTGTTCTTGCTTTGCCTTTCCATTTCAAGATGTTTCAGAGTGAATTTTGTGTGGGAGCATAGCCTAGATGACTTCAGAATTCATATGTGTAATCTTTTAGCATTGCAAATTGGATTTTAGCCTTGACCTTTTTTCAGTTTAGAAAGTAATATAAATTTTCCCTTGTAAAAGTTTACATTTACAGAGGCTTATTCAAGGCTTATGTCCAAGCATGTATATTCTGAAGTATGTAAATATCAGTAAAGTACTGAAAATATGTGAGAGAATAATCACTTAAGATGCAATTTACAATGCTTTTCACTATGTATGAAGGCTTATTTTCAGTTATGTTATTCACCACAATTATATGCTGCTGATACAGTTATCTACATAATGGAACATAAAGGACACAGTACTTCTGAATATCCTATGAGCTTCAAGCTCAAAACCAACTTTAGGAGGAGGGCTACGGATATTGTTTGATAAACAGACAGAAGTTATGTGAAACACAACTGTCAATATCATCCCCCAACCTTTAAGAAAGGCAAAATCCCCAAACTCATTCCAGTAATGCCCATCAATCTAGAAAGTAGGTAAGTCTTTCTACCAAGAGGGTTAACCAAGCCATTGGAGCACTGTGTATGAACAAGTGACATCTGTCTATCACTTAAAGAATTGTAATGAGTCAGCAGCAAAGCCATTGCTGCTGTCTGGGAGAAAGCACCTGCTATCCATATCTGTTTCATGGACAGAGAAACTGATCGTACAAACTCAATAGCATCTTATTGATAAGGATCCAATTTGTGAAGGAAAGGAACTGAATTCAGTGAGATTGGAAGGTCAAGATCCTCTTTGAGAAGACATTCATTCACTTACTAAAACTATATACTTTGGAAGCTGGTAACAGTGGAACTTGTAAAACAGTTGACAAGCTTTAGCTAAGAAAATTTGCTGGCATGAGAAAAGAGAATAGGAAACGGAGTTGAATATTGAAAACCCTACAACGTTTGACAAGATTAGTAACAAGAAAGTTAAATGATAGAGAAAAGAAAATCATTTATGAAATCTATAAATACTAATGACTATTCATTGGAAAGCATAATGGCCTGGTTTCAGCTGGGATGGAGCTTATTTTCTTCCTCGTATCTGGTACAGTGCTGTGTTTTTGATTTAGGATGATAATACTCATAACACAATGATGTTTCAGTTATTACAGAGCAGTGCTTACACCGTGTCAAGGACTTTTCTGCTTCTTGTATTGCCTTGCAAGTGAGGAGGCTGGAGGTGCACAAGAAGCTGGGAGGGGGCAGAACCAAAACAGCTTACCCAGACCAGCCAAAGGGATATCCCATACCACACTGTGTCATGTTAAACAATAAATCTGGGGAGTTGGCTTGGAGATTAGCTGGGCAGTGGTCACTGGGTGGTGAGAAACTGAATTTGGCATTGCCTATCTTGTATATACTACTGTCATTATTGTTATAATTTTTATTATTACTGCTATTCTTCTTTTCCTTTTCTTTCCTTTTTAAATGACTTCATCTCAAGCCGCAGGATTTATCTTTTTATCAATTTCCTGTCGGATTCCACTAGGGGGAGTGACTGAACGGCTGTGAGGTGCTTAGCTGCCTTAGCAGGTTAAACCACAGCATATTACAAGGTGAATAGCAAATAATCATCATGAAGGTATTACTGCTAACGTAACATTACTTGTAAGCATGTTTTTAAAGTAGTTTCTGTGAACAGCCTTTGTTACTAGTCTTCATGCATAGGATAAAAACTGTAACTTAGAGAACACAAATACACGAAGGAAAACAAACAACAAAATTTAGTTTCTGGGGGGAATTAATTCAGATGCTGAATGTATTTTAGTTTGCAGAAGAGGGTTTGGATAAAGTCTTTCTGAGAGAAATGAGGCTGTTACATCTTTCTCTTGCCACAACAAGGAAGGTTTTTCCTGAGTGAATAGCCAGTTAAAGGTGGGAGGAGCGGAGTTTGATGGATTATTCCTTCAGTGGAGGACAGCAGAGGAACAGAACGCACTCAGCAGCATACACTGTTTAGTATTTCTAAATGATATGGATAAGCTGCTGTTCAGTCTAACCTACTACTGATATTTTCAGTGGTATTTTTAATGATATTTATTCTTCTACACTATGCTTTAATGAGAAATTTTCTTTGTTCTCCCGCTGGAAGACTAAATCCTTAGGTATACTTGTGTATTATTGTCATCTCAGGTGTTGGTGTTGTACCTAATGAATGATTTGCTTTTCTGCACACACTTCTCTGGTTTTCATAGTTCTTTTGGGTCTTAATATGGAAGCATGAGTGCTAGCTATGTGCCATGGCACACAGACTCCTGGAGTTACATGTAGAAATCTATTTACTACTTCTAAGAAATAACTAGATTGATTTTATTTTATGGTAAGAAGAGCAATAGAAATGTTTATAAAGCAAATAATCTGAAATTTCACACAGTACAGAGTGGCATTGCAGAGCTTGCTGCCTGCATATGTCAGGGTACAAAACCGCACAAGTTTAAGAAGCAATAGAAAAGTATATCAAGGCCTGCTAAAGGTCATGGTAAGGCTTTTGACTTCAAAGTTAAGTTCCAAGTTCAGATCTTGAGAAGCTGGATTTAAATACTAGGAAATAACTTCCTCTCAATTTAATTGCATCCCACCACAAATCATCTATTATTCTTAAAATGTGAGATACTGGATTAAAGAGATCTTTGTCATTGGATGACAGTTCTTTGCCCTCTTATAACAAGAAATGAAGCCATGTATATCCATGTAGTATGGTGGTTTTTTGTTATTTTGTTGTTGTTTTGTTTGTTTCTTTTGCTGTGTGCTGCCAAGACTTAAGCATGATTCTTGGGGTATAGATTCGAGCATCAAAATGTTTTTTTTAAAAAGCTATTAATAGGCTCATTGGAATTTCAAACCTGTCAGCCAATGACAGAGTCCCATGATTATACTTCAAAATTAGCAGATGATGAATAACTCCTCCAATTAATTCCACGAGAACTACTGTCACTAATGTTTTAACTATTTGATCTTTATATCATCCTTAATCAAATGGACTGAAAAAACCTGCTTTCAAAATACATAGTCCAGTCAGGTGTACTTTTTCTTCTTATTTGCTGATTGGTTATACTGTCACTTACAAATAGGAGTCAACCCCCAAATAATTGATAATAATAGTTTAACAGCATTTAGCATAAAATCTAGGTAACAGAAGTAGCCTCTCAAGAAGCAGGAATCTGTCATGCCATCTTTCTGTTCTGGGGAAAAGGCCTATGACTAACCTCATTTAATATAAAAGCATGATATGTCATAGGTACACCACATTTAGTTCAGAACAGCCTGGCTATGAGCATTTTTTCTTTTCCAGAACCCCTCCATTTCAAAAACCTTATGTTCTCTTCTTTTGCTGTTTCCCTGGCAACATGGCATGGCAAAGTGTCATATCAGTCGATAGGGAGCTTTGCTTCAGCTGTGTCCTGCCAAAGCTAGCAGTGCTTCCAGCATGCTGAGCTTTCTCACTGCAACTGTGACATAGCAATGAGCACTTCTTTCCATTCTTGTTTGCCTGAACCAGTTGGTATTCCACTGCCATAAATGATTATGTGGTAGTTGATAATAGTGGGTAGGAAAGTCGTTGGACTTATCAGAGTAGACTGAATTTTATAACTGCTTTTATTACCAGGTGTGGTCCATGCAATAACGTGAATTCTGGCAGTGACACAGAAGGTGGATCTAGCAGCAGTTTGCTCTGCACGTTTACTGTTCTTCATAGATCAAATGGAAATAGTAATTGGAAGTCTTAAGCCAAACTAAACCACAAAAAGAAACCTCACCACAGCATATGTGGAATAAGGAAAATAATATTAATTGGACCCTTAAAAATGAGAGAGGTTAGTAAAGAGGCTAAAGGTGTGGAAAAAAATAATCCAAGGCTGAGAACACTAAATGCAACATGGCTGTGTCTGAAATATCCTGGAGACAGTGTGCTGCAGAGCATCTGGCTCGCTTTTGCTATCCAGAAATCCAGACTGAGACTTAAAGCATTTCAAAATGTTTGTTCAAAATAAATTGCTTAGTACTCATTAGTATGTAAGTATCTGAAGTATCTGAAAAAAATATTCAATAAAAATAAGAATATAAAGCTAAAGGATTGGTCAGATAAATTTCAAATTGAAATAGCAGTTCTTTCTATTTTTTCTCATAGAGGAGTCCAGTAACTTCCAGATCTGTGTAAGACAAGCAGTAGGATCGCATGTAGAGAAGCAAAGAAGAAAATTGAAGGGTAGATGACTCAGATGAGTATTTTGATATGTCAACTGTTAGAGCAGGGGAAGACATCCTACGTCACTAAAGCTTGCTGTAAGATTTGTTAAATGTCTATTTGGGAAATAAAAATAGGAATGTTACACTGTTGTATTTACAAGGAAGACATCACAAATCTCTTTATCTGCATTTGACTGAATACCAGATTTTCAAATCTATTTGGGGCATTAAGTAAGAATTAACATTACCTGCCACTTTCTTTTTCTTCTGTTTAAGTCAGAGAACAGGCCAATGGGATATGAATAATTTCTTCTCTAAATGGAATTCCCTTATAGACTAGAATCATAAAATTATCTGTGACTAAACTTAGGTTCACAGTCAGCTTCAGTTAAACTTTTTTCTGGTATGAAAAATCGGGGATATATAGTAGAGCACAGTTAGCTTTAATTCTTACTCTTACTCCTGCCTTCTCATTTCAGTAATTATTAGCAATTGCTTTTTGACACTCTTTTTTAAGTCATAAAGTTTATGACGGTGAATTATTTGTTATCGCAGAAGATGTTAGAAGAGCAACTGACAGATAAGGAAAGAAAAGCCTGTATTAAATGTATTTTAATATTTGAGGGCTTTGTTTTACTGGGGAATAAGGGAAATGCTTTAGAATTCCAGCAGATTGGGTTGTAAAAGTTGATTTCATTTTAATAACAATATTTTTCAAATAAAAATGTGAATGAGAATATTATTACCACTGATTTTAATATGAGCAAAACCAGGTTCTGGATTTTAATTGCTTGCTTTGCATTCTTGAAATTAATACTTCTGTACTTCTGTGCCCTTTGTATTCATCATTTGCTGTGAGGAAATTGTCAATTGTTATTTGTACTAGTTTTCAATCCAGCACATTTTCAATGGTTTCCTTCATTGCTACATAGTTCTTGGATGATATCGTGTCGGGAGTCTTTACTTTCTGTTTCATAAAGTTGACTTTCTTATTTAGGAATAGTTTTGTATTCATTTGGTCAGTGTTTAGGAACAATATGATAGGGTAGTTCTGGCTGCAGAGAAGGAGAAATTGAAGTGCCACGTAGTTCCAGATGAAACACTGGAGCTACCAGCTATAAACATATTTACAAAGAGAACAGATAGCCTAAATGCAAGACTTTTTCATTTGGAAAGCAGAGAAAACAGTTTCACAGAAAAGAATGTGCTCATTTCTGTATGGACAAGTATTTATATTTGGTGATGCGCACATTGTTTCCTCTGTCCTTTCTTTTTATTTCCTGTATTCTTCTCAGTCCTTTTCAATTGCACAGTTTCATTATGCATAGCTTATTGACTTTATGAAAAGTACACAACAAACTTCTACAACCTTCATTTTCAGTGCAATTTCTAGGTAGACTAAATTTATCTTATATCTTTTAAGATTCTACGGCGTATTCAGTATGAAACATGCAGTGATTTCAAAACTGCTTGATGGAAGCTTTTTTTTGTTCTACTGTTTCCCTGTTATGAAGACAGTCTTCTTCTGAACAATGGGGAAATTCAGCAGTTGTCTACAAATACAAGTTGGAAACCAAAGAGTTTTTCTAGGAAATAGGACTTAGAGATACAATAACTACACTGTTCTTCAAAGTAAAGATGTGAAGAAGAAGTATCTCTGCCATCTTCCCTACACAGGTTAGAGCATATGGTATCCCTGATGACACTAGAGGTTAGAGTTTAAGTAAATAAATTACCATATTTTATTAGTAACTGTGAAATATGACTGACACCTAGAAATGCACCTTCCAGAATGAGCAATCTAGCTGTTGCTCTCTAAATCCCCAAACAAATTTACTCAAAGTATCTTATTTCCAACAGTTGTTTTGTGTCCTGGTGTTCTGTCTGACAACTTCATTGATTTTTTGGTTGCTAGACAGAGAGACATAAACCACATTAGATTAAACATACCATTAACGTAGTTCAGACATCTGTGTTCATCAGACTAGAAATGAAATTCAGCTCATCTAAACCCTTAATATTTGTGTTAGTGAGATGTTGTTGATTCAGTGTTGGTATTTACATTTTATTCTTCAATTGAAGAGCTGAGTTCCCAGAGATGAGTCCAGAGTTGCTGAATTACAGTATAGAATTGTATATGAAAGGATGTGGATTTAATAAATTTTCACTATTAAACTTCACAGAAAGGTGCTGTTAAAATGGCTTATCTGTACTGATGATGCAACAACAGATTTTAAACTTCTCTGTATTATGATGTTCTTCTCTGTGTCATAAAACCCTCATCTCAGATGCTTTCCTGATTGTTCTATCATTTTGCGTCAGTGGCTTAATCTTCCTTGATCTGTCTTGCTTTTCTCAGCTCCAGATGCATATGGCTTATAAAAAGAAATAGTCTTGAAAGAGATATTTATTTAAATATTTTTTCATTGTGGAAATGTCTCAGGGATATGTGTTGCATGCAGAGCTGAAATAATAGGTTTAACAGACTTGTATATTACCCTCTCCTTGAATGTCGTTCAAAGAAAGATTTACCAATAAACATGTCAAAAGCCATGCTGATTTTATTAATAAAAGCTAATAAACATTTTGATGGTTCATAAGTGGTATGCACAGGTCATCTGCCTTATGCTTTGAGAGTGTTTTAGGAGCAACTTCATGCACGTAAGTCAGTACAGTGTTCTTGGTATCTATTGCTTGAAGTGACAATGCTGTTATTTTGACATACTGAAGTGTTTATTTTTGTTTGTGTACTTTAAAATACTAACTCTCTACATAGTATATATTTCAATAGCGAGCTTAAATATTGTCTTTTTTTTGTCATCGATTTTTTTGTTTTATTGTCTTTATACTAGCTATAATATGATTCTCCATGCAGTGGCCACAGAAGGACTGAAGCTTACATTTTAAATTAGAAAAGCTAACCTTCTATTTATTCTATGCCCATTTATTCTGTTAGAATAGTTTCAGTAGTGCTCAGTATAAATCCATATATTTCCTTATTCCAATTATATTTTATATGACTAAAAGAATGTTAAACTTTTATGACTGTTTTAGCACATTAAATATACTTAGAGCTTAAATATGGGATGTGGTGAGATTTTAGATTTTTTGTCAGCAGCTCTTTTTGTAATAAATGTAGTAAGTGAAAGAATTGGAAACTATACAAATGAGATTTAAAAATTAAATAGTTTGGAGTTCCTCAATATTCTTTCAGTTACCCTACCTTTTCCATGCCCCCTTCCTCCTCTCCTGGAGTGGGGTCCATGGATCCCCTCCAACCCATTAGTCACAGAGCTGGGCTGAACCAGCCCAAAAACCTTGACAAGAAAACAAGAAGATTACTTTGCTTTGTATTTTTTTTACCTTGTTGTATTTGTTTCATTTGTTTGTGTACTGAGGTAGTTAATCCACAATTGTTCTCTAATATTGCAACAGAATTACAAAAATTACAAAAAGGAGTACAGACGTTAAAGAAAGAAATCTAAAATCTGATTGTAGCGTATCCCTTATACAGAGTTGATAGCTGGTGAAAGTAGGTGGTAGGGTGAAGAGAAGAGAAGCATGCAGATCCTTGCTAGCACACAACATAGAGCCACTGCTAGGTAATCTCAGGAAACCACCTTCAAGATTTCAAATAGATAACCTCTATTGGTGCAAGGGAAAACAGCAATGCAGGCTGTTTCTTCACCAGGTTTATTTACAAAGTATGAAGAAATCCTGTTGGTTGTGTGGGTGGAAGAAAGATATATTTCCCCCCCCCCGTGCTTTGATGATTATTTACATGATATAGTTATTCCCATACTGTACAAAATAGCAGAGACCTGATTTTAATCTTATTAGGTTTACTATGTATCAATCTGCTTCATGCATGGCTTAGCAATAGCTGGATGCTAGCATAGCCTTGGCAACAAGTCTAATTTAATTCCAAACTTCTTTTTTTTTCCTTTCTTTCTCCTGCACTGCTTACTGATATTCTCCAAAATGAGAATATCAGTATAATATAATAAAATACAATTTTACTGCATCAGTTTACTGATCTCATTTACAGTGTGACCTCATGAAGAACATATGTGATGGCATAACAGAGGGATGTTCAACAGTGCTGCACAAGTAGGGTAATTTCTGAGTTTCATGGCAGTGTCTAGCACACTAGGGAGCTATGGCCTAATGCTATGGCATTACAATTTATCATTGTTCAGCAACTGGCCTAATATTAAATATGCCTCCACATGATGTTTCCAGTGCCCTTGCAATACAAGATTAATTTTTATCATATTATGAAAACAAGGATCTCGAAGCAAATTCATGTGTCCTTGGTAAGGAACAGCTGTGATTGCAGCTAGATTTTAGCACTGAGAATTTAAACATCATGTATCTGTATTTCCAAGTTAAGTGATAGATTTCATCTCCGAAGATAAAAAATCAAGTAGAAAAATACAATATCAGAGAAAATGAAGGAAAAAAAAAAAGTTAAAGGAAATTGCAGAAAATATCTAACAAATAGTAATTAAAAGACAAATTTAAAAACTCTTTTCTGAATGTGATATGGAAATGCAGGAAATATATTTGTTTCAGAGGATGTTTAGATGCAGGTCATTGGGTTGATGTAGGTCACTCTAGAAGTAATGCCTCCTATTTATTTCCATGGAAATAGGTACAAAGAGCACAATCACACTATTTGATAGAGCAAATACTCAGCTAGAACACAGTTTTTTAACGTAATCACCACCATCAGCTAAGCCTTTTTGCCAGCAAATGAGGAAGAGCCTGCATGCTGCACTTGTAAAAATCTGCACCAACAGAGCTGATTCATTGCCACCACTGAAATGCACACCCATCACCTCACTGTACTGACATCTCAGCAAGTGTCAATGTATGTTACTGGTGCAAATGTATTTAATATGGAGAAATTCATTTACGTACCTTTGCTTCGTACGCACTTCCATGTCAGACACCATTTTGTCAGACTGCCCCTCTGCTGCCATCTGTCACATGGCAACAAAAGGTAATTGAATGCTGGTGGGAAGGTTCAATCTCTACTGCATCTCTGATGTGTTGGGTCAACATAAAAAAAAAATAGGAGGCATTACAATCAGAGCAGCCATTGTATATCTCTGCAATTCCAAGGGAGAAAATGGTGTAGTAAGTTGTAGAATGAAAGAAATGGTAGTATACAATGAAAAATAATTATTCAGTCTTTTCTCAGTCAAGTTGAAAAATACCATTTTATAAAAATATTGGAGGCTTAAATTGTATTTTCACCTTCATCCTGTTATCTTGCTTAAACAGCTCTTGCTGTTTTAATCTGCAGTCAAGACTGGAGCTATTAGTACCCTGAGTGTAATTATACCTTCTATATATTAGTAGAGGAAAGGGAGAAACTGTAGAATACTGAGTGTTCACATTTTTGTATTACATAGTCACAAAATAAGCTGTACACTTCAGCAACTATTAGATACTACCCTCTCTCCTCCTCCAACAATTAATGCAAAAGATTATGACATCTACTGAAAAAAAACACGTAGCTTGAGACTGGAGTTCAGCTGCATGCTGATTCCTGATGGTTGTAAAGAGGTCCTTTAATTAATTCCCTTTGAGCTGTTAGTTAAATAAAAGTTGGATGGAGGTTAAAAGGAATTTGTTCAGTTTACTCCTGAGTAAAAAGCAGCAATGTAGCTTTTCAAAAATATTACCAGTGCTATTCAGCTCAAGAGAAAATTTAGCACAGAAAGACCTGAATCAAAGAAATGTCACCCTCTGAGAATACAAAAGCCATTCTGTGCTCAAATCATACAATTTCTTCCTCAAAACATGAATATTTAAAATAGAAAAGTGCATTGGCAGAAACACTCACTGTGAATAAGTGAAGAGAGCACTTTAAGAAATCAATTTTTTTTTAGAAGTACCCTTACTTAAAGAAAAATTCTACAAAGTCAATTTTGGGAGCCTGACTGATAGTAGTGGAGCTTAGTTCTGGCTAAATAAAGATTGCAAAAATTGCCATCCTAAAGTGTATATCCTCTCAAGATGCAAATCAGTGTTCATCCCATGAAGTCCACTTCACTGACTGGTCTTCCACCAGACACAATTTGAAGAAAGAGTGTTTTTTGGGTAATGAAATATGCAGAGATGTTCTTGTATCATTGCCATTTCTGGAGACAGAATGATTAAAACCCTTTCTGTAAACCATTTCTCAGGGATCAAGGACTACAAGGAGTGCTGGTGCTTTTCTAGAAGCTTCTTAAATCTGAGTAGCATAAGGTAGATGCATACAATTGAACTGTAGATGTATTCTTCTATGATACCTAGAAAAATCACGGCCCAAGACACTTTCTTTACTTTCCAAACAAGAATTTATTCTAGATTAACAAATTATTTGAAAATGTTTAGCTTTATGGCTTTGAATTATGTTGGATGAACTTTGACATTGAAAATCAAACCCAGTCTTTTGTTGTGCATTTAAATATTTCATTCTTTACAAATACACAATTTTTGCTTATCATAAGTAAATGCATTTTGATGATTCTACCATGTACTCAAAATGGCAAAAATTAGCACCTTATGTCCCGGGAAGCAAAAGATAATGGACAGGTTATGGTGATAGAGGCAGCAGAGGTTTTGTTCAATTCTATACAGTATATACATTTCATAATATACATTTTATTAACGTATACCTACCATACTAAAAGGTTGTGACATAGTTACTGTTGCACTGAATAGATTATTATTACATCAGCATTACAGTTCTGAGAAGCCACAGTGCACACTGATTCCCTAGTTTATATTGGAAAGTATTACATTAATGCCATAGATCACTGTAATCAGGGTGTAGTTCACAAGAAATATGATCTCCAAGGACAAATGGGAAGCTAGCACTACACTTTTTCCTCTTTGTGATTAACAGAAAGGCTAGTGTGCAACTTTATATTATTTTGAAATGAAAAACAACTTAGGTCATAAACATACATAACTTGGTCATTTGTACACTGACTTAGGTGATGATTATGTTGATTCCTAAAGGCAAATGTCTAATACACTTCAAGATTTGATTTGTTCTGAGTGGGTGAAGTTATCATGGTGCATCTTGATGAACACTTTGCAAAATATGAGGGCATCTCTGAAAGTAATGCCTCCTGTTTTATTATGTTGATCCTTTCCATCAGTATTCCATTACATTTTGTTGTGGTATGGCAGATAGCAGCAGAGGGACAGTCTGATAAAATGGCATTTGACATGGAAGTGCACATGAAGCAAAGGTGGGGCATTGAATTCCTCCACGTGTAAAAGCTTTACCAATTGGGATTCACTGACACTTGCTTGACATTTATGGAGACCAAATAGTGGACCGAACAGCGAGGCAGTGGGTGGCTTATTTCAGTAGTGACACCATTAGAGCAATGAGTTATCTCTGCTGGTGCAGGCTTTTATGAGCATAGCACACAGGCAGTTGTTCATCACTGGTAAAAATGCACAGCTAGTGGTGGTGACTGCATTGAAAAAATAGTGTTTTCTAGCTGAGAATTTGCTCTACTAAATAGTATTATTGTGCTCTTTTTATTGGTTGTACTTTCCATGGAAATAAATAGGAGGCATTACTTTCCGAGCAATGCACATAATAAACATGCTTATTGTTATTTGAAATGGAGTAGACTTGGTCAAAGGAAAAACAGAGCACTAATCACTGTGCTTCATAACGTGTGAATGATTTCTTGTGTAAACTACTGCAGGACCTGGACTACTGACAGTGGCATCTGAGAAGAATATAAATATTTATTAAATGCATGGGCTGAGACTAAGCTGGAAAAAACAAGTGTTTGAACGTGAAAAGGGAAAGGGAAGCTAGTCATAAAGTGTGTAAATAAATAGATGTAGAAATGTAAATATATACAAGTGCCCACTTTAAATTGGAACATTTTAAATGCAGCTTATGTAATTTCCATGGGTCTGCTCAAACATCATGTTTACAAAATGATTTTCACTTTAAAGAAGATTGCTTGGGTTTACAGTTTTAATATATTGGCTGTTGACAGCAACAAAAGTATTACTGTTTCAAGAAACATTGCATTTATTATTAGAGAAAACATTTTTTAGTTGAAATGTGATCATTAGTATAACATGTGCCTCTACTGCAATTTTAAATCATCTCCTCTTCCCTAGAGAGAGATTTCAACTTCCAATGGGAAAATCTTAGAAGCTTTTTATTTCTTGTTACTCAGGGAGAACGTGCACTCCAAATAACATAAATCTGACATGTAGAGAAGGCAGGAATTTACCAATTACTCCTGTTCTCCCTCTGAAGATCTTCTGCCTATTTTCCCTAGAATGTGTCCACTTAGACATATGAATAGTGTAGATGATCATCTGGAAGCCCTGATCACCCTCTAATGGTACCAAATTTTACAAGCATGTTTTTTCATCTGTAAAGTACAAGTTTGAAAAAGAAATGGAGCCAGAAGAATGAAGTTAGGAACACGTTTAGACTGTAAAACAGCATGGATACAGGATGAGGTAGAGTAGTATTCAAGTGATCTAGGGAAATAAAATAAGAGTGAGTAAATGACAGAATAGTGTTGTTATAACCTTATTCTCAACTTCTTGTTTCTGTATATTTTGATTCAGGCTCTGTAGCAATATTAATTTTTCCACAGGTTTTCTGGCCTTGTTCAATGAATATTATGGATTTTCTGTGATTAATGAGGGCTTATACGATAAATAAGATTGTCAACTGTAGGAACACTGCCATCATCTGCTTCAGAGGGAGGAAAACATGAGATGAATGAAGCATAGGATTATAGGAAAACAGAATGTTTGTAAGATTAAAGAAGTTGAATCCCACTAAATAACTGTACTAGATATCTCTGTAAGTCTGTGGTCCTTTTTGGTTGCAAATCAGTTTTTTTAAATAAACACTTTCATGGGTAATTCTAAATTCTTCCTTTCTTTTCTCTAAGGTACCTAATCTGATACCTTGTGATTTGATTGGTAGAAGGTCTGATAACTCAGAGCTACAGCAGGTATCAGTGAGAACTTCAAAAACCTATTAAAACTTTGTTAAATAAAGAAAAGCATGTGCTGAGAAAAGAGGTTTTAAGTGCCTAAACTGGGTATCTAGAATTACTGGGTCCCTTCTAACGGATTTCTCCTTTTGTAGTTTCCTATTTCTAAACCATTGTTAGTGGTATCTCTTAATCTGACAACATGCTGGGAAAACAAATGTTGCCAATGAAATACTCAGATACAGTAATTATAAGCTTGAGGAGAAACTAGTAATTCTGTCTTTTCAGCAGCTCATAAATAGTAATTTTATAGTAAAGTATAAATCTATAGAATGAGTAGTGACAGTAAAGGAAAATATTGACCTGCATATGAAGAAAAAGAGGTGTTCATGCAACATGTGAGCTACATGAATAGTATTATATTGAAAATAATGATTTCAGCATTTGACATTAGAGCATTTAATTTTCATGTTTTCTAGCTTACACCCTTCTTGTTTTATATTCTCTTGTAAGTTCTTGTAAGTTCTTAAAAGAACTTAACTTAAGAAAAAGAACTTAACATTGAATGCCTGGAGCCTGGATGTGGCTCTCAGCAGCCTGGTCTGGTGGTTGGTGACCCTGCACATAGCAGGGAGGTTGAAACTACATGATCATTGTGGTCCTTTTCAAGCCAGGTCATTCTATGATTCTATGATGATAAATCATAATTTCATCTCATTTTCTCTTTATGGTATATTGCATACTTCTGTGTATTTGTGGTGGTCACTAGTTCCTGGGAAGTTCACTTCATACTCTCCGATTAAAAAAGAAAAAGGCTTTTTTCTGTTAACTTGGATAGGAAAATATATTGTTGAACAGCCAGTAGAATGTGGTCTTCTATCATGACTTATGATAGTAAACTTACAGCTCTGTTATGAGGAGTTATTACAATAAGTTTTCTATGGAAAATAGTGTGTGGGGAGGTCATGCTTTTGGTTTTCTGTCAAATAAGAGTTATTAAATGTATTTGGTTTTTGTTGTTTTTGTTTTTTTTTCTCCAGAAACTGTCATTATGATAGAGTTCTTTGCTATTAATAATCTTTAAAGTTTTGTTTTCCTTACCAGTATGCTTGTAGCATTCATTACGGTAACTGTAAGTGAAAAAATATATTCTATAATTCTAACTATACCTGGAGAAAATAGTGTGATTCTCTTATAAAGGAGAGGCATTATTTCACTTCATTTAAGGCAAGTGGCTGCTTTGGTGACAGACCTTTGGGCTACTCTAAGGTAGTGAGCCTGACAGAAGATAAAGCAGTCAAGAATGGGTATTCAGAGAGGCCACAACTACAGTCTTTGACTATTTCCTTTTCATCCTACATCATCAAAAGAAAAGTGACAGCTAAGTATACCTCTTTTCAGCAGAAGAATAACCCTTGTACTTAAATTCTCCCCTTTGGGATGAAAAGTTTGAGATCTGCATAAAACTGAATGCAGAAAATTGACTTCTCATTTATGGTTTCAATGATAAATATGTTTCTTACAATTCATGGAATTAAAGATTGGACAGATGTGATCTCTGCAGGTCAGTTATTATCACATCCCAAATGAACCTGGACTATTGCCAACAGTAAATCAGGCCAGCTATAGCTTTATCTAGTTGAGGGGACAAAACAACTACAGATGAAGATTTCATAAAGCTTAGAGTCTTCTGCTGATGTTTTTCTTCCAAATACCAATCTGAATCTTCCAAGCTGCAATTAGTGTTCACTGCCACTTGATACTTCATGTGATACTGCTGATAAGAATTTATCTTCATCATCTTTGTAACTATGCTTCAAGTAATTGAAGGTTTTTATTAGATCAACCCATAGCCAACTCTTAGCCAGTCTAAATAAGACAAGTTCCCTCATCCTCTCCTTGTAGGTCAGTGCAGTGTTCAATTACTTGCTGCTTAGGCTCAGAGGGCTAAGATACTAAACTTAAATGTCCCACATGGTTATATACAGTGGATTCAATTACCTTTTTACCACACCACTTATTCTTCAAATATTTTAGTTTTGCTTAATTTCTTCAGGTCTGAAGTTGTGAATCTCTAAATAACATATCTCAAACAGAAAAAGATTCATGGTGTTTTCTGAAATAGCTAGCAGCATGTTCTAAATGCCAGCTGCAATCAGAAGGAAAAGCCGCAGCAGGAAAATATAAGCAGCTTCCGCTGGTTCTTCCTAGATTTCCTGACTTTATTTTGCCCACCTTTCTGAAAAACAAACATTACCATTCCTGCACTAGTTTTATCCAGCATGTTTTCTGTTTAGCTGAGATAAATTTTCTTTAGTTTACTAAAGGTTTCCACAATTCCCAAATGACAGACATTTAGAAATAACGATGAAGGAGAAATGACTGCAAGAGAAAGTTCCTAAATATTTAGTACAAATTATAGTTAATTCCCTCACCTGTGATAGTTTCTCTCTTCATTTTTCATTTTTACATTCAGAAATCTCTCAGCTATGACCAAAAAACTTTCATAGGACAGCTGTGAAGAAATACTACTTTCCAATTTATCTCTATTCACCAAGTGTTTATTCTGATTACTTGCTATTTTGATAACAGGGTCTTGCCTTTTGAAAACTCTTAGCTGTTCTGGAAGTCTTGGCTGCGAAGCGCACCTGTTCCAGAGGATGATCAGGGATATTTGTATATTTGCAAATTATTGGAAGAACAGAAGCAGCCATCTGTTCCTTAGCATGTTTTTCCCCTTAAGCAACCAATTCCTTGTTCTCATGCTTGGAGAAGAGCCTACAATTAGACCCCAACAAGACTGTATGGAAAAGTTATTGGCATTATCTTGCCTATCTTCTGTGTAATTCTAAAATTACAGCAGCATTTTTTTTCTAATTGCCTCGCCAGCTGCTCCCCTCAGGATTTCCGAATTGGAAAAGACACTGCAGAGAAGAAAGATAACTTTTTCTACCATTACTTTTTCCTCCATGTTAATAGAAAATTTTCTTAACCCCTTTGGGAGAAGTACAGTAATTTGTTCTATTTTTTTAATGATTGTAATCAATAATCCTCTCAAGTTTCCTTTCCTATAATATGTAGCTTTGCAATATTGACAAAACCAGAGATGTGTTTGTCATGTTGTCACGGAAGGCACAGGATCTGGCCCTTCCTTTTTGCTCTTGCTCATTGCCTGGCAGGGAGTGTGGGGCTGCTTCCAAGCTGTGTGCTTTCAGGTTTGCTCTGTTTCAGAAAATTCTCTGTCTCTCGCCTCTTTTATTTGATTTATTAGGCTCAATTTCTAGTAATTATATTATATTGTGTTATCTTGCATTCCAGTATCATAGTAAAATAAGATTTCCAAGATTTCCTCCTTAGATTGTTGCCTCTGTTCTGTTTTTTTTTGGTTTTGTTTGTTTGTTTTGTTTGTTTGTTTTACCACTGAGCCCTGCTCCCATCTCCCTATCGCTTTTCCTTTTCCCTTCCTATTTTTGGGAAGACTATGAGTGGATAGATACATCATGCATCTTTAAGGGTCAGTTTTGAGTGTCAGCCTTCATCTTAGGACTGGGGACTTTTCGTTCTTATTTAAGATTTTCAGGTGTACCAAGATGTCATCTGGCTATAATAAACTAAGAGCCATGCCTTGCACATCTTTGAAATGTGATTAATACACTACACAAATCATACTGCCATCAATATTTTCGTCTGAACTTTTTAGCCTTTTCCTACTTTCAGCAGAACATGAACACAGCTGAACAGCATATAGTTTCAATCAGAAAAAATATTGCTGGATATTGAAAAAGTTTGGAATGATACCTTGTTGCTTAACTGTAGTAGCTTTTCCTTAAAGAGAAATGAGTGCCTACCTTAGAAATCTTTCACGTAGACAAATACCTGACTAAATACTTCAACATGATGGAAAATACTGATCTTTAGGAAAAATGCCTGATTAAGCTATGATCTGTATTTACTTTTGACAGTATTCAAACGATTTTTATTTTAATCAGCTAGAGTACTTTTCAAAACTTTGCATCTGTTTACACCTACTGCAGTAAACCTACCAACAAACAGCCTTTTGAGAGCACCACGGACAGCTCCCGCTGCACCAGAAATGCTGAGGGAACCGTGCTGAGCAATTGCAAAATGGTGGATGATTTCCAACGGCATTCCTGCTTTCAGTTTATAGCAACATTGCATTGCTACTTCCAAATTTGTAACTGGTCACTCTACATCGGTCATCATGGAACTGCCTTTTTAGGGCAGTGCACTCAAAGATGTTAAGCATATCTGGCCAAATTCAGAGTTCACTTAGAAGTAAACAAGATTCCAGCTGTCCCACCATAGTAGAATGTGATTCCTTTTCTCATGTATCCTTTACTGTTATAAAACTTTTTTTTTTTTTCCCCCCCACAGCTTAAACCTATTTTTTCCAAACGTTTAGTTTTAGACTTGCCCTCATAATAGTCAATTATTTGAAAAAATGTTAACAATAATAAGAGCCAGACTGTAGAAAAATGTATCAAAATGAGACTAAGGTTCCTAAAGTTTCTTGCTCAGGTAAGATGGACAATCATCAAATAGAATAAATGCTCTTTCTATAAACACATTTTGCTCATTAATAGAAATAATGATATATTCTGTGTGCTTTCCACAGTTATGCTGAAATGCTATCTACCCTGTTATTTTTTCACTTACAGAGTCGAATGGCAGAAAGTTTGCGTCTCTTTGATTCCATCTGCAACAACAACTGGTTTATCAATACTTCCCTCATCCTTTTTTTGAATAAGAAAGATCTGCTGGCAGAAAAAATCCGACGCATCCCCTTAACAGTCTGCTTTCCTGAATACAAAGGCCAAAACACTTATGAGGAGGCAGCAGTCTACATCCAGCGCCAGTTTGAGGACTTAAATCGCAACAAGGAGACCAAGGAGATCTACTCACACTTCACCTGCGCCACTGATACCAGTAACATCCAATTTGTCTTTGATGCAGTGACAGATGTCATCATTCAGAACAATCTCAAATACATTGGCCTCTGCTAAGAATCCTTGGGCTAATCTGTTTTGCTGAAGTAATTGAAAAAGAGGCTAACCATTTCCACTTCTTGTGGAAACAATGGGGCAACGCTTAGCCCAAGGAGAGAAAAGGGGAAATCTGATGTATGTATGCAGTTCCTCTTATGCCCCACTAGCCTGTTACATTATTTTTCACAAGATATGTTATGGAGAATGAAAGTCTCCTCCAAAAAAATCACACACACATAAAAAATAAAATAAAAATGCCCCCAAATGAAAAACAAATCACACAAAAAATCCAAACAAAATCAACAAAAGAGATTGAGGCCTAACTCTGTGGAGATGTTTTCACCACACTCACTGCACTTTTATTCCATTTGTTTCATTCTATTTCCTACAGTGGGAGTGTTATCATGTTCTGTGTAAGAAATAATCATCCAATTGTCCTAAAATGTTACTGACATGAAGATATAAAGCTGGTGAGTGATAGATGAACTCATTTGCATGGTGTGAAGCAGAATGATTGCACTGGGGTGAATAACTAGTTCAAATCAAAAGCTGCAGAACAGGAGTGCTTAAGGAAAATATTACTTAAAGATGTAGAAAATGGACATGTACCCTCTGTACTGCTACACCCAGCCCAACTATATACATGCATCAGGTATGCACATGCACATGACTCACAGCATATACTGTGTACACACTTCTGCTTTACTCTTTCATGGACACCTTGCCTGTTAAAGGAATTGTTGGTGCACAACTGTTCTGTGATTTCCAAACTGACTATCAGCCCTTTCTGCTGTTTAAAGCTTCAAAACATGCAGCAAAACTACAAAAACGAATCAATGAATAGGCCAAATTAAGGTCAGTGTTTCTTCTACTGATAAGGAGTTTTATACATCGAAACAGTCTTCTTTTACATCTTTTTTTGCCAAATCTTGTGGTGTTTCACAAAAAAAACCCAAAAAAACAAAAAACAACGCTCTATATTTAAGAAGTAGGTCAGTGTTTCTTTTTTAATACAGATAAAAAATAAATCACAAAGCAGTTTTTTAAATTATTGTTGTAGTGTCTGGACTGCTGAATGTGAGAGTTGCCAATGGACGATTCTGTTCCACTGCTCCAAATACATTCTGGGAACTGTAATGTTGTAACAGATTTCCCAAGAAGCAGGAGCCATGGCGATTGTGTAGTGTATAGCCTCCAAAGTCTTTTTTTGTTGGGTTTTTAATTATTTTAAAACATGTGATGTATTATTAGAAGGTTAAAGATGAGCGATATGAACAATAACTAAATGTCTTGATATTTCAATTTAATAATTTAAATTATTTACAGTTTAGTGAAGTCAAGGAAACTGAAGAGATACATTCCTCAGCTCCAGGTTTCATCTCATAAAGAAACACTACTGGATGGAGTAACATTTCAGCAAAGGTTTGAATGCATAAGAAACTCTGTGGGACTATACTGGAAAATCGCAGATGGATCAGTTGATTCTTTCCCCTGCCATAGAAAAGACTTCTTAAAGACTTCAGTGTAAAGTTGGTGTGTAAATATATGTTTGATAATTGTAAAGCACATACGTACACAGAGACACAGACACACATGCACACTGGAAAATATCCTTCTACTTTTGTTCCCCCTACATATTATGATTAGTGCAAGAAATCTCAGCCAAGGGCTCTCAGAAATTTAAAACAAAATGGTTAATAACATCAACATTTAAACTGTCCACTTAAAAAATAAATAACTCAAATGATAATGCATTTGTCTATAGTGTGTTCATTACTTAGTGTTATACTAGTTACTCAATTGATTACTGTTATGATTCATTTGTGACAGAATATTGAGCTTTACTAATTGGTTCCAGAAAGTTTTGTTCAATTTATTCACTAACATTCAGGAAATTTCAATCTTAAGCAATTACATTTGACCAACTCGGCACGTTTCAAGGGATGTCTTCCCACATAATGTCTTTAAAAATTATGACTGCCTGTTGTTGTTAGATGTTTTTGGGAGATGGTTAGTAGCAATTTTAGAAGCGAAGCCACAGATCAAGATTAAGAAGCAACAGGAAAGAAAATCAAGAGAACTGCCATAGTGTTTCCTCTCTAAATTGCTTTCTATAGTGTGATATATTTTTATTAGCTAATTGTGAAAATTGTGGAAAAGATTTACACGGAGTCTGGCCTTCCTTTTCCCATTAATGGACTGTGAGCCAGTATGCCTCTTTCACCTATAGCTTTCATAGTCAGTGGCCATTTCAGGCTGGTGAAAAAAGTGACAAGAAAATACTGGCTTTTATTAGAACACAGCTTCAAGATAAGAAAGCTGACTGAAAATAAAAGCAAAATGAAAAGCATAGTTAATTTTATAGAGAGTAAGAAATACTTTATAAATTAAAAAAAAATTATTCAGTTGAGGAGGTCCCTATAAGTACTGTAGGCAATCTACAATAGCAGTGAAGAACCTAGGGTATTTTATCAAAAGAATAAAGATTTTTCTAAAAAAAAGAAATTAATTGCATTTATCCTCAAATTGAGATTTTTGGGAGATAAAAGAGAAACTGAAACAGTGCGTTTTACTACATGTTCGTAGTTAATTTAAACATAAGAATTTGATGGAATAAAATAGTAAATAATGAAGTTTAATCAGTTCACATAATCATTCTTTGAATAGCAATGACTTGCTATTAACCTTCCAATAATTTAATTTCTATGATGTTTTTGATCTTAATGTTCTAAGTAATTCATGACTATTCTAAAGTGTTAAATTGTTTTACATAGAAATCAAATAATTTTATTTTCCCATTATATAAGAAGACTGAAGTGGTGGGGAGGTTAAAACCAAAAACTGTATCCAAGAGAGGCCCTGAAATGAAACTCCTTAGCTCTCAGTCTTCTACCTGGATAAAGAATGCAATTGAATTGGCAACTATTTCCTCAGCTCTCAGGTTTATCGGTGATGCAGTGAAAAAAGAACTGTATTAATAGAGCTGGGATGTCACTTTACCTGGACAACAATGACATTCACAGAAGAGATGTTCCATCTGCTGCAATAAGAATGCCATCTGTCCTTCCATTACTTGCATTTCACACAACAAAAGAGGTTTCAAAGTGAAAACGGTATCTTTAAACAGTCCTTATTCATAGAACTGATTTGTTATGATTATGTAAATGTATAATATTGAAGACAGTGAGGGTCAGTAAAGAAAGAGAAACTTTAATCTGTTGGACTCCTCCAAAAAAGGGGTTCTGGTAAGATTCCAAAATCCAGTGTCATACAATCCACTTCAATTTTTGTCTAAAAGGATTAAGTACTCTTAAAATACAGGTAAGATTATAGCTAAGAGCTATTAAATATTTCTAGTACTGTACACATACTGGGAAAAATACTTCTTTCTTTCACAGCTTTTTTTTGCATCTATTATTGCCGAGGTCACTTATCCTTGCATAACATTCAGTAACATTAAGTACCTTCTTGAAACTCAACTAGTTGTTTTCACAAAGAGTTAAAGTTTTGCTAGTAATGTCTCCCAGCCAGTGTTAATTTTCTCCTGCTACTGGTTCTTCTCCCTCTTTCATTCTCCACTGAATACATGCCAAGCACATGTACAGCTTATGTTCCTTTTTGGGTAGTATGAAGCCTATTACTTTATTGGTCCTGGAAATTGCCATAGAAAACATCAGAAACGTAACTAGGGAATGCTTTATTAGTTGCTGACTTCTTCCAGGTGATATAAAGTGTACAGGAATTACTAGGCCACAGACTGAACCAGTGATTGTGCACAAGGTGAGAAGGTGTGGCTAACCCAGGGAGCACAGGTGCCAACAATGCACCTAAGTAACCAGAAAAGGTGAGCCCAAGGTCTGCCCCTCCTCACCCTCATTTAAGGGTTAGCAACTGAAGAAGCATATCTTTATTTTGAGATTGTGTCCTTTTGGAGACTACCAGTCTTTGGAAAAGGTAAGCTGCTTTTATCTGTATTGCTTTCTAAACTTGATCATGTCTAATACCTTTACAAGCATGCTACTACTCCAGCAGAAGGCGCTATCAGGCCTTCCATTGCTTCACACAAGGTTATCTAGATGTGAACTGTAGAAATAAATTTGAAGAGATGAAGCCAGATAACTTTTTGGGTGGTTGAAGATGGCAATTACTAGGCAGAGACAATTCATTTAACATATTAGACTGATTGAGAAATAATGTCAAGTGTTCTGAGGATCAGGTTTTTTTTTGTTTTTTATCCCTCCCCCCAAATGTCAAACTATACTATATAAAAATATTGTCTGAAGAACGCTATTCAAGACTAGCTTAACCAAGGCAAGGACATCTATCTTGAATAAGTCTTAAGCATTTCTAGGAGCACAGAGGAAATGGTCAAATCTGGGATCATTTCTGAGGTAAGGAAATGAAACTTTAGAAGACTATTTCACCTAAAAAGGCATAATTCAAGAAAAGAAAGTATAAAGAAGATGTGAGCGGTGTTATGCTGGTTGAGAGTTTTGAGTATAGGATCAGAGATTAACTTTCTGTTTGCATCACAGATATAAATAATTCCTCTACATCCACTTTAAATTTCTCATAAAGAGAAAAAAAAAAAAAATAGGGAAAAAGTTGGCCCACAGAAGTAGAGTACATGAGTACTGTAAATAGCAAGGCTAGGCTGAGAACTAATGAAGGGAAATAAATGTATTCTAAACAGACTAAAATACCAGGTTTCTAATTAATTAACTGTTGTTACTTACATCTATAAGGAAATTGTAATGAAGGCACTGATGTACAGCATTTACTAAATAACTAAATCTAAAACTAAATACTTTTTCCCTTATGCTACTCATTAGCCTATTCTGCTTTCTAAGACTTTTTTTCAGGAAAAGTTACTGATAACTTGATTTGGAAAACCCACTTCTTATCTGCCACCAGTATTTAACATCAGAAAGGTAAAATGGGAAAACAGCTATCAGTCTTGGTTCACGAGATACTAAAACTCAGCTGCCCCTCAGAATTGTAGTCTGTCTTCTAAACTTTCACTAAGTTGGGATTGTAACAGGATTTGGAAGCTGCTCTTTGTATGGCAGAATTCTGCTCGCTTCAGAGCTTCTGTGAAACCTCTGCCTTCAACCAAAGGCAGTGTCCCAAGGAGAGAAACAGCTCTCAGCTCAGCGGGGGTTGAATACTCTTTCACTCCAGGAGGTAACTTTTTTTTTTTTTCTCCTTGTACAGAATAATCTCACAGTGTCACTGAATTGGTGTCATACAGCCCTGATAATTCCCATCAGTGACTTCTGAGCTAAGATGAAATATTCAGATGCCTGCAGGGACACAGATGGAACAGTGGTAGTAGACTTGTCCTTGATCTCTATGTGGCAGTACAATTACATATCCTCTACTTTGGGGAATGTATTTTGATTTCTGTGGAATTCTTAATAAGCAGTTTTTTATGTTTTGGCACCACCAAGAGCTAGTGCTGCTTACTGCTATAATGTTTCTCTAATTATAATGTATCTCTAATAACGATTGTAATAAAATGCTTTCTATGTAACTCCTGTTTTTAGTTAATGTCTTGTCTTGTTTTTTTTAAAACCAGTTGAACTGGCAGTCTGACCACGGAAGACCATTATTTAGAAACTGAACTGTGCTATTATATTACAACCTCTAAATGAATACTGGAGTCTGACATACAACATTATCATACTAGACTTACCTTACAAAAATTCCAGTAAACTATGAACTAGCTGCTGCTGCTGCCACCAAAACTTTCAAGGAAGTGATATATGTCAAACTATTAGCTAAAACGTATTTGAATTCAGCTTTTGTGAATAATTCCACAGAATAAGGAATATAGCACATTAAAAATATAAACAAAGGTGAGATGTAAATTCCCTTCAATTTCTACTGGTGTATTAGAAGTGGATTTAAAAAAAAAAAACAAACAGCTAGAAAGCTCTTCCTGCGTCCAAGTTGAATTTTGAAGCGGCTGAAACACTTCAGAAGTACAACTGATTGAATCATGTTGACTGTTCTTACCATCACTAACTTCAAAATTTGCTACAAACTGAAACAAGGCACACTTGCAATAGTAGATGTAAACTAAAGCAGCAAACATTCAAGCATTAGTCTTCTGTGACTCTTCATTTTTCGCTGTTGCCAAAGTGAATATCTATTCCTAGCAATCAAAATTTCTGACTTCACAGTCACAGAATTGCAGCTCAAATTTGTGCAGCCTGTTCAAAAAAGATCATAAAATGATCAAACTATTAAGAATGGACACTTAAGCTATGTGGAAAAAGTTGTATCTTAAGAACCTAATGCCAAATAGATGTTTGCATATAACATTATTTGTACTTTGCATGTTTAAGCCTCAAATTCATATCTAAAAACCTTTTCTACAGAATTTCCTAAATTGTGGTTTCCCCATTTAAACTGAAAATTCCTAAGTAAAATGAGACAATTGATAAGGTTCTGCATTAGATGTGACTAGAGGTACAATAATCTGAAGTTTATAGATATGACTAAAGCTCAATACAGGCTGAATAGCAAGGCTTATTACTGAAATATGGGGTTTTGAAAGAACTAAGAATAACTGCTGTAAAAATAATTGTTAATAATTACTACTGATCTGTATAAAAAAAACTTAGTAATATTTATTTCTATTAAGTTTTCACTTCCTTTAAGTTTCTATTATGATCTACATAATCACAAGATGATTTCTATCTGTTTGCACAGGTACAAGGCAGAATTCTTTAAAGGCAGAGAGATGAAAGCACACTGAAGTCATCTGTTTTCCCCTTTAGAATAATTAATTACTGAAAAATCCCCCTACCTTCAGGTAACTTGGCCATCATGTCAAACACTTGGTGTGTGTTCTTCCGACAGATGTCTTCTGGGTCATCCAAAAGTTCAGTGAGGACAGGTATTACTGCATTTTGTATCAACCCTTGCCTGTAAGCATTGGAGAATAGATTTAACCAAGCATACTATAACTCAAATACTTGACAGGTGCATAATCTTTAATTAAATACTTCTATTTTCATTGCTTCCATCTTGCAAAAATTTAAAAATTCTGTTTCTATTAGTCACATAAACTACTTTATTGCTTCCTATACCATTACAGGAATTATTCCTACCTGCCAACATTATGTGTTGCCAAAATATAGAGAATTTCTATTGTCTTCTGTCGGACAGTACTGTCATGATGCAGGAGCAAGATCTTCAAGTTCTCCAAGAAACCTGTGGGACACAACCATTGATTTTAGTCTTCTTAATTTCAGCATTAGTTTGATAGTGCAATGCTCATTTCTACCTCACAATTTCAAGTGCAAGCAATCCGGTTTTTCATCTTCACCTGGGGGTGAAATTCTCAGTATTGTACTGCAAGTATAGCAGAAACTTAAAGACCTACTGCCAAAAATGCCCTGTTGTCAATTCTGAAGTGTATTCATATTAGAATAAAAATGTATATATCGACCCCACATAATTGTCTGATTTGACAGCTGATGAGGCTAATGGAAAGTTCCCATTTAATTAACCTTGCATTGGTTAATACTAGAAACAAGCTGCTGAATTCTGTACCAGGTTATGTCCTGATCTTGCTAAGAGTTAGGAAGTTGTATAACTCTAAAAACAAATTATATTGATGTCAGTGGTGCTGCTACTGTTTTAGAAAAGCAGGTGTTTGCAGATTGGTGACTATGTTTCTGTAAAAGTTAAGTCTCACAAGGGCTGTGTAAAAGCACAGAGCCTTACCTTCCACATGCAGAAATAAACTTGGTTTGGCACTGGCAAAGAAGAAACTGATGCTAATTAAACAATGATTATATTATTTTGTATGACTATTGTTGCCTCTTATGAAGAAAATGTGTGTGACAGTGACAAACCTGAAGACTACTTCATTGTTACATAATGATACTGTAAATACACAACTGACTGCTAAAAAAATTTATGAAGATAAACTTGCATAACTTTTTTCCTCAACTGCAAATTTCAGATTATTCCAAATGTTATGATATATATTAATTAAAAATAGTGAGCAGATGTAATCTTGAAGTACGAAAAATTTGGTTATTCAGTTTTAATTTCTTATGAAGTTCCTGAGGCTCTTGTTATAGTCTCATTCTACAATTATCGTGAGACTTCTGAGAAATATTCTGAGTAAAGCTCTGATGTTTTGGCTCTCCAGTAGTTATAGCTGAATGTGCTGTGCTATCCACTGCTGAAGGAATGAATGGCAAAAAGTGACTTCATAGCCTTTTCAAATTAATTTTGATTAATCACAGATTGAATCATTAGTCCACTGAGGTTAAGAGTGGTATTTTTACGTTTGAGGTACTCAACAAGAAGCGGGTAGATACCTGTTGAATGAAGAAATATAAAAGGGGGTGATTGTTGCTATTTTTTCATGCTCTATAGTTATACTATCACAGAAGGGCTTAAATTGGAAGGGATCTTAAAGCCTAGCCAGTCTCAATGCCCTGCCATGGGTTGGTTGCTAACCACCAGATCAGGCTGCCCAGGGCCCCATCCAACCTTGCTTTGGATGCCTCCAATTATGGGACACTCACGGCTTCTCTAGACAGCACTGCCAGGGCCTCATTGCCCTCAGGATGAAGAATTTCCTCCTAACATCTGATTTAAATCTCTCGTCCTTTGGGGTGAAACCATTCTCTGTTGTCCTATCACCATCTGCTCTTGTAAAAAGTCTCTCTTCTGTTTGGAAGCTTCCATTTAGTCGTGGAAGGTGGCAATGAGGTCTCTCCAGAGTCTTGTCTTCTCCAGCCTGAACAAGCTCAACTCCCTTAGCCCATCTTTAAAGAGGTGTGGGTTGTTACTGGTTGTTCTTTTCTTTCTTTCTTTTTTTTTTTTTGATTGTAATATAATATTCTCTAACTCTTTATGGTTCAAAACAAGTAGAGATTAAAACCACGATATCCTCCTGGCCATTTCTCTCTCACTCTCTCATCAATTATATTGCAGGGGTAAAAACTGGACAACATAGTACAGCACGTCCCTCTCTGTCATCAGCACTGTGTTAAAGCTTATGGTGGCAAACCACTTACCTATTTGGACTGCCTGGTAGATATTTTCTGGGTCATGGACCAGATCACAGAGTGCCATCAATGCTCGTTGCTGAGTCAGCACGTCCAGAGATTGTATCTCTCTATGCAGTTTAGGCAAAGCTCTCCTCCCAAATGCAATAGGAGCTTTTGTTGGATCTACATCAGGGGGAAGCTTGTCCGAGATAAGAGTGCTTGCCATCCCTAATTTGTCTGGAAGGATTCTTCTTATACTTAAAAAAATCTGTAAAATGACATCTGCTTGGTGACTAGCAACTGATGTACCAAAGCCACCGCTATTAATTAGCATTAAACTGAATGGTCCTCTGTCCCCTCAAAGCACAATTCCAGCACATGTGAGGTTTTAGGAAGTTGTGAAAGAAGAGGCTGGGATGGTTCATCAGATGAGCTGTCCTTTCTGGCTCGAGTTTCTACTGAATACTGTAAAATAACAATAGAAGAAGCAATGAGAAAGCTTAAAATTGTGTCTGAGAGAAGTGTTTTTAGAGAGTTAAAACCCCTTTAGGATGTTCCATGCTACAGAAGGGACTCAAGCTCTAGCAAAAAGCCATTTTTTTAAAAACACCACAGTCTTTCTAAAGGTTTGTAGTGGCAACCTGCCCTCGGAATTCGTTCATGATCCCTGGAAAGGATCGCTGACCTCCCGCCGCCCTCAGCGCAGCAACAGAGCAGCCTGCAACCCTGGAAACTGCTCAGCACAACAAAACACAGCTGCACGGAAAAAGAAAATCATATACATATAAAATCCTACTTAACAACAGCTTCTGTTTCTTAAGAGCAAACCAAATGGCCGCATAATCACAGACGCCCCTCTCATCCCGAGCCCCGGTTGCCGCTCTATGGCGCCTGCGCTCCCGCGTTCTGGTTACCACAGCAACCCGCCCTTTGCGTAAGCCCAGCTCTGTGAATAAAAACTGCGCGGCCCCGTGCTGCTTTCCTCTACTGTTTCCAGCTTTGCGTCAATAGCGTAACCAGCGCGTTCGGCGGTGGTTATTGTGAGGCAGTTGGGTCCGCGGCGTGCTTAGTGAATCGGAATGTGTGGCCGCTATTAGCGTGGGGCGCGGGGAGTTGAGGGGCGAGCGGCGCTTGGCGGGTCGGCGTGTGAGGAAAGGGCGGGAATCGCTGCAGTGTGGGGGCTCGCGGCAACTGCTTTCTGTATAGGAGTTAATGTAATAAAACACTGGTATAGACTCTGGTTTGTCGATCACCAAAATCCACAGAGGAAAAGTACTGCTTTAAAAAACATCTTCAGGGAAGGGTGCTTTTTTTTTTTTTTTTTTTTTTTAAAAGAGCAAATTGAAGTAGAAGTTAGTTTGCTTGAGTGGATCAGGCATTCACAAACCAAAGACTTTTGAAATGTCACCATTTCAGTAGAAGAACGTGAACTTTTCTCCACGTAGATGGGACACGAGAAGGTCAAAGATCTCTCACGTCCCTCAGCTTTAACTTTCTTCTCATTCTTTTTTTGCCATACTTTGGCACAGTGATTTGAATTAGTGGTCACGGCATTCACTGATTGCATGCAGAGTTGAAGTCTTCCTTCAAATCTTTTGTCTGTGGATGATGCTGTTGGTGGGAGCAGTGTGGTGCCATGGAGACTTGTGACTGAGCTCTGGAGGAAGAGAGAACCTGGATCTCAGTGCCTATAATTCTCAGCATTTTCAGCAGCTTTGTGTTTCTTAAATCACTGGCTTGTTTCCCCTTAAGTTGCTGCTAATATTTTGGTTTGGTAATTGTGTGTTTGTGAGAGAAATTTAATTGAAATACACCAAGGGAAAACAGCCTGTTGATTTTAAAACACTTCTCTTTGTTTACCTTGGTCCCTCATGGACTTTGGATTCACCGAGACAGTTAAATGATTATTTTTTTCCTACCTTAGTTTGTGAAAGAGCTCCAAGAGATGAGCAGTGAGTCACCCTGTGCACTCGGGACAGATTGATACATGCTGAGGATGTGCTGAGCCAGAACTAGGAGAAAATGGAGCAAATCCAGTGTGTGTGATGCCTCTACCAACCAGGAGGGTTTCTTTTTTTGTTTTCAGAACTGTTATTTTGGAGCACATCACGAAGTGCATCCAGGTCTGTCTGGTTTGGAGCAGTCAGAAGGAGTATGACTGATAAAAGTGTGTATATGGTTAAACTGTCATCTCTGGTTCTGAATGACACATCAGCTGTAAATTTGGATTGTTTTTTTTCGTTTGTTTGCTCTCAGTGTGGATCAGACCTGCCTGAAGTGATCCCTCAGAGAAGTAATTCCTCACAAAAGATAATAAAATGGTAATTCTAAGTAGTGGTCTCATAGTTTTGCTGACCTTTATTCTTTGTTTATGGTTGTAAAACAACTGTAGGGTTTTTGTTATATACTACACACTATCTTTTTTTCTTATTTACTTGTCCTTTAAATTTTTTTTTAAATAGGAGATGTTTGTCTCCTGGATGTTAAGAAGTCCAAGCCTTTTCCAGCACTGAGGAAATAAGATTATTTGAATGTGAGAGCTTTTGTTTTTTTTTTTTCCTGAAGTTTGGGAATTTATATCCAAGTGAAATGAACAGCAAAACCTTTTAGCATTCTAAATGCAGTCTAAACTACTAAGCTGATTAACAATACTTAGGCAATACAGAAGAGCAATGGGATTTCTTATTCTTTATTATCTTTATTGTTTGATATGCTATCAGTCAAGATTGGTAATTACTAGAGACGTTTATGTGATTCAAAATGGCTCATAGTTGCATGCACATCCTGACTCTAAGGCTGAAATGAAAGAAAGCTGAAATTCTGGGGGAGGAAGCGAGCAAAACAAAACCTCTGGAGTTTTGTTATAGTCGCTAATATGCATAATATTAAACGAATCTGAATGGCCACTATAACAGGTTTGTTCTTCTAAAACCAGAGCCCTGCGTATGGTTAAATTACTCCATTCCAACCCCGCCTTCTCAGTCTGTGAGAGGAGGAGAGGAAGGGAACTGTTGCAAGCCTGTTGCCATGGGCACGCGGCTGCAGGCTGCTCGTGCGGCTGGGATCCTGCCGCATCTGCACTGCACGGTGAGTCCTTCCTTGCGTTTGCTGCATGAGGATTGTTCTCGTTAGATTCTTCTGAATGCCAGTAAGAAACTGATGCCTTACGAAGAGTTCCCTTTCAGTAACCCCCAAGGCTTCTTTTCATAACCAAATCATTACCTCTCAAGTGGGATATCTTGATTCACTTGTGATTTTTGTGTAAACACTATTCTTCCATGTCAGACTAACTACTGATTTTGTTCTTTATGAGTTGATGTTGGGTGAAAGTTTGATGTTGTGCCAAGAAATATGGAAACTTTGTTGTTTCTCCTTTCCCCTTCCGACCTAATGAAATCTGATATCACTAATAAATGTGCCTTATGCAGTGGCATTTAAAATAGTGAGGTGTGGGCTTTTTAAATTAAGCACTACAAAATTATTTGAGGACTAAACTATAGCAGTTGTGTTGAATTAAGTGAACAGTTCTCTGTCCTCCTCCAGAATTAGTCAGTGCTTTTTTTTACTTAGAAAAAGCCACTATTTCATTTTTATGTTTGTGCAGACAGAAATCATCCTTTTTCGTGAGAAACACGTTTTCTTTAACATGAAGTCGAAGAACTGCCAGTTGTACCAGGAGGAAACAAGTCCAAAAGGACTGTTCATTTTTTGTTTTTAATGTTTTTCCTGCGTTGAGACAGTTCCTCAATATTTTGTCTCACTTCGCATGATTTCTATCTGGCAGAACTGACCTGAGTTTGGAGAATGAAGTCCAACCCAAAGCATATGGTTCCCCCAGTGAGCAGGGACAGAATAATCTCCCAGTTTCCTAAGGTAAGAGTTCTTTATCCCTTTGCTCAGAGGATGTATCACCTGACACGTCTTTCCCTTGTGCTAATAGTACTTTGGTTTGATGTATATTTGATGTCTTCTGCTAAAACTGCAAATTGTTTAAGTATTTATTTCAGAGGTGAATGTGACCTTGTTTTCCCATTCGGTGCTGATGCACTTAATAATAAACCAGGTTTCTTCCTCTAACCTTAACAGAAAGTGACTCTTGCAACAAAAGTGTTATCTTACAGTATCTGTTCTTTTAGCCAAACATTAATAATTACCACGCTTACAGAGTTCCAACACTGAGTGGAAATGAGAACCATAGCTGTTACTTAATATTCAGAAAGACTAATTAGGTCTATGTGGAGTTTTCACTTGAAGAATTTGAAGCAATTTTAATCTTCTGTGTGAGTAGGAAACTTAGTCATACTGTAGATCAAACGTAGTAGGCACTGTAGGAAAACAGATTGTGAAGATCATTCTTACCCCTAAAGAGTTTTATCCTTGAAGTAGAATAGAATGGCTAGGGGCAGGTAAGGACAAAGAATTGCCATTCTGTTTTTAATTTTGTTCAAAACACCCTTTTAAGAGTGTTTAATTTTGCACTTTTATTCTCAATCTCAACCTCCTATTTTGCTTTTAATTTTATGAAAACTGTCACTGTTATTTTAAGTAAATATGAGGCAAAACATGCTTTCTTCCTTTGTAGCCTGCTAAGCTTAATGAAAAATTAGTAATAAGATCAGTACTTCTGACGAGTAAGAGATCTAAAAGACTTTGTAGCCCGAATTATTTTCTAGAGATGTGTTCCCACTTGTGTTCTTCTTGAATGTCTTAAATTATTGGAATTATTTAAGATAATTAATATTGTACAAGTTGATCAACAAATATATTTACTGTGGAAGTTCATTAGGACTCTGATACTTTGTGGAGCTGTTTAAAGGAATTTTACAAACATACCTGTGCATCAGCCTTACTGCCTTCTAACCCAAACTGTCCCTTTTCATGAGCTGGAGTATCCCTGTGCTTGACAAGCTTTTTGAAGTAATCTCCTTTTCTATCTCACCTTGCTGATTTGGCTTGTTGATAAGTAGATGTTATAGACTTTCTCTCAGTAGCTGTTCTTTTGTGTCTCCAGTGGTACACTCCTGAGGCCTGTCTGCAGTTCAAAGACCACTTCCATGCACAGCTCAGGACTGCCTGTCAGCAGAGCACCGGAACAGCTGGGCAAGTTTCTAATAAGCCAAGTGTGCAATGAGACAAGCGTTTTAACCTCTTTATAGCCTGATTCCTCCATAAGCCTTTCCTGATTCCACATGCTGAGCATTTCAGTGTAACTGAAATCAGCTTAACCTGTCCTCATGGTTCTTCTGTACCATTTCACAGTAAATGAATGAAGTGCTGCTGCTTCATATAAGTTTTAAAGATCTGCTTCTTCCTGGCTTAAGTGAAGTTGAACAAATAGAGTTGTTTAGCAAAAGGTAGCTTAGTTTAAAGGATTAACCAACTGTTTTAAATTAGTGTTGAATTTTGGTCATGCAAGACAGCATGAAAAGCAAGTCCTAGAGCATTCGCAAGGACAAGAACAGATGTACTGGCACCAGCAGAGAGTACAAAAGGACTGCATACTGAGTGTACCAAGTAAGAACTAGATAAAGGCTTTGGAGCAGATATAAACACAGCAGTTTTAAGTTGCTTGTAGCACATAAGAATCTGGCTTTAATATTTTAAAAGTATCCATGCTGAGAACTTGTCTTAAATGGTTCCTTAAAACTGGAGCAAAATTCTGGACTAAGAAATCTAATGAAAAATAAATATTGAATTCTAATGTTCTTAAATTTTTTTCTTGTCATCTCTCTCCCAGAACACACACGTGTAGTAGATTTAATTTGTAGTGAGCTAAACCAGATATAACCAGATACAGCGTGCAATACAAGATTGAATCTTTTGTTTAAAAAGCCATTTTTGATACAAAACAATATTAAACCTCCTAAGCTATTTTTGTAGCATGTGCAGGGGAGATGTCAATCCAAGTTTCAGTCAGCAAATAGTGTACACTCATTTATCCACCTGTATCTCCTGTCAGACACGCTACATTTCAATTTTAAGAGTGCAGGTGAGTCACCTCCAGCCCATCTGCTGTATTCTGTGGGAGAACCCAGAGCAAAGAGGATTATTTGCATGAGGCAAGCTTCAGATTAATGTTATTTCAGGTAGTCAGAAAATGCATTGGATCTGACAATCATTTTTTTTCCCAGAGACAGATTCTGCAATGGTTATTTTATTATCAGCAATTTCATCTTTGTGCACTTAAGATTTGATTTTACACTACTTAAATCAATGAAAAACTCATAATTAATTTTAGTGGCAGAAAAGTATAAACTTGTACTTTTAAAGGTCTCTATGGATGTAGATGCTATACAGTCTCAAGTGCAAACTGCCAAGTGTATAATCTTTCCTTGAAAGCATTTCTAATAATGTCTTTTTGCCCCATAGAAATTATATACAAAGTAAGAATTGGGCTAATTCTGCTCCAGAATTTTTTGGCCTTTTTTTTCTTACTACTTAAGACTCTGCAGCACTGTGGCGTTCAGATAAACTAGAGTTGCAGATGCATTAGTCACTTGCAATTTAAGGATCTACATCAGAATTGCTACAGTGACAATATTTAAATTACTACTAAAAGCATTCAATATATTTGAATATTCCTAACAGGCTGAAAATATCCAAAGTGGTTGTGGTAGGAGATGTCTATGTTGGGAAAACGAGCCTCATCCACAGGTATGGTGTATTTCAGCAAATGGATTGGTTCTGCTCTTTTCCAAGCTGAAAGTGTATCACTTGTTGCAGTAAAGCTTTCAGGAATCTGAATTGAATATATATTCAATTGAATATGATATAGTGCAGTATTTGCCAGACCTTGCAAACAGCTCTTGTGCATTTTGCAAACTCAGTGAACAGAGCTCTGAGTTTTTGTGGCTTGTGATTGCATTCTGTCTGTTTGCACTTTCAATTATTTCTATGTTCCAAAGTAAACTTGTTGGCTATTGAGGTCATTAATAATCACATGTTTCTTTTGTTTATGTCTCAAAATATATTATTCTGTAACTAAAAATTTTATGCTGCCTCTTCTAGACAGTGCAAAGAAATTTCTTTGATTCTTATTTCAACCTGAGAACTTGCTAGACGTATGTACTTTCCAGTTTGTTATTCACTATTTTTTTTTAATGTCTCAATGTTTTTATATATGCTTCTGCACAAAATAACCACTCCACTATTAGTTAGTTCTTTTCTGTATAATTTATCTTAGATAGTGTTACTTTGCAGCTATTTGTAGCCATGAGTTACTAAGATTTCATCTTTCCCCCTTCATTGCAGGTTCTGTAAAGATCATTTTGAACGAGATTACAAGGCGACCATCGGGGTGGATTTTGAAATTGAACGTTTTGAAATAGTTGGAATACCATATAATCTCCAGATGTAAGCTGAAACGTGGCTTAAGTTCCACATACAGTATGATCTCAGAAGAATTTAAGTTGCTACAGGCTCTGGTAGTACAAAGATCTAAAAAAAAAAACAAAAAAACCCATAGCATAATATGATCTAAAAAACAGGTTCTGCACCTGAGTTTGCAGTTTTAATGAAATAAATGAATAAGTAAAATCTCTAATTTCCTCTTGGATCTCACATTCCTGGAAATGTTAGAATTTTATCAAAGAAAATTCATTTTGGAAGTCCTGTACTATTTGCAGTTCTTTTTTACTCAAGCTTCTTGGAAGAGAAGCAGAAGCTTTTGCAACCCATTTTGTTGGGTGCTAGTGTTGAATTACTCTGCCATTTGGGTTTAGTAGGCTTTATGAGCACAGAACTTGACCTCATTGAAGGGGGTCGGGGGGTTCCTGCAGTAACTGAAATCAATTTTATGCACTCTGATGATTTCAGCATCTCCTAATTGCAAAATAAATGTCATTCTCTAAATCACAAAAAGATCAAAATGCTTTTATTGGAATGTGTATTTAAGTCTTTCTGATTTTCAGCTATGTTTATCAGCTTACTAGAAACATTTCTCTCACCTGCTTTGGTTCCAATGAAGAATGTCCTTTGCTATTTTACCTGGCTAACTGAATTGTTCTATAAAGTGCAATATTTAATTATCTGTGCTATAGCGTGATTAGAGCAGAAATATGATTCATTGGATGAAGCATTTTAGTGCATGAATCCTAAAAAACTTTTTGCTTAGGAACACATTTTCTCTGAAATATCAGTGCCTAGAGATGCAAACAGATGGCTAATGAGATTTACTGAAAAACACAGAAATCATTTCCTACCCATTTTGGTGCCTTTTTTTTAAATTTTTTTTTTAATTTTTTTTATTCTATTCAGCACTGCCTTTCTGGAATTTGAATGCCTTTAAAATCTGCACTGATATGTCAGTACGTTGTCAGTTGAAACAATAGGGTTCATGGGCTGCTAAACGTTAGGTTGTGTTATCTTCAGATTCCTTGGTGGCAATGTAGAACATTTCCATGTGATAAGCACTGGTGCCCCCTCTTGCTGAGAGATTTCTGTACAAGCTGCATCTTGTACAGACCTCTGTAGTACTGGCTGTAGGTGGGAAAACTGTCTATCATCTTCATGAATAAGCAGCTCTTTCTTTCCTTTTTCAATTTTATTTATTTACTTACTTATTTACTCTTCAATGGAGTCATTAATGCACTGGTATCAAAGCATCAGTTGCAAGATTTCAGCATGAGCAAATGTATGATTTATCCAGTATTAGTGCAGAAAATACATTTTCAAAATTAGATTGCCATGGAAAGATATAAATATGATATAGATGAAGTTGAGATGTTTTAAGAAAAGAGTATTACAATACAGAATACAAATGTTTGAATTGTGTCTCAAACAACAGTCTCCAAAATGACCAGTTAAAAAAAATTCACTCTGGATAAAACCAGAACTGGAATGGCTTAATTAAATAGTAGGGCTTTACTGTATTTCTATCAGAAGTTAATGAATAACATGTTCCAGATGGAGAAGAGTGTGATACCACAGAAGTGTTACCAACTTGTACCAGTCTGTTGCTTCATTAGTATGTTTGCTCAGGTTACGCTTGATTTCATTAACCTGAAGTTTCTTTTTTTCCCCCATTGCACAGATGGGACACAGCAGGTCAGGAAAAGTTCAAGTGCATTGCATCTGCTTATTACCGAGGAGCAGAGGGTGAGAACAGTATTAATTTGATACTGCCTGTAACAGGGGACTGTATATACACCTATATATGCTCCTTGGAAAGATACATGTGGATACATGCAATGGAATGGGATTACCATTATTGGGAAGAGGAAGAGAGTGAAAATCTCATGAATACATTTGTTGCAAGTTCTTAATGTTGTGATGATGAAGTGATTAAAAATTGGTACCTGTGTCTCAGGAAGGATGGGGAATCAGCCTGAAGTGTCTCCTTAGTCTTCTGTGTTAAATCTACTGTTGTACTGTATATGTGTTATTTCTGTGTAACAAAATCAGTTAAACTGGAGAGATTTCTGATACTCTTTTAAACTTAATTACTTTTTTCCTATCCTTTCATTACAGTTATAATAACAGTGTTTGATCTAGCTAATATCCAGACTTTGGATCACACCAAGTAAGTTTCCATATTTTGTCTTAGCCTTTACAGCTTTCACAGAAGGTTTAATTGCATTTCATAGTCTGCAGTTGCTGAGAACTTGCTGGATCCTGAGAGTGTTATATACCTATATGTAGACCTTGCATTTTTAATTCAAAATGTATTAGTTCCGGTACTTAAAATGGTTTGTTTGTAGCAGCACACCAGCTGATGTGAGTAAACTTGCTTCACTTTAAGTGCAGGCAGCAAAACACTGTGAATCTGTGATCCACACTGCTGTCACCAGACTGAGAGCTTACGTGTTCTAACATACTGTTACGACAGTAAAGCAGATATGTGTTTTTCTACAGCTTGTACTTTGTTTTATTTAAATGTGTACTGAGGTCTTTCCTCAGACTACTGCTGTGGCATTTAATGCATCCACAAAAGACTTTGTAAAATATATAAGCGTATCTGCTTGACTGAAAATAACTGAAACATTTGAACCTGATTTCTGCCCCCACACGCTCTTCCCTCCTTGACTTGTGCTGGATGACTCCAGAGGAACTTGGTTACCAGAGTAACAAAAATATACAAGCTTATGAGACGAGTCATGCAACCTGGGGAGATGCTTTATAATCTTACTGAAGAAGTTGTTACACTCTTCTTTTTTCCCTTTGTTGCCTAACCTGCTATGTTGTTTGGAATTTTTATTTCTGCTTCTTTTTTTCCATTATCACTGCAAAAATTTTGCCTGCTTCCACTATACTGAGTGTTATTATAATCATCTCTGAGTATTAATATTATTGTAGAATTTACACTCTACTGTAAGCATGTTTCCACTTTTCAATAGTGGAAGGCATGCATTCAGTGGAGTTGGAATAGCTCCTGTTCCCTGTCTGTCTCAAAAAAAAGAAAAAAAAGGCCTTTGGCACTCTTGCATCAGCTCATTCTCTGGCTTTTCTTGTGACCCTGTTATGTGTTTCTGTCTCAATTATTCCATACTACCTCTGACTGATTTTCTCATCTCTCTTCTGCTTTTCAGACAGTGGCTGGAAGATGCTTTGAGGGAAAATGAGCCAAATTCCATCTTCATCTTTCTGGTTGGAACGAAAAAAGATTTGGTGGTGAGCAAATAGCAAGATACTGATATGACTGATCACAGATAGCAAATGAGTGGGAAAATGAAGTGCGAGAAAGAAAAACGTATTAAAGGGGGAAGAAGTCTTAAAGAAGAGATAAGAGAAATTAAAAAATAAAAAAGGCAGGAGATGGGGAGAGAAAAGCTTGTATTTGAGCATACTAAGAATAGATTGAGTAGAAAAAAGGATCTGAGACAGAGGTAAGAAGTATTAAATAACAAAAAAAACCATGATGATTACTCAGTCCTGTAACTTTCTAAAGGCAATTGATTGTAACAAGAATTTGAAGACCAATGACTCTGCTATTTTCTTTATTGGTCTCTACCAGGCTGCATAGCTAGATGTAATTGTTGCCCTTGTTAGTTACTTTGCTTTAGTGTAACAGAAGGTAGATGGAGACTTCCAATTTAAAAACAATGCTAAGTAATTTTTTTTTTCCAAGCATCTGAATACTTTAGCAATAGTGTCTGACTGCACAAGCTCTCAGGGAAGGACAGAAATGCTAGTGTGAAAACTGGAAGCATCCCACTATAGGTCCTAGCACTACTTCTGTGTTATTACCAGCATACTTCTTACATTAACGCTTCCTTGGTTTTTACTTAGTCAGATGCTGTTTGTGAAAGGACAGAGCTAGATGCTATCCGCTTTGCCAATGACATGCAGGCAGAATACTGGTCAGTTTCAGCCAAAACAGGTAAGTTACTGCAAAAGATATAAAAATAATGTAACCAAGGAGGCTATTGTTAAAGTGGAAGGAAGTGAAGTTCCTTATGCCTTTATTTTAGTATATTTTTAAAGATCTTGTTGCATTTTACTGCTTTTGGAGACTTCATATTTATTAATGGTTGATTTTCAGTTAAGCATCTGCACGTGTGCTTTCATTGTTGTGTTTACAGAAAGGTGTGCTTAAGCTACTGCAATGTCTAAGCATGTTTAATTCATGGATAATTACTTAAACACATGTATGCACTTCTACTTGATTAGGGATGAAAATATTGTGTCACAAACCAAAACCTCCTTGTTGCTGAGTTTAAAACAAACAAAAAAACAAACAAACAAAGGGTACATGATTCTAGACTGGGGAGAAAAGAGAATTTCTCCCTGCAGTGATCAGAACAGAAGACAGATTGGTGGAGATGCCTGATTGTTCCCAGTATTAAGCAGTGATCTGTTCACAGGTGTGCTTGTTCATATCTGATCAGGCACTGATGTGCAGTTGCAAAAATACATCCTTTTTGTTCTGTTTCCTAGGGGAAAATGTCAAAGAGTTCTTTTCCCGAGTTGCTGCCTTGGCCTTTGAACAGTCCATGATGAGGGAGCTGGAGAAAACCACGGGAAACATGGCTCAAATTGGGACAGGAAACCTCATCAGTATGTGAAGTTTTGCTTGTCTGTATTTTACATTTTTATGATCTCAGGACTGGGGAGGATTTTTGAGCACTGAAGCCTGTCTCACACAGCTGCAAGCATATAAACTTGTATGTGTCTATCTGTGTGACTGGGGCTTTATTCAGCTTTTGTTACCTTCAGTACTGGATGATATTATTTCTTATGAGCTTTTTTTATAACTTTTTGGCTTCTGTAGGACTGGAACAGAACCTGATGGAAGTCCCAGAAGGCAGTGCTCAAGAAAGCTCAAGTTGCTGCTGATTTTCAACTCTTTCTGCAAATGCCACACTTCTCTGTAGTCCAGCATAGAGCACCTGCAACAACAAAAGCTCTAAAATCAAAAGTAAAAAATTGTACTTTTACAAATGAGGGAGAAAAATATTATTCAAACTGTCTTTCTGAGTATTCTCTTGTTGTTGAAGGCTTATTTGTGCTGGATGGTATTGTTATATAAACCTTTCTCTGTGTAGTAGAAATATGACATCCTTGTCTCAGTGCAAGAAGACATTGCCAGCACCGTGTGCTCACCTGTCTGCCAGAAAAACTTGTAGTCAGAAGTTATGTAACTTTATCATGTTGGGTGTTGATAATTCTCTAGAAATCTTGATTACACAAGTTGCATTCTCATGGGAACAGAATACAAATGGCAGCTCAGAGAAAAGGGTGCTGAGTGCGGCCTGTCAGAATCTAAAGGGAGGAATATGGGAAAGAAGGGCACAGACTCTTTAAAAGGTCTGGGGTCAAGGAGAAATGGTTTCAAATTAAAAGAGGGGACATTTAGATTGGATATAAGGAAAAAGTTTTCTGCAATGAGGGCAGTGAGGTACTGTCACATGTTGCCCAGTGAGGTGGTGGTACCCTGACCCTGCAGACTTTCAAGGCTCTGAGCAATATGATCTGGCTTATAATGTCCCTGCTCATTGCAGGGACATTGGAAGGGAACTTTAAATGTCATCTAGTCCAATTTGAACAGTTCTATGATTCTAAGCTAAAAATATTCTAGATTCTCAACCATCTATTTCATCAAAAATTGTTTTCTATGAAAAAGTGAGTGGAAAGATAGCTTACAACCTTTTAATTACTTTTATTTTTCTGTGGCTTATGATGTAAACTAGAGCAATTACAAATAATGTAATAGAGATCTAGGATTTTTTTTTTTTCTTTTGCAATTGATGTTGTCCTTGCTGACAGAAATGCAGCATTTGGTGGAGAAGATGAATATGTGTGGGTATGTAAGGAGTCTGACTGTGGAATATTCTGACCTGCATCTCTTTCACAAGATGATGAATGCGCACTCCACTTGTATCATGTCTGATACTGAGTGGGCACCATCGCCACAAGCTTTGTGCTTACTGAGTTTGAATGAGAGTAAAAAAGACATTTCATTCTACTGCTGTGTATAATGTATGCATATAAGACATGTTGTATTTCTGTAATGCTTTTCAGAAACAATTTTACAAGCCCATTAGAGCCACACAGCCATTGCTTCATACTGTGCTGTGAGTGCATAAGTACTGCTAACCTCACATTACTGATAGAAGCTCTTAGAAATAGTATTAAAATCCTTTGTTTGCATGTGGAAAATTTTCTATGAACTGATTTGAAACTCAGAATTTTGTGTTGTTATCATCCATTTATTCTCAGTTTGTTTCCTTGTTAAAGATGTTATTGTATGAGGAAATAATTCATATAGTAGTTATTACTCTGAAGATGTGCTTCAAGGCCGTTTGCTACCCAGGCTGAACAGGCCTGAGCCTGGATTTCTGACCAAATTTTGCTTACATCTGTATTTTTTTGGACATAAGCAGGTATCTCGTTATGCAGTTTGAGCACTCCTGAAGTGTGTCAGAAAAGAAAACTTGGACACATTACCAATCACCAGTTACTGTCATTTGAAGGACAGTAACTGACCTGTAGGGTAGACAAGTTCAATATGGCTGCAGCAGCAGTCCCTCAGCTAAGTATTATCTATACCCATTCTTGTATTTTCAGGTGGCTGTTACTGAGCAGTTGTTGGTCTGTCTCTTTCCTAGGAGCACTGGTACTGGTCCTGGAGGTCAAAAGGCAGGTTTTGCAGGATGTCTTCCTGTCTATGCTAGGTAGGTGCTAGGTTTCAGTGCAGACACAGGGTTGGTGTCTACAGCTGCAAAATGAATCAGAAGTAAATAATATATATAATTCTTGAAATAAATTGAAATTTCTTGAAAGAAAATAAATCAGATTCTTGTTGCTGACCATAATTTTCATACAGAATCAGAGATTCTTCAGCAATGCAGTTGTGTTGTTTTGAAAATCAACTGGGACAGTTTTCCTAATGATTAAAAGTACATTGCTTGAGGTCATTAATGGTTTATATCTTCTGTAGTTCCAAAAACTTTATGCAAAACTGCATTAGTCTGTTAGTCAGCAACTATCCTCTGGAGATGGCCTGATTCCATTCAAGTTATGATGGGATGCTTTAAGACTTTTTTAAGGCCCTGTGAGGCTGCCCCTGCAAAGTATAAATAATTGATCATCAAAAATGAATCTTAGATCTTACAATTGATGGATTGCTTAAGAAAGCACAAAGGAAACCTAACCTTGGGTGGAGAAAAAAAATATCAGATTGCAAATTCTTATATGTTTTTATCTTGTTTATGTTGCCTCTATGCTTACTGATCCATTTCATCAACAATTTCATTTGCTTTGGACAGCTGTCTTATTGTGGAGAGCAGTGTCAGAACAATTCTGTTAACTCTGAATGTAGGCAGGCTAAAATATAATTTTTTTACCAGGTGAAGCTTTCATGGTGTTGATGGCACTGGTTTCAGAACAATTTCCTTGTGGAATCTGCAGATAAGAAATTAGAGAATGTGAAATTCATGAGTCTGAAGCAGAGTTAAAGAGCAGAGGTAATTATCTCTGCAAAGATGGACTACTGTTATGCTAGTTCTTGCCTTTTATAAATACAGGTTAATCAGTTAATGAGTTTCTATTTAAATAAGTATGTATATCTCTGAGGAAAAACAACTGGTAACAAATCAAGAGCCATTCAAGAAAGAGACCAGGCAGGTAAATCTCATTTTTACTGTAAAAACTTTTTGTTTTCATCCTTAGTGGTATTATTTCTCCCTTTGAGTGATGATGTGACCCTTAGGGTGTTTTCTTTCATACTCTTGTAGGTCATATGATTCATATCATTCCTGTTGCTCTCCAAGTCAGGCTCACCTCACTGCCTTTCTCTGAGTCGTAAGAAAGAGGACTGCTATCATAGTATAATGTATGCTGGACAGGACTTCAGGAGATTATTGGTCATGCCAAACTACCATAAAAGTGAGTGCTACAAAGATAGTTTCTTAATTTCAGCCACATATTTATCAGAAATCAGGGTTTGTTTCCCCTTAAAAAGCCTCCATTTATGTGCTTCGGTTTTTTTTTCTTACAAAGGCTCCTGATTCTCCCGTGCTGGGAGACACAGACAGACAGAAAAATAAACCCTCCAAACCAACCCCGAACTTAGTAACGGAGAAGCTCTAGCGCTCTAAATGCCAAGCGCATCAGTTGTTCTTTCCCACAAGAGGGAGCTCCATGGTCAGTTCGGTGCTCTTTCTGCTGGAAAGGCCGGGCGAGCCAGCAGAGGGTGCGTGCTGGATACGGCTGTTGTCCAGCCTCCTCAGCGCAGCGCTCACTGCTACAGATCACAGATACGTGTCTGCCGCTATGGCCTTAATGAAATTTTGTACCCTCTAAAAATGAATGCATAAAGGAACAGCATCAGTTCAGAGGCCACTTGAATGGTCACAGAACTTCTGATGTTGTACCTCAGTAAACACAGAGGGTGCAGTTGTTTAACAGTATTTGCCACAAGTGAATTGCACATACAGAAAGGCCTCCTGTGATCCATTAGAATTCTTACTGCATCTGGAAATGGCACAGATACGAGAAAAGTGAGCCCAGATAGAAAACACTCCAGAAATAATTTTAAAAATAACAACAAAACCAATGGTACTGAATTAAAAGCAGTGTCCAGATTCACAACACATCACCATGGTGTAATGTATGTGCCAATATTACAACCATGCTAGCACAGTCTTAAATTTAACCTTACTAGGAATACATTGCATATCAGAATGTCAGTGGTCAAACAGGCATGAAAGCAAACAGTAGCAATGGTGAAAAGCCAATCATTGTCTTCCTGTGAAAGACTGAGATTTCTTGGAAGGCTTGTATAGATATTGACTAGGTATACAGATTTTATTATGATTTTGATTATAACCTGTTTTTGTATAGATCAGCTGATGCGTTAAAAGCTGAGAAAATAAGTGCAGGAAAAGAGGTTAAGGGCAGGAAACAAACAGCAAGGGGGATGCATTATTTGAAGCTGAACGCATGATTAGCCATTTGTGATGTCTGAAAATACTTGGTGTTGTCTCAAAACGGTGAGGAAAATGGTTTAGTGGGTTGTGAAGCACTGCATATTTTGAAGGTAAGAGAACTGCCCCTCTGGAACTGTGCTTCTCACTCCTAAGGAATTACAGCAGCTGTTGCTGGGACTATATTCCACCATCTTTTCTCAAAAAATGTATGAGAAAAGAGATACATCACTTGGGTGGTTTGTCCCACATCAGACATAAAAGGAGCAGGTTTATGAGGGATACTGAGATGTGCAACGTTTCACTTTTCTCATCATCCAGAAAGGAAACATGGTGATAAATATATCTGTAATTCCACTTTTCCCGAGGCTGCATTAGTATGTGGAAAGGGCTTAAGCAAGGCTATGTGCCACGGTTTGAAAAGCAGGATAGTAAGCAGCCAAACTTCTGGTCACAGCTCACCACCCTTCACCCAGAGCTGGAGAGTGGTGCTCTGAATTGTTTTGGCTAGCATAATATATAGGGCAAAAGTGAGAGTGATGATGGAACAAAGCAGGTTTGGTTACCAATATCATAGCGATGTTGAGTACCAACTTGTCATTTATCGGTGTACCTAATCGTGAAGGAAGGCTTGAATGAATGAAGTGCCTACTAATAAACAGCCTTTGCAGCCGTGGGGGCAAACATGACCTTCGAAGGTGAGCTGCATCCGCGCCCGAGGGGAGCGCTGCTCCGAGCACAGGGCAGGGCGCCGCAGTTTATACACGGGACGAGAGGGCGTGGATGCAGGGGCGGTCCGCGCACACAGGGTCGTGTCTCGTCCGAGCCGAGGGCTGCTGGCGCCCGGCTCGGTTGGTGAGCGGTCCGCGGCCGCAAGCGCGAGCGGACGGGCGTGTACACGGTGTGCAAATCCGCGCCTTTGTCTGCCCGGCCGCCGCCTCCGAGCGTGCCGGCGGGAGCGGCTCCGGGCCGGCTCCCCCGAGCCCGGCGGGGTCCCGCGGGCACGGCCTCCCTCCGCCGGCCCGGGCTGCCCCTTTAAGAGAGGCCCCGGCGCCGTGTCAATCGCCGCGCCCGGCTCCTTTCCTCTCCTCCCCTTCCGCAGCGCTGCGATTCGGGGTGCCGCCGCCAGAGCCGGGCCGCGCGATGGGCAGCCGCGGGCAGCCGCCGGAGCCGCGCCGCCGACCGCCGTCAGAGCCGCGCCGAGGGGGTTCCCGCGGGGCCGCGGGGCGTTCGGACACCGAGGGGTAGCGGCGGGGACAGCCGCGGGACGCGCCGACGCTCCGGAGAGCGTGTGCGCCCGGAGGACAGCACAATAGCCGGGAGGAGGAGACAGGGAAAGGGGCAGGGGGAAAGGAGGAGAGAGAAAGAGAAAGCACAACACGGGGGCTGGCAAGGGGAGGACGGAGCGGAGGGCTCCCGAGCGCGGCGGCGCTGAGGACCGTGGCCGGGACGGCGGCGGCAGGAGGTGGGTGGGTGGATGGGTGGGGGGCGATATTTACCTTTCCTCCCCCGCCTCGAGCCCGCTCCTTTGTCCACCCCCCTTTGAAGTGCTATGGAGTCGCCGGGGTGGGAGCATTGTTGTTCGCTAGCGAAAGATCAGTCATGAAGGGGGAAGAGTAGCGAGCATACGCGGGGCTGGGGACGGCAAGAGGTGGAGGAGACGAGGAGGAGAGATTGTTCCGAGGATCGCCGTTTTCCTCCCAGTTTCTCTGCGTGGACCGTGAAAGAAACGCGTTGAGTTGACCCTGTCGGAGCTGTTTCGGCTTCTACATGTGAGATCCGGTTGGTTTATTCTCTCCACCTATCTCTCTCCAGCTTCCTTCCCTTATTCTCCCCTTACTCCTGTATGCAAAATGGTGGACCCTGTGGGGTTTGTGGAGGCTTGGAAAGCGCAGTTTGCAGACTCTGAGCCTCCTAAAATGGAGCTGAAATCTGTGGGAGATATTGAACAGGAGCTGGAGATGTGCAAAGCATCTATTCGGAGACTGGAGATGGAGGTCAACAAGGAGAGGTTCCGCATGATTTACCTGCAGACTCTTCTGGCAAAAGAGAAAAAAAGCTATGATAGACAGAGATGGGGCTTTAAACGTGCTTCTCAGTTGCCTGAAGGAGGTGCTGACCAGCAGGTCCAAGACCTGCCTCATCACCAGTCTGCTGACCAAGATGAGCACGAAAAAGGCAAGTCGCACCATGGGGAGGAAAAGTTCAAACCCAGGATGCCTTCTCTGCGAAAGCTGTCTACCCAGAGTGATGGGTCAGACCTGTCACCTTTGGACAGTCCCCATCATGGAGAAGGAGAACAGGACAGGTGTAAGTATTATGGCGAGGAAAAATTGAAGAGAGTTGTAGAAGATACAGAAAGTCGCTGTGACACAGATGGATCTCCTTCAAAACACAGATCTTCTTCCACTCGCAGACTGGTGGGATCTGCTGAGAAGGAGGGATTGTTTGAACCTATTTCCAAAGACAGAGGGAACAGCACCAGTGTGGCAGCCCTACGGTCCAATTTTGAGAGGATTAAAAAGGGCAATTCACATCATTCCGGAGATAACAAGGATGTTGTTGAAAAACCCTTTTATGTAAACATGGAGTATCATCATGAGAAAGGTCTAGTGAAGGTCAACGATAAAGATGTTTCTGATAAAATAAGCTCTCTTGGTAGTCAGGCCATGCAAATGGAACGCAAAAAGTCCTTACACTCCCTTCCTTCAAACATGGTACCCAGCTTCAACGAATTTCAGCGGCCTGCTTACAGGGGGAGGTCCTCAGAGAGCAGTTTTGGCTATGATGGAGAATATGAAGACGCTGAACTGAACCCCAGGTTTCTCAAAGATAATCTGATAAATGCCAATGGCAGCAACCGCTCACCTTGGCAGCCCATGGACTTTCAACCTTATCAAAGTATCTACGTTGGTGGAATGATGGGGGAGACAGAAGGGAAAGGACCTATCCTGAGAAATCAGGGTACAGCGGACCAGGAGAAACATCTCACTTGGCCCAGGAGATCTTATTCCCCCAGGAGTTTTGAAGACATTGGAGGAGGATATACTCCTGATTGTAGCTCTAATGAAAACCTTACCTCCAGTGAGGAAGATTTCTCTTCAGGGCAGTCCAGCCACGTCTCCCCCAGTCCCACCACTTACCGCATGTATCGGGATAAAAGTCGTTCTCCCTCCCAGAACTCTCAGCAGTCCTTTGACAGTAGCAGTCCACCAACTCCCCAGTCTCAGAAACGGCACAGGCAGCAGCAGGTCATTGTATCTGAGGCTACTATTGTGGGCGTACGAAAAACGGGACAGATCTGGCCAAGTGATGGAGATTTGCCTTCTGGGAGATGTCACCAAGACAGCCTCTTCCATGGAGATGCAGGTGTGTACCAGCTTTTCATTTTATGTTTTTTAAAATGCATAAAGCAGGAAATGGCATTACAGACATTCCTAGGAGAGGTTTTCTAGATGAACCTGGTTGAATCACCCCAGGAGTGTTCGGTGTGAAAAATCTGTTCACCTTGTAGTTGTTCTGTTTCGGGGAAGTCCTGCAGAAGTACTCCTCAGACTGCTCTTCAGTCTTCTCTTGAGACAGTCAGCTGAGTCCGATGTTAATCATCTCTCTAAGTTTTGGTGTGATTGCTGAGGTAAAAGGAGGCCAGAACTGTTCAGTATTCATAAGCAGATCACTCCTTTCCTCTTACTCTTTCACCGAGGAGTAGTTAAATTCTGCCTCCGAGGTGGTAGCATGTCAACATGCTACAGCCTGAGGGTTTTGCTGGAGCTTTACCAATAATCATACTCTTTCCACAGTCTTGTTTTTTCCTGCCTGTATTAATTGGAGTGCCAGATTCTCATTCTGTCATCCTTCAATTATAGCTGATTGGAAGTGATGATTGTGCAACCCTGTTGAAGCTTTCTGCTGTCACTAAGTGAGGGAATAACTATGAGTATCAGGAAGCCCTGAGGGAGTGCTCTTAATTTAATTTTAGCAGAATCAAAATTTTTGTTTGGGGAAGAATGGGCCGTGTTTGAAGTCATTCTTGTGTAAAACATTCAGACATGCAGACGTCTGTGGAATTGCAGTGAATTTTGAGGTGGTGGAAGAAGTGAACAGTGATCTATGTTGATTCAAGTAAACTTACTGAATGCATGTGGACACCTCAATCTATTCAACAAGGCAACATACATAATTGTACATTATCGTAGGCAGTATCTTGCATTAACGTTGCCATTGGTCTTCTATGCAGCAAATGAAAAAGCAGTCAAATCCAGGAACAAAAGAGCAGTATGGTTGTTTTGACAGACTTCTGTCACTCTAGATCTGTAAGTTACTTTGTGTTCTGCTTTTATTCTTTAAGTGTGTCATTTTAACAAGTAGTTAACCTATTTGTTAACATGATTGAATTGTTGAAGTAGCAGGTGGATGAGTTCTATCAGAGATGTTACTTTCTCAGCCTCTGTACATTTGGTGTAAAGTAACTGCTGAAAGGAGATTCTTGGTTTTACTTTCCCTGCTGATTTTCTGCTTGTTTGTTTTGCCAGCAGTACTTCTGGGAGCAACAGCAGGGGAGAAATCTTTCCTCACACCCTCTGCCATCCTTGTAACCAATTATTTGGTTAGAAAATGCTGTACAGTTGAAATGAATGTTCACTGTACATGGAGCATCAGCATCCTGTCCTTATAGTGACTTCTTCCTTATCTGATTATAGATATGTACTTACTTTCTATCTGGGACTACTGCATTCTTGTTTGGTCTTATGCATGTGCTTGTATCTTCCAGGGAGTGCTAGCAGTGCAGGAGAGGCTGGGTGTAGTGCTGTTTTATACTGAGCTGCAGCCATCTGTCTCTGCTCTTGTTTACTGATGCTCTTTAGATGACTGGAAGCCTCCTGGCAGTTGCAGTTTTTGCAGAAGGAAACAAAGGACATAAACAACAAGGGTCGATAAAGCTTGAGGATAAATTCAGCTTTCAGAAATTGAATAAATGAGTTTTATTTTAAATAGTTTAGCTCATGCTTTGTGGGTCACATTAAGAGTAAAATGGGCTGCTGAAAACTCAGAACAGTTAAAAATTTCTGGTTGTGCTGGAAAGCCTAGTGTTTGTTCCTAAGCTTGGCCACGCAATTGCAGGCAAGGACAGAATGTAACTGATTCCCCTTCTGCTTTCCTCAGCAAAGGGGGTTACACGGCAAGCTTAGCAGGAACCTTTACCAGATGGCTTATCCTTACTGTCTTGCACGTTAGCTGGTGGCAACTTTTTACTTCTCCTGAAGTCACAAGCCTTCTTGGTTGACTGTGGTTCTGACTAATTCTAACAGCATTGTTTTATATATATATTATATATATAATTTCCTGATTAGAAAGATTTATCTGAATTTAATTGGTTAAGCCTCTTTATCATAAAATAAACAAAAGAGACCTGAGTGATCACTGTGTAGCTGGTTGGCTACTGTTCCCAATAACCATGCAATGATGCGGACTGTTCTGCATCACTGCATGACATGAAGGCAGTTCACAGACCCAGGCAGCTTTTCTTGCACCTGTGGTTCAGCTTCTAGTTCTGTCAGTCTTCCTTGTAGTTGTGCTTGAGCAGAGTGCAAGTTTAAATCATAGCGGGTTCTGGCCAGCCTTGTTATTAATCAGCATCAAGTGGGATTTGTTAACAGTATTTGGTTTCTTTGCACATTCATATTTTTGTATGCTTTTTGGCTTAGCTCTTCAAGTCTCTGCCCATAATAATGCTGAATGTGGTGTGGCAGGTGAGAAGTGAACTTTCTGTCTGGATCTGCCCGACCAGCACGTATTAAGTTTAAGTTTGGCTGGCTGACGTGATATTTTATTTTAACTTGTGTTACAGTGTTCACAGTCAAGTGATGGTTTGTTGCCTCTGTATTACCAATAAATAAATAAATAAGCTTAGGAGGAGGTCATCTACCTCTCAAATGAAAGAGATCTAAGTCAGTATTTGTATTTGGGTTCTTGGAGATGGGTTATATCCAAAATCTTAAATGAGACAGAGTAATAGGCTTTCAGTTTATTTCAGGGAGCAGAAGGAGAGTTTGAGGGGTGAGATTTGATAATAACTGTACTTTTTGTTAAATGTACCTAATGGAGTCTCGGCAAATATATTTATGTTAGAATGAATTATGTAGCACTAATTTCCTGCACTGGGAATAGAGAGAATCAAGTCTTAATTCTGCATTAAACTTGCATATTTTTACAGTGATTGTGGAGGAAGAACAGTGTCTATGTATATATATGTATATAAATAAAAGTGTGTCCACTGTTAAATGGCAGTTGGAGACACAGAAATGAGAACCTACCCATCATACTTCTCTGCCTGTTATTGAGAAGAGAACCATTGTGCTGTTATGTAGTGAAGAGGCATCACAGTGGCCTCAGTTACTAATAAAAGTCTATTGAGAGTTGATTAGAGTTGATCAGTGCTTGACATTATAGTTTGCTTTGTGAAACTCTCTCATACATCTGTGCGTGAAAGGATTTGTATCTACCTGCATTACATCATGTAAACTGTATGGAGCCCTCATAGATAAGGAAGCAGCTCTACAGGTAAATACTGCAGGTTCCCCAATGGTGACTTCTGTTCATTTGAAGTGACTGGATGGTGCTCTCCATAGACTTCAGTCACACTGTCTTGACAGAAAGGTGCCAACAGCTGTAGCGCTCAATATAAAGTCAGTTTGGGAATCTGTGTAATTTCATTTCATTGAAAGTGAATTTTTACTTATTTTAGCCTCCTAAGTGTGGGAGTGTTGAATGTCCTTTTCTGAAGAGCATGGAGTGTTCTGTGCTTTCAGTGAGTTTGATGTAGCTGGATGGAAGAGCACTGGAATTTATCTGTGTGTGTGAACTGTAAAACTCAAAGCTCCTGTTACCTCAGCTGAGCAGAATACCATTTTAAATCATGTAATTGCTTAGATCTATAGATTCTTCAGCTTTGTATGCCTTAAATGCCTGATCACATAGCCATGCATCTGAATTTCCTGCTTTGAAGGTAATTCTTGCACTGTTTAGTTTTGAAACTCCAAAAAAGTGTGCTGCTCTGTACCAGTCCCCCTGAGCTTTCTGTTCTTGAGTTGCTTGCATGTGCTGCATTTTGGATGAGTTTCTTAATTACACACTTCTTCCACCAGTATTGTCTTCTGTGGATTTTACAACATATAGTTTGAAAAGTGCTTTGCAATCTTTCACCAGTATAAAGACAACTCACTGGGGGCAATAACAATGCTACTGCCGTTTAGAAACAACACCCCTCTTTGAGAATGAGGTGGGCTTTAGTTCCCTGTGTAACAACCCTTCCATCTGAGGACCTGAAGTGTAGGAGCTTCCATCACGTGTAGCTTCTTTACTCCTTTAAAGGGCTACTGGCTACAGGTCCTGCTGTCAGTCAGTGACCTATCAGAGTCAGGAATGAGATTTATCCTTTCTCTGACACTTCTTTAGTTTATTTAGCTATTATTTTTTTAAATCATCTTTTAATCCTTTGCTGTGATTGTCAGTGGATTTCCTAGGAATACTGATGACAAGATGTTTAAGCGTATTCCTCCCTCCGCCCAGTTCTTTCCAGAGATTTAGTGGCTTTTGAGATTATCTAGCTGCTTGTCCTACCACTCCCATCCTCATAATCTGAATGAAGATTTCCCTCTCTCTCTTTTCCTGCCAGATTTCTCTCTCCTTTCAGCTGAGTTTCAGGAAATCTGTGAGGCTTCCATTTGATGTCCCCACTGACTGTAGTGGACTCTGCAGTCCTTTCTTGTTTTGTTGTGATTTGTTTTGTTTATTCCATAAGCTGCTACTGACCCTTACTTACATCAAGCCCTCTATCAGTAGTGACACGCAGACAGACAGATTTTATTTTTGCTTTTCTTAGGGCAACCCTAGATCCCAGAACACCTCCCACCACAACCTTTAGCACCTTCTGCAGTCATAAAGCAGCTGCTTTTGAAATGAGAGGGTAAACCAACCCAGATAGTAGTTGCCTGATACAGGGAAGCCCTAAAAAGTAAAGATGACACCTGATCTGTCTGTACAAAGCTCAGTTTCGTGGTCCATAACAAAAATACTGAAATGGACTTGGTTTTCCCATGAAGTAAATAGACCAGATTATGCATTCTGGCGGTGATAGGTCTAGGAGTAATGGATTAGGTATAAAGAAGCTTGTCATCCCTGTGTAATACCAGCAGTTTTAGAGTGGCCCATGTGGCAGTAGAGACGAGTCCACTTTCTGCAGCTGCCATAGCTGCATGGTGGCCTGGCAGGCAGCTGGGTAGATTAAATACAGTACCAGAATGTGCCTAAAGTTTGGGAGTCTTCTTGGAGTGTAAGACTAGGACTGAGTGGCAGCAGAGCCATGTAGCTATCCAAGCAACTTCCATACTATGATGACTGCAGTCTAGGATGCGTTGCCCAAACAATTAAAGCTAAGCATTTTCAGCCCGGCTATTTTACAGAGACCTGAATCATTGCAGTGAGTGCCACAGAACAAGATGATAGTGCTTTTGATTTGAACAGGAAATGTGTAGGCAAATGGAGCCAGAATATTAAGTCTGTGGCTGAGTGAGTTGTTCCTGTGGTCCTTGTTGTTCATCACTGGTTTATGGCCAAAGCAGTTCAGCTGACAGATGTGTGCACACTGTGCATCCATTCTGCTTTGCTCTTGTCAGCCTCTGTCATAGTGCTTTTGGATGAAAAACACAGAGATGTTTGTTTGGCACAGAATTTTGGTCCTGTCCTGAGAGTTGGCAGAGAGAGCTGGAAGCATCCATGGACTGACAGTCTGCTGCAGTGTACTACCTCCTCTGAGATGGAGGCTTCTTTCTGGGTGGCTGAAGTAAAAATAAGGGAAAGAGGGAGCAGAAAAACATGCTGTCTTGGACCATCCAATACTATGAGTGGAGTGGAGTGGGCATCCTAAGTGACAGAGTGAAAAGGGGGAAGAATAATATTAAATTCCCAGATCTGCTAAACATTGAAGTGTGGATTAGGAAGTGCTTATTTGAACAGTAGGTAGTATGCTACAACTTTTAATACTGACTCTTAAAAGAAGTGTTGGAGGGAGCAGAGGATGATTTGCAATCCATGTTTGGCTTTGCAGCTATCTGACTTATGCACCAGCAAAGCTGTCAGAGAAGCCAGCAAGAATTCACACAGTAGTAGCCTGCAAACAGATCTCTACCATCCAGTCCTAGCGTGTTTAGCAGCTTGCTCCCTAATGCTCTTCCTCATTCCTTAGCCTGCTAGGGATAAACAGTAACAGTGCAGAGGCAAGCAAGATCTGTATTTCAGCTTCAAGGAATTTTGGAGGTCAATCCATAAAGGTTAATGAGGTGAGGCTTGGCAAGCTGTTTAAGGAGAATTGCTCCATTTCATTTACCATAGGGAAGCATACTGTTGTTCATGAAACTCAGGCTGTTGATTGGAGGCACAGCGTATCTGGAGCTGGCTTGTCCCCAGAGAAACCAAGGCTAGCAGGTTGTTCAACTGTCTCCTCTTTGATTTGTTCTGCCCAGTCAGATAAGTGTGGAGAGAACAATAAGGCCCTGATTCTGTTCTGTCCCTGGTGAAATATCATTGACTTAGCAATCTCTTGCTTGCACACGAAGGAAAAGAAATGGTGTTCTGGTACAGGTTGAGTTGCAAACTTTGCTGTTCAGATTGAGGGATAGACAGCAAGTGAAAACAGAAATGCTGGCAGAGATTAATTAGCTTGGGTGAACTGCATGTGAACGAAGAACTTCCAGAATAACAATTTGAGTGTCTTAAGTTGCAAAGCAGGTTTTAATCTGCTCACTGATAATGAAGTTGATATCTTTCCTGGTCATATCTTTAAATTACTGGTGATGGGAAAGTAACCATAAATTGTAAGTAAATCTCACATTGGTTTGTCTCACAGCTGAGGCAGTTTTACAAGTTTATAACTTCTTTAAACTCATTCTGAGTTGTACTTTTCGTATTTTAAACAGCAAAACTGGCCTGCACAAGCTGTATTTCTGTCACAGGTTCTGATTGTCCTTACTAAAATAACAAAAGCATATCTCTCCTTTATCTTCTTCCCAGCTGCCAGAATGGTGTCTATCAGACCCTTTCTTAACCAGGTTATGGCTGATGTAGTAATAAGATTATTGCAAATGTAATTGGAATCTCTGTTTCAGAGAAAGCTCTTTCCAAGTGTGGCAGCTGGAGCTGGGTTAGTTGCTCATGGCTACATGAATACATGTGGAGTATATGTGTGAGAATCCACAATGATTGCCCTGTAGGAAGAGTGAATTGGTAAAGTTCATTCAGTTGGTCTGTACTGCTGAATTGTGTTTGTTGGTTTTGTGGGCCCTTTGGTAGTTATTGTCGCCCACTATTGTTATTTACAGCTGTTTCACCTCTAATGCTTGCTTCTGTTTGTTTGTTTGTTTTTATATAGCGTGGAGAGAGGACTTACTTTTTAGGGAGGATAAAGCCACTACAACCTTCTTTACTTTACAAATAAAAGCAAACAAACAAAAAAACACCCCAAACACCTCTTTTGGAGCTTGAGTTCGAGAGGTGGGACACACAAACAGAGAATTGTATCTGTTGCACTGAAGTGTCCAGAGACTCCAAATTGTTTGCAGATTGGTCTGTGACAACAGACACGTAACAACTGTAACAGACTGCTGTGAATCTGAAACGTACAAAAACAGCTTTTGCAGTAGCTACTTAATAGTGAACAATTCAAGTGTATGGACTTGGCAGCTCTTGGGTGTTTGTGATGTGTGGAAAAGTACACTTGCAGCCTTGGCTCACTACGTCTGTTTACTTTTTCTTAAAGACTTCAGAATATTCTGCTCTTGACACTGAAAAACAGCTACTTCTCTGATGGGATATGTGCCACCTATTATGTTATCAGAAACTGTATACTTCATTGGCTGCAAAGCTAGGCAAGGAGTGCCTGTTCTCAACTCCCAGTGTGGGTGAAGCTAAAGTGAGCTCCAGTTGTTAGGATAGGTGACCTATTTATTGTGGGGTTTTTCTTTTAATTTCTTTTTAAAAACAAACCAGAATCCCTCAGTTACCTACAACTGCATCTCTGTGTTCTTTTAAGAAGGATCGAAAGCTTCCTGGTACAATATATTTTAAGGAAAAATATTTAATTCCCTGGAACTTCAAGCTTTAAATGTGTGTGAGCTTCTAAAAAACAAATATGATTAGTCTATTGTCACTGGCAAGGTGTAGCATGCAAACAGCACTGTATCTGTTGCAGTCTACAATTACATAGCAGTGTGTGATCTTGCCCAGGGAGACAGTAATGGCCTGTCAGCCTGGCTGGGCCCAGGGCTTCCCAAAGGAGATTAGATTATGGTGCTTAGTATGGTCAAGAAACAGAAAAGCATGTTTCTGTGACTATTAGCATCCAACTGTCTCAGGAGCAGTCTTCATTTTTTGTTTCCTGCTGACCTTGCTGTGTTGCTGGAAATATTTATAATGGTCAGCACTGATGTTACCAGTGCTTTATTCAGAAAATAATATGCTGAGAAAGTGAGCTGATCACTGATGCCTAAAATACACTAAAGATTTGGAGCTATAGGAGTGGGGGTTCAGGTATTGGTTACCATGAAGACTTACCAGAAATTTGATAACCTGCATCAACCAGAAAACTGATGCTGATTTTTGCCTGCTGCAGTATTACAGAATATGATTTGCTCCTTCTCTGGTTGCTGTCTTTGTTTTTTCTCATGGAGGATGGGGGTACAATAGGAGGGAGCACCTTGGAACAGAGCTCTAAGTCTTGAGAAGAGACGGTATCAGTGTGGGGGAACAGGCAGGAAGGTGTAGGAGATGGAAGGACCTGTTGCCACTTGCACTTTAGAGGGAGGGGTAAATTTCAGGCAATCTTATCTCAGCAGGGCTGTAGTAGAGAGAGATATGAACTAGAAGGTTCTAATGTCTTCTTACTGAAACATCTTAATATTGCAGTGGGTGATAGCATCACGATGTTTGCATTAGTCACCTCAGCTATCAGTTCGAGAGCTCCCTGGCAATGAATTCCATTTGACGTTGATTTTGTCTTAATCCTTCTGTTTGTTCAGAGTCTAACAGGAGTGAGATATCCTGCTCTATGCTCGAAAGTTCCACCAGGGAGGGGAACAGGTGAAATAATTCTGAAATAATGCTAGGGAGAAAATCTAGCACTCCCTAAAGTAAATAAGGAATTGGCTGTGCCTAGAGGCAGCATGTTCACATACCTATGCAGTGGAGGCAGGCAGTAACCAGAGCACCTTACAGCTCCCTAGGACAGTTCTTGTGTGTCTGCAGGGGGTTGGGGACCGATGGACACCTCCAGTAAAAATCTACTTGAAAGCATGAATTCTCATCATGCGGTTACAGAACTGAAGTCAGTTTGCATTTTCCAATGTTTTTCTGTTTTGCTAAAAGGGTCAGGGTTCCCATCAGGAAAAAATATTATCCTGATGGAAAAGAGGTTGAGTTTTGAATAACTAGCAAGGAAGGAATGAGAGAGCTTCATGAGTTTTTTTTTTTTGTTTTTTTTTTTGTTTGTTTTTTGCTTGGTCTATTATTGTTTTTGTTGCACTTAGAAATAGGCATACCAGTGGCTGTTATCAGAGAGATAAAACACTATCTCATGGAGTGCTTGATCCGGGCTTTGCTGAGGCCAGGGAATTTCTAGGGAGCTGTTTAGCTGTGACTGAAACAGTAGCAGCACTACCTATATATTTCTGCAGAGCCACTTGAACCAGTGTATTCCCAACATAGTTGGGACCAGTTTTCCAACATACCTTGGTTTTTGAACTATAGGCTTGATCTCTAACTTGAAAGAACAAATAGGGTTTTCACAGGCCTAAGTTATAAATGTCTTAAAACTGTTGTATGCATGCAGCCGTTCTGTAGATGTGGTCAAGAGCTGCACTGGGCAGAAAATTCAAAAACAGTTGTGATTTAAAGATTTACTTACCTTCCAGAACACAGCGTTATCTGTACATGTCAGATGCTGTGCCTCCTGGATGGGTGCTATGGAAACACTACTGCAGTTTGGAAAGTGCTTTCATTTCAATGTTATTTTTTCTGTGCCACTCTGCCTCTGCTGTCTTAAAAAGCAAAAAAAGAGAAGAGAAAGTGATAAAAAATGGTGCTTGCATCAAAAAGTCAGATAGGCTTTTTTCAGTTTGTCCAGCCTTTTGAAAGTAGGGCTGTCAAAGTGCATTTTGGTTAGAGAGAGAGAAATGTCTGTTACGTATTTAGGGCATCTGTGACAACAGAACAAGGTGCCATCCATAAAGCTGGGCAATTGTCTGTAACAAACATAAGTTCTGTTACACCGTGATGTGATGGGAGCTGTTGGGATGTGACTGACCTGCCCTGTTTGTGTTCAGCAAACATGCCCTAGCCCTGACCTTGACTACCCCAAAATTATTCAGGCTTGAGCACTGACCTACACATAATTTGTTGTGGGCTCACCGTCTGGTCAAACTAAAATATGTACCAATATGATTTAGGGGCTGCTTTGTTTTGCACTCAGTATTTAAATATAACAACGTTTATACTGGGGATGCAGGTTTATACATCTTCCCACTGTTAGTGCCTATTCTTCATTTCAGTTACTGTATAAAATCTCAGCATCTCCACTTAAAGCGAGGGAGGAGATGTGAGTGTTCTGTAAATGTGTTCTTTATATACATGTGCATAAGAAAGATTGGAAAAGGAAGATTATTTTTTTGAAAATCTTTTTTTATTCTGCATGCAGATGTTTCAGTGTGGTTTCAGTATGTACTGATGCAAGAATACAAGCCCTCTTATAAAGTTCCACCTAAACTTTGTGACAAACTAACTTTCTTTTTAGTTTAAAACAACAACTGGTTGAGGAAACATTCTGTTTTTCCAATTAATGGGCATTTGCCTCATAGGGCTGATTCATGTTGCAAATAGGCTTCTTTAATAGCACTCGGTAGTTGTTTTGTTTTGTCAGTGGTAGGAAAACAGTCATTTGCAAATACTGCTCAAACACATGTGAAGGATGAAAAGTGAACTTGAAAAGAAAAGCTGGTCTCGTGTTCATAGAAGGCTTTTATCTTGTGTAGAGATTTGCATAAATGCATTTCCAAGTGTTTTAATGCGGAAATATCACACTACTTCTAGCTGGAAAAATAGATTCATACCCTTTGTATGTATATAGTTAAAAATCAGTTTATATCCATATATAAATTTAAAGGAAAATACTGTTTAAAAAAAAAAAGGCACAGTTCTTGTGCTGCAGGTTTGCCCTTCTTCTGATTTCAACAATTATATTCTTCAAGTATTTCTCTCTCATTTCTTCCTTCTTATTTATTCTCTGCTCGTATCAACTTGTACAGATTTCTGCTGTAAGTAATTAACTTCAAAATCTGAGTTGCATTTGCCTGCCTATGACCACGTTTCATTCTGCTTATATTTTGATCTCTATTTTTTCTACTCTGTAGTGCTTTTAAGATTTGAAGCAAGAGCTGCCTTGACTTTCAAAACACATTTCTGTGTGCCTTCCAGTATTTTCATATTATGCCCCTTGAGGCTGTCTTGATTTAAACTGTCTTCAGTGATGGTGCTTCATGCTGTGGCATGCTGCCCTGTCACTTGTGCCAACAAATGTTCATTTGTAGGTTTGCACTGAGAACTGCATCAGAGAATTCATCTGTTTTTGTTGTTTTTCTTTCTTTCTTTTTTTTCAGACCAAAACCAAACAAAAAAAATCACTCCCTCTCCCCAAAGCATAACACAAACCCTTCTAGCCATGGATTCCATCCATCTTTGCCACAGATATTTGTGTTGCAGCCACAGCTGATTGGTTGGTGATGGAGGGGAGAGAGCATAATGCTGTGAAGACAATGTGTGTGCCTAAATCCCAGTCTGTTGGGATTCTGGAGCTGGTAATTCACGTAACAATGCAAACATTAATGTTGAGAAGTCATGTTTAACTTCAGAAATTTTACTTCCGATTAGCCAGCTGCTTTGGGATTTCAGGAAGAGATTTGGGCTATCCTTTGAGCAGAGCATGTATTTCCCATGTCAGATGCTTTGTTCCTGCTATTGAAGGTGGAGGGGAGGGGGGAAGAAGGCTGCCTGAGGGTTTGCTGATGTATTAAATACACTTCTACTACAAAACACATACTGAATATTAGAACTGGAAAAGAGGGAGAAGATGTATTTACAGTCACTGTTTGCAAAACAGACCAGATGACATCCTAGTCTATGCAACTGAATCCCCTTTCAGCTGCCTATGTAAGCACTTCATATTTTTCATCATTGCATCATCAGCTGTATTGATGGTTTGTGGCCAGAAGAAAATGGAGAAGATACAATTAATTGTTTTTGTGAAGACTAAAAAAGAGTCTCTAGCTTCTGCTGGAAGTTTGCTTAGGTTGAAAATTATCTGAAAGGAGGATTCTGTGCCAGATTAGCATAGCTTTTAGAAGAGACTGAATCAAATCGCCTCGGGTAACTTGCATGTTGTTTAGAGGAGTCTCTGAATGGTCATGGGCTAAGATTTTGTGTTATTTTTATGATATAATTACTATAACGAGGCCTCTACAATATTGTCTCATAACTGTAGTATGTGAATATTTTCTCTTGATAAGTGTTTTGCAGAAAAGGAGTTCTAGGCCTTCTTACCCTTGTTTGTTTTGAAATAATTGTTCTCCTAGTCTGGTTGCAAATAAAACTTGTGTAAAATAGCACAATTGGTTTAAAGCTTTGTCTAGAATAAGGAGATAAATGGCAATCAGGAAAAGTGTAGCTAGCTTGCTTACAGCACTGAGATATGTTTACATTTTCTGTTCTATTTATGATGATGACTTGATTCACAGATCTGTTTTTACCTGTCAGTGCTGGATCTCCACGGATTTGTGAGCTCTTCTGACAAAGTTTGCTGAATTCCTGTCTCTAGAGCAGCCAGGTGCCACATTTCTGGCTTCAGCTTTTCTTTTTTTCTTTTTCTGTTCCTGCTCAGCCCACAAACATGGAAAAGAATCCCCACCCTGCTGACTCACTGTGCCCAGAGCACTCCTTGTATTCCTGAAATAGGAGTAATATCTGAGCCAGTTTGAACAACTCAGCATGGATGGATCTGGTTCCCTTCTGCCAAACATCTTTTTAAAACAGTTTGTTTTCTTCTCTTAGGCCAATGAATCCTATCTACGTGCTCTATCAGGTCTCTGGCCCAAGGTGATTTCCTTACCTCTGAATCACTTAAAGAGCTTCTGCAACAAATACAACTGTTGTAGAAATCAACTAGTATAATAATCCCTCCAACATGTTTATTCTGACACTGTGTTGAGAGTTTAAGTGGATTTAACAGCATAGTTCACTACGTCCTTGAAGATGGCTCCAAGTGAAACCTGCTGCTGTCAAATTCTGTCATATTGCTGTATGCATACCAAGTGTGCCACACCAAGTGGGAGATGTCAGGCAGTGCTGTAGGCAGTGGGGTTGGCTTGCTATTTATAGGGGAATTCTAGGAGTAGCAAACCACTTACATTGTTTACCATCGTGCCGTCTAAAACTCAGTGTCTCAGATAGTACTCAAAGTCTAGTAGCTCTGCCAGGACTTGTGAGATGTTATTTCCCTTATTCAAGGGCAAAGTTGTATTCTTTCTGTCCTCTCTTCTCCACCTGATGCAGTATGAAGTTGTCTGGTGGCCCACCCCAAGGGCATATGTGCTTCTGTATGCATCCCTTTGTTTTGCTTTTGGATCAAAGGATTCTGTGAAGACAAACGTCAATTATCAGGTTTTGGTTTTAAAAATACATGAGGTGAGACACTTTTTCCCTTTGATTGAAGTAAACAGGAGCCTGCTTCTTTCTGCCAGCATACTGTGCAGCCCTGTTCTACTGTCTCAGGTTTTGAATTCTTACAAACAAGTGCATCCTGCAAAAGACCATATTTGGCAATGAAACAGTCAGCAAAAATGCCTGGAAAAGAACATTACAACCTTGAGCACAGCTCTTTGGAATGTGGCAGGTTCCTGATAAGGCAAAAATTGGATGGGTAAATGTTTTTTCAGAGGAGGCCTGTAGAAAGGAACATTGTTTAAGACATTGGAAGCCCCCTCGCCTTTACTTTTTAATCTTGAGTGTGGTTTTTTTTGTTTGTTTTTTGTTCTGCTTTTTTTTTTCCCAATATGTTGAAATATACTTTTAATTATAGTAAAATCTACGTGAAACTTGTAAGTTCTCATTTGTTTGCCCAGCTTAAAAAGAATAACTTGTTATTCTAACATTACAAAGAACTGTTTTGGAGAATGGGTTTTAAAAAAATACATATAAGCATCCTATACCTGCATAGCAAGTAAGGAGGAGAAAAATCTGTCTATGATTATCTGTACAAAAGAAGAAGGATGAGTGCTATTAAAATTGGCTTTTAATTTCCGGCTTAATTTCTAGTGATCTCATAATGACAGGAGCTCATCTGCTCATTGGATCTGCAAGTGTTTCAGAAACGTGACGAGGTTAAGCCACCAATAGTCCTGTTCACCCAGGTAAACTGAGGCATGGAGAGTCATCTACATGTGATAAGTCTGGGACGTGGAGCCTGAGCTTTTGTTCTCAGATCTAGAACTTGATCTCTGAGACAGTCTGTACGTCTCATCTGCAAGTGACGTGGCAATGCAGATGCTGATTAAGATTTATCCTGGCTCATCTCCATCTGTGGTCGTTAGATAAGTATGGTTTAACCTTTGTTTTATCCAGTTCTGCTGGAATTCTGCAGTGACTAGCTAAAAGGGAGAGCTAGTTAAATCCGCAACCATGTTGTCTTTCCATTATTGCTGCTTTTTATTGTCCTGTTCCGCAGATACTTAAGTGATAAAGAGCATACTGGTGACCATAGCTTGCTTTATGTAACCCACCCAACAACTATGTTTAATTACTGATGAATGTAAATGGACTGTAACTATGCAGTAGATTGTGTACTGTTACCAGACTCCTTACTATGAAGCTCTTGGGTCTTTGTCTTTCTGCCCAAACATTCCTATGGCACCTAGGAGAGCAGAATCCAGGCTTTTGACTTTTTCTCACAACAGTGCAAGCAACACTTTCTACTTAAGAGAATACTTTGTAATAGAGAAATTATGTGGCAGGAGAATATTTCAGGAAAGTCCAATGCATTTCACAATGCATTTCAATGCTTGAGAAATCAAACCAATCTCTAGCTCACGACAAGAAAGGAGACAAACAAATTCTAGTGTTTACGTGAGTTCCAGACTAACAAGCTTTTCTTATTTGGATTCTTCCGAAGGCAGATCTTCGTGTTGGTCTTTGGGGGATGAGATGTCTGTGGGGTTTTGGTGGGTGTTGGTTTTTTCCCTCAAGCTTCTTGGAAAGGTACATTCATAGCGAAGATCATATGTGTTTCAGATCGACTTACTGAGCAGTAAGTTGCTGCTGGAACAGTACTGCCCTTAAGTTGTAAAGCCTTCCAGGTAGGTCTCATTAACGTTCTCACGATCGGTGGGAGAAGCTGGTGTACTTACTCAGCAAAGGAATGCAACTGCATTGTGAATGTGGTATACCAGTGGTGCCTAGATATTTTCAGTATCTTCCCTGCTGTGGCTTTGCCCAGGTTTTTGCTGTCTAGTGGTCTGTGTGTACAACTTGTTCCTTAGTGGGTTTTTTCTCCTATTATTTTTTTTTCTACAGTTTCTTTTTTGGGCCCCTTGCTTGTTTTACCTCTTAAGGAAGGTTTCATGATCCTAAGTTCTCACTACTCTGATTCAGGAGTTCCGTAAGCCTTTGTGGTGAGTCTGTTTACGGTACTAGCAAGAAATAAGGCGGTAACGTTCAAAGGAAAAAGAAATAGCCAGCTGTCAGGAATGTACCTTCTAAGTGGAACGGTACCTGCACAGCTCTTGGCTTTCTCCTGAGTCACTCTGCAGCTGTTGCCCCCTGTTGTCATCCACCCTGGCTGCCCAGAGTAGTGGTGGTATCACTATTCCTGGAGGTTTTCAAGAGAAGGGTGGATGTGGAACTGAAGGACGTGGTCGGACTAGATGATCTAAGTGGTCTTTTCCAACCTGGATGATTCTTTGATTCTATATTAACAGACATCAGGGTGCCCTGAGTTGACAGGTTTGTGGTAGTCTTCCAGAATGGCACAGATTTTTAGAGAGGAGTAGATGCCTATTTTGAGCTGATGTTGGTAGGATCCTTCCTCTTGCTAATGAAGTGGAAGGGAAAACTTGACTTTTTGCATTGAGAAACTGATTTTTATCTTCAGTGTTATTCTTGTTCTTGCCCAGATGTGCAACCTGACCTGTCAAATACAGAGTCTAATCCATTTCCTAATCTTTGCTATGATCTTAGTTGCTTTTTCATTGGTTACTGAAATATGTTCATATTTTTGTAGTTCCACGAGTTGAAGTTTGCTTCTGCCCCACGCCTGGGAACAGAATTGTATTTTTCTTGGAGATGGCTGCAGACTCTGACTGGTCTCTTTGAGGGTTGATTGTGGTGGTTTTCTCTCTCTCTGTACTCGTTAGCATCCCAGTCTCTACTGGTGTCCTGTCTGTACATGCTGTCCGTGGTTCAGTTTCACATGTGTTTAGTTTCATCTTTGGTGATGACCGCTCTATCCTCAGCCTAATTAAAGCCTCTAATTGCTATCTGATCCCTGGGTAAGAATTCTTTCTGTGTATGATTTGCTGCTACGCAGACCAGCTCAGCCATATAATTGAGCTGTACCTTCAGCTATTTTCAAGAAACTGAATGCTCTTTATTTCTGAGTTTGCTTTTCAGTCTTGCCTTTCCATCCATCCCCTGGCCATCATCTGCTGCTGATACAGTGCATTATTGCATCTAGGACAGCTCTGCAATGTGATCAAGAGAATAGAGGAGGAAGATTGCATATGTAGCAGTAGCCTTGGGGAAGCTGTGGATTGTATGAATAGGAGCAGGTAAACTGAGAGAGGGGCCTAATGGACTCGTGAGGCATGCTTCTAGCTCCACTTATGCCAAATGGGTTATTTTTTATTTTTCATGGATAGTGTATGTGTTTGGAAGTCTCAGGTGATTGACCAGGAGCAAGGCTATGATAAAGAGGCTATGAAGAGAGAGTAAATAGCTTTCATAGTAATAGTAAATGTCAGGAGATACCTGAGAGGGTGTTAAAACAGTTAAGATAAAGGTTATCTGCTTTAAACCAGTTGTTTTGCTGCCCTTAACCTTTGATGCCCGTGTGCTTATTGTTCCTGGAGATCATTGTACTTCTGTAGTGGCAGAACTGCTACCAGTGCACTGAGAGGGAACTGAGTACAGCTGAGTACAGCTTTCATCAAGATAGTTTGTGAGGTTGCTGCTAAGGAAGGTATAAAGGAAGACATGAGGAAAAGATGAGTTCTGTGGATTGCATCCTTTTAAATTGTTATATGTATCTTTTTAAAAATTATTTTTATTTTAACTGTGCTTTTTCTTGGATGAAGAAAAGGGGGAGGGGGGAGGAAATGTCTCCAGGTCAGCAGCATGACAAGTAACCCTATCTAGTTTTATTTCTCTGCTTTCATCACAGAAAACTGCTGTGCTACAATTTCTAGCTACAAGAAATAGGCAGGGGTTTTCAGGAACAAGTTGTTCTTGATGTGAACTGGACCAGCCCGAGGGACAGTAAATAGCTGTTCCAAGCCAGGATGAATAGGCTGCCTGTCTGATCCACCCTGAAATCTCTGACCTGCAAAATCTGTCAGAGCCTGGGTATATGCCGGAGGATAAGCCATGTTCACATAACATCTCCGAGGGGTTGTGAGAGAGAGTGAGGTTGAAGGGGGAAGGGATGATATTTAATCCCTTGCTTGCTGAACTGTAAAGGTTTGCTTTGTGTTGGTCTGCTCTCCTGCGCTTCCCTCCTACTCTAATGGCTGTGATGAATGACAAATGGAGGCAGAGCAGTGAAAACAGGAAGCATAATCTCTTAGAAATAAACAATGTGAAAGGGAGGGAAGAAACTCCAAATAAAGGAACTCCTGCTTTCATTGGGCAGCCCCCTGCAAAGCAGGAGAAAGAGTCCCAATATTGGAGCTTACCATGGAGTTCTTTTGAGCTCCTGCAGTTGGACTCCTGGCAGCTGGGGAGCTGTAGTTTGACTGGTTTTTTAAAGAGCAAAGAACCACTTGTCTTGCCTTGACTACAGGTGTAAGTTTTGGTTTTAGTTTTGTTTATATTGAGATTGTTTCATTTATATTCATGTATTGTTTGTAGGCTCTAGAAGCCCTCAGTTTTCTCTGGCTGTGAGAACAGGCTGTTCCTTATATATTTTCTTTCAGCCATTTGGGAACATACCATCAGACTTACTTTTTGCAGGGGAGGGGCAGAAAGTTATGATGGACACAGGAGTGTTTCAGAAGGGATTGCATTGCTGGTTGGAAAGGTTAAAGGCTCAGAGTCACCAGAAATTTGGATAATGGATGGTGGAAAGGGAGTCATCCTGCCAGTTCAGGTGGTTGGTATTGTAATTCCTTCCATACCACGGTTTTCAGTGCGCATTGGATGGAGTGTCTGCAGAGAGAATTCTTAAGGGTGAATGAAAGTGAAGTGTCAGAAAGTCTCTCAAGTCCTCTTGCTATCTGTGGATGACAAGTGCTGAATGAATAGCTGTTGGAGCAGTGAAGCCTGCTTACCTAGAACTGGTAAAAGCATGCTGTGGTCCAGGCTTTCTCAACTGCCTTCTCTTGTGTGGATGATAAACAGGCATTTGTCTTTTGGCTGTGCAGAGTCCTGTTGGACTGAAATACAAGAAGGCCTGAATTGAATGGGATCCTTTTAGTATAGCACGATAAAGTGGAAGAAGGTGGGACTGTTTGAGATGGTGTGCTTTGCCTCTTTTCACATCTGTCGTCTTATGGAAGATTATTATTTCTGTTACAAAGCTTCAAAGCAATTTAAACTTAACACACAGGGAGAACAGGTCCATGCAGTGCTGCCTGTAGGTGTGTCTGAACTCCTCTTCAAGGCAGCTTTTGTCACTAGGAATGGACAAAAGTGCTGCAGAGCTGTGGCTGAGATCCCTTGTTACAGTTAAATTCATCTCTGGATGCCATTCCTGAATTGTGTTGGGCATGGCACGTGCATTTAAATCTACATGGATAAGGAAGCTCCAGCAGCTGTGCACTACCCAGAGGGAGAAAGCAAGCTATATGGATCAGAACATTTAAGCCTTTTGTTCTAAACTGCAATCTATATTAATAGAAGGGAACTCACACCTGCATACATTCACATGAAGTCTGGTGACTGATTGTTGTGTGGAATGTGGCAGTAGCTTGGATGCTGTGAAGTTTGTGCTTGATAAAACAAATCGAGAAGAGCATGTAGAAAGATTGAATAACTTATCCACTTATTTCTTGATTTCTTCAGATGTAGGTTGGTGGAGTATGGATCTGTGGTAGTGTTTATTTACCTGTAAGGAGGACAGTGATGGAGAAGTGTGCCTGTGTAAATTCTTCAGGGAGTTTCTGCCTGTTTCAGCCACTGGTTATCTGTTGCTTGTAAATGTACTTCTCAAATTCTTACTGGTTGGATGATTCTTGGACTCTGGCCTCTGTGCAGCTCTTCTTCCATTCGGAGTACTGCTGCCTATGTATTCATCCCATCTAACCCCTGTTAATCTAAAGAGTTTAGAGCCCAAACTTCTGCTGCCTGACCTGCCTCTTCAGTGTGCAAGCATACTTGCAGAAAACAGCTGGTAGGCCAGCTGACATCATTAAAAAGCAGAAGGTGCTGTCAAAGCTGATCTGGTGTTAATTAACTGAATTGTGCTATAGAGTGTAACTATATAGCTTGAAAATGGCAGGATGAGCCAGTGCCTGAGTGTGCTATTTGAGTTTCACTGCTTACAGAGCTTTAGAGAGATAGTCATTGTTTAGCTAGAGGATCATAGAGAACTAGGGGAAGGTGCAGAAAAAAATTGAAAAGGGAACACACTTTCTTTGCAGTAATTGGTAAATGTTATTTAAGCATGTTATACTGATTCTTCTGTTGTTACTGTGCTAGTTTGTCATTTCATGGGAACTTGGGAGAATGGCCTTAAATTGTGCTAAGGAAGGTTCAGGTTGGATATTAGGGAAAATGTCTTCTCCAAAAGAGTACTCAGGTTCTGGAATGGGAGGTGGTTGAGTCCCAGGAGATGTTCAAGAAACTCTTACATGTTGTACTGAGGGACATGGGGTAGTGGGGAAATAATGGTGGTAGTGGTTGGTTGGACTAGATGATCTTGAAGGTCTTTTTCAACCTTGTTAATTCCATGTTTGAAGGACCACACAGAGCTCTGGGGAACACTGTAGCATATCCTGCTGCTTAGATGATTTGCTGCTGCCACCACCCTGCTAACTTGCTGAGTTCAGTTCCAGCTGAGTTTGCCACCTGCTTTTCTGCTGCTTCCTCTCTCTGGGTTTTTAACTTGCCATTTGTGCTGATGCACCTGTTGTCCATGGTATGGAAGCCTGTTGCACACCCCATTATAGTATCTGCTTGCTGGCTGCCAGGCTGTGGGGCAGGACTGAAATCCTGTGGCAACATACCACTGCTTGCAGGGTGCTCTGTGGCTCTCTTTTGGCTTGTCCCACTCACTTGTCACTTGCATCTTGCCAAAGGCTGATGGTGGAAGCTATGGGTTACTGGGGCTGACTAAGATGCTTTCTGAAAAGGTTTTTCTCCTCCTCATTCCAGAAAGGCTGCAAACAGACAAGGTTGTATTATGCTTTATGTTTTCTTTTTTTAAGTTCTCCAGTCTGAGCTGAACTTGGAATTTCCTCTAACATTTGAAAAAATAGCCTTTGGAATAAGTAACTGCAAGCTGAAAGGAAGGAGAGGATGTCAATACATGGGCAACTGCATGCTTGTTCTGTTGCCTCTCCTGATTTCTTGAGTCCTTTTTTCCAAGCTTGCTGCTGCTCTCCCCTGGGTGTGTCAGGGGAGAACACCCTCCTCCCTGCCCCCACACCTCTCCTCTGCAGCTGCCAACTGAGAGATGCACAAAAGATGTCTGTCTGCTTACTTCCTGGGCACAGCTGACAGCTCAGCAGTAGTTCAGGAACTTGTGCTGCTGCTACAGGTGCTGGGGAGGGAAGAGAGGTGAGCTGGGGAGGGAGTGAATGCTCTGATGCTGTATTCTTAGGAAATGGGTGGAATTTCTGTTGGTATTTTTTTGTCATTTGTTTTTTCTGCTACAGAGAAGAGCAGCTGAAGGGGTTTCTACCCTCCCACGTAAGCTATGAAGCCCTGGGCTTCTCAGGTTTTCTGCCCAGCTCAGCAAGATGGGATTCCTCAACCAGCTATGCAGATCCATTTGGCAAAGAACTGTAGATTAATTTTTGTTGTTGTTTTCTAGGGTACAAGTGCTTTTGTCAATATCACTGTGCATGTATGGAATGAGGCTTATGTGTTTTTAAGGGTAGGATTTTGGGGTCTGGTCAGCTTTTGAAATGTTCTGAGTGTTGTCTCAGTGGTACTCTGTCACTTAAAAGTTTTAATTGCTTTCAAAGTGATTAGAGTTAAGCCAGTTCTGAGCATCTTGTGAAAAACTTGCCCTAGAAATACATGCCTTTTCTAAGCAGAAAGAAGGAGTACAGAATACAGAATAGTATTTTTGACTGAGTGCAAAGCAACTCTTTTGGTAAAGGCTGCTGGTGCAAAGGAGCAGCCGTTCTGGAAAGCACAGGGTTTCTGTCTGTAGTCCTTTTGTTCAGGCACGGCAGTGTGTGCTATCTCAGGTTCCTGAGAGGTGAGCTGAGGATACCATAGTTCTGCTTATTTTAAGAAAAAGTGTTACTTTATTACTTTAACATAGTTTGGATTTATAGAGCTTGGTAAAGCCACTGTTTGGACCTTCACTGAAAACTGCGAAGATGAAACAAAAATGATTTTTCTTTTATTGCAGTTATGTTTCTCCTGAAAATCTTTGTGTGATCTGCCAAGAAATTACTAGTCAATGGGAACAGAATGATGGCTTATTTTCCTCTGGTGCACCATCAATTTTATAACTTTTGCACATCTGAAATCAGTGCCTGTTAAGCTAACACTTAGTATCTGTTATCGTATTTTTCTGCTTTGATTTTAGTTTTGTTTCCATCTCACTGCCAAAACAGAAGGTGATTCTTGTAATGGGTTGTTTCTTGCCTTTGGTTTAAAGGTAGCCTACTGAAATGCAGGCCAGAAAGTGCCAATAAACTTGATTTGGGAGTATGGTTTTTCTGTGTGAGTTGAGGTGTGTGGAAGTGCACTACAACCTTGAAAGTTTAAATCTGTCATGTAAACCTATGAAATCCTGAAAAAAGCTTCTTCAAAGCTGTATGTTTGGCATATTTGAATCATTGCCTGGGTGAAACTCAGTGATTTAGAAAAGCCTCATAGTATAAGCTCTGAAAAACTGAATCTCATGCGTTCATCTGCATGTGTGAACATAAGGCAAAAAAATTCTTTTTTGCTCAAAACGTTGATATGCAGAGTATGACACCCTTTAAATTTGATCCCAGAATATTTTAAAGCTAAATTGTTGCAACTGAATCAGTATGTTCCTTAATGATGATGATTAATTAGGAATCCCTAATCCCTATCAGTGTGTCCTCTTTTAGCAAGAAAACTGAGTTTTAAAATGAAAATTAATGAAATAGCCGGGTGGAGTTTCTGGTAATATTTCTTTTCCAGTCTGATCTTACAGCTCATCAAGCTCATGGTGAATGACCTTTAATGATGAAGCTGAAAACTGGTATGACATGATTTAATAAATGAGATGACTTTGGGAAGACCTCAGTAGTGTGAGTTGGCTCAGAGCTAGTGACCAGTCAGACTCCTTGTACTGTGCAGCAGAGCTGTATTCCCAGTGTTATCAGACTGGACTGGCAAGCTGTGACCTCTCCTAGGAGCTGCACCTTCCTGCCTTTAGTGTCCAGCCTTCTCTCTGGGAATGTAGTTCTGCTGGGCTCAGAACTCAGGCTGTAGACATCTCTGCAGATCTCCTACTTGCTTGTGTCAGAGAGGCAGCATATAAGGCAGGGAGCGTTGCCCCTTTCTTTCCTGTGGTGATGTGCAGCCTGTAAATACCCAGGGACCTATCATCTGGCAGAATTCTTCATTCAGTCTGGCATTCATCCTGCTTGGTCTCTGTTGTCTCTGGGGTAACTCTTCTGAACCACCTCTGTGCCTCCCTCCCACTCCATAAGTGTCAGTAGTTGTTGCAGTCTGGTCTTGCTTTGCTGTAGCAATGCTGAGAGGCTCCTTCTCAACGAAATCTCTCTTTATAGTCTAAGAGCAAGACAGACACACTCCTTCACAGATATTATTAAAGATGCAGTTTCAAACTGCAGTTAGCCATGCACAAATTAATGCTGTAAGATATTTAAAATGCTTGAGACCTTTATTTTTATATCCCAGTGTGTAAAATCTTCCTGTGGTTCAGCAGTAAGACCTTTCCTCTTTTGTGCCATGTACAGAATGTGAGTTCCTTCAAATCTCTTGTTTCAGGAAGACGTGGATTATCCCATTTACTGACGTGCTGATGTTTTGGCATTCAGTGATGTCCGTGATGCAGATTTGGTTGTCTGGTCAGTGTAAGAATCTGACTCTGCCTTTGGGACAATGCAACTTTTTCACATGCTAAATGTGCAAGAGTTCTGTGAAACTGTTTGGTCACCTGGAACATCGCACCTTCCTCTGCCACTACTAACCGTGCAAATGTCTGCAAGATGGAAGCCACCTTTACTGAGTACAGAATCTGTGCAAAAGCTAATTTAATGTATGCTTTCTCTTCCAGAATTGCACTGTAAAGAAGCAAGAGCTCCTTCAGAGCTTTGTTCAGGCCCTAATTTCACTAAATATTTAATTGCACGTTGTAGGCTATCCATTGATATATGGGCTGCATGATCTTCCCTATCTGTATATACTGCACAGTGTACTGCTTGTGTAGCCCCTAAGCTTACTGTGTAATTTGTCAAATCTAAACCAGTTCTCAATGACTTGCCCCAGGGTTGTTCCTTTTTCTTACTGAAGGGTGCTTCCCTGCTTATTTTAATTATGAGTGTTTCTATCTTCTATTTTAAATGAAATAGTGTATCCTTTTACTGCTTTCTTCCAAAATTGACAGGCAGTCTTGTATCAGGCTCTTGGGGGGCTGCTGATTAAACAAAATATTTGGATTTGCTTATCCAAATGCCTTATTTTACATAAACATTATAAAGAATCAAATTAAGTCAAATTATGGGCAGATCCTAGCAGTGCCTGTGTGTGCCTACTGAGAGCATCCTGCTTTGTGTGTTTATGTTTCTGGAGGAATGGTTTGGTTGTGTTTTAAATTAGATTATTTTGCAAATGACTTTCCTATCTTTTAAGGGGCGCGTGGCTCTTGCAGAGGAGTAGCCCTTCTATCTGTTTTGAAGTATAGTCCCAGTGGCTTTTAAAAAGAGAATTTCTCTAGTTGCAAAAAATCTTAAATAATTGTTTATATTATTTCTTTATTCTGGCTTAGAAGTATCTCAAACCTTTCATTAGGAAAAAGAAACAACATCTGAGGGAGAAACCAGGCCTGTGAATGTGTAATCCCACAATAAGTATTTTAAGGTGTGTTATGTGTTCAGATTTGAAATGGCTCTGAAATTCAAACTAGCTGCTAGATCAATGCTGAAGAGCTTCCATGCAGGATTTGATTTAGCTGGAGAATCCAGCTTGGAAGTGTTGGCACACAGGGAAATGCTATATCCACATCAAGTGCTAGGCAGCATTTTGATGAACAGAGCACATTCTTCCAGTGTGGAAACGTTGTCTCAGCTGTTTGACTAAGAATTTCCAAATGTTTGATAGTACTGGCTCGTCTTCTTGTATCTCACTTCTGAGACTTTTTCATCCTAAGTCTAAAGAGGGAATCCAGTCTTACAGTGGCAATTGCCATGCTGATAGTTGTCTTTAGGAATGTGGCAATAAACATAAAAGCACTGGAGAACGCAGAGCATGAGCACAAATGAGAAGCACAGTTGCTGAAACAGGTGTTGGAATTCAATTAATTTGCTTGCATATTTCTCATAAAAGGTCTCTTTTAAAATATATTCTGGGGAAGATATTTATCAAGAACTACAGCATGACGTAGGTACAAGGTAAACAACAAAATCAAGTTTTAAAATGGTGTCAGTTTCAATATAGGTTTAGATAATAAGAAATCAAGAGTTTAGGCTGCCATGCTATGTAGAATGCAGTTTCTCTACCAGTGGGCAACAGCATATTCAGTGAAGGTGCATAAAAAAACTTTTCACACACCCTTCATAAATTATAGCATTGTACTTTGGGACAAAATAAGAGGCAGGACTTGGAATTTCCTGGCATTTGTGGAAGCACCAGAACTACAGTGTATTTTCAAATGCCCCTCTGACATTTCTAAGCATTGCTACCTGTGCTTCTGTGCATAGGATGAGATGGCAAAGCTTCCTCATCAGTATGGCTGTGGTCTTCAGATTCCTTTGCCTTAAAGGGAATTAGTGCCGCTAAATGTGAGCTTAAAAAGCTTTGGCAGTACTTGTTGCTCTCCAAAGAATGGTGATGTGTGGTCAGCTATTTGTTCTCGGTTTTGCTTGGGAGGAGAAGTAATTTTCTTTCCTGTGGAATTTTAAGATTTGGTTGCTTCCTGAGCTTAAAAAAATGTGCCTTGTTGCTTAGGCTGTGTAAGTGAGCTGGGACTCACTGGAGTAGCAGTTGTTCTTTCGATTCTCAACCTTCCAAGTGTGCAGATTATCCTTACTACTGTTCTACTGGTAGCGACCAGGTGGAAAATAATAAAGCCCTGTGCTTATCTATAGGCAGCACTGACTGAAAGGGAGGGCTTATCTCTCCTCCCCACGTGTCCTAGAGGAAACCAGGCTGAAGCAGTGAATCCCTGTTCTTAACAACAGGAAAACCCAGGGTTTGATTTAAAGGGAATGATTGATTTGGAGATAACAAAACAAACAAACAAAAAGGGACACTAAATAATTGATGTCAAGTGGCTACTAAAGCTGTACTTGTGGTCTGCTGGAATCTGACAGTGGCCCAGCTGCATTCCCACTGCAAACACAGGGCTCCTTGAGTGGTAGAACCCGCTCAGGCTGAGAAACAGTCTGGCTGTATGTCCTGGAGGTCAGGGCACACAGATCCTACAGATTTCTTTTAATTACTTACTTATTGAAGTGTCGTTCTGTAGAAGCAAGCATAGCAGGTTGCAGCTCAGCACAGACAGTGAGACGCCAGAAGATTGCCTTTATTCGACCTGTCTGCAAGCGGAGGGGTGGTGGTGGGGTATGTACAGAAGCTAGCTTTGTCTTTGTCAAGCTTCCTCGTGCAGCAGCAGCAGCACTGGCAGTGGATGTGATACTTGATGACAGTGTGATTTTTCAAAAAGTGGAGGATGCGTGAGAGAGAGGGGTGCCCTTACACAGTGACCTTTCATATGTGCAAGCATTCAAGAAGATGCCAAGTCAATTACTGCGTGAGCCCATCCCAGGACTATCTACTGGGACTGGCATCTGTGAAATCACAGCTCAAGGGAGTGTGTAGGGGTAAAAACATAGACCTTATGGGTTAGTGACCGATGTAGTTTTTCTTGCATGCCCTTGTAAAAGCTTTGATTTTATTTAGTTATCTATTTTTGCTTAGCATGGATGCTGGATGAAGGATGGTAGTGGGAAAGATAAAAGAGGAATAAAAGATTATGTCTCTTAGATCTTCTTTGGAAAATAGTGACATTTAGCTTGGTGATGCTGGGAATATGCGCAGATTTGGAGGCCTGGTGTGTACATAATTCCAAAGTCCTGCTTTTGTGCGTGGTGGTGGTGTGTATTGCTTGTACCTATATTCATGTAAAGGTGCTTAATTTTTCTCATCTCAAAGCAACTGTTCCTGAATGATGTTTTGAAATCTCCTATTTTTGCAATTGTATAATTCAGTCCTTAGTTATGTAGACTGTCCTAACTCACTTACCAAATGCTTTTCTCTTTGGAAATTGATTTGTTTTACTCATACTTTATGGCAAGTGGCTCGCCTAAGTTAGGCTGAGTTAGGGTTACTTATAATACAGGACTTCTGCCCAAAGACCTCAAATATTTTGTAAGTTTATTTATTTATTTACTTTATAATTCTATGTTGCATAAACAGATATTATCTCCATTTTGAAATTGAGGAAATCAAAACGTTGCCACTGCTTGTTAAGATCTGAACGTATTATTATTCTTTTGATCTTAGCTGTTATCTTTCTGTTGTACGTCCTAAAAGTGGTGAATAAAATAACTCATTTACCACATCTCTGTGTCATAGAGGACCTTTGGACAAACAGCCATATTCTTAAATACTAGTGCTTATTCTGTTCCTTGAAAGAAATTGTTGTCCCAGATGGTAAACACAAAAGGATTAGATACAGAGCAGGATTTTGTGCCATGTATTGTCTTGGTAACCATGGTGCCATTCTGTCAAACCTTGCAAAAGAGAGTTTCCTAGAGACTTTTCCAGTTATTGCTGTGAATCACTGGCTGTTATTTTTTTAGCCAGACTTTGCACATATGCAAGATGCAGAGATTTGCAAGTTGGGCCGTTCATTATTTATGAGGAGGCACAAAGTGATATTTGAAGGCATTGTACGTTTTGCCAGTTTTCTGAGCAGTCTGATTGCATACAGAGAGCTGTAATGTTACAAGCAACTGAGTTTTAGTTACTGGAATACTCCTAATTTCCAGTAGTCATGGAAGCATGGAAAGTGCTTTCTGCCTTGGATTTCCTGCATGCCAGGACTTCTTTTCTCCAGCTGTCTTTCTCAGAGACACCACCTTCTCTTCGCCATCCTGCCTCTTTGGATTGAGTTCTGTGTTTATGATCAGCTCTTCTATTCTTGACTTTTTTTTCCCCCTACCCTTGCAGAGAATAGCTTATCTAAACAAAGGTTTAGTTCTCCTAATTTGCTATTTTCATGTAAGTTACTTTTATCCTTTACAGTGGAATTTTTATATCATTCTTTTGTTAGCAGGATCATCTATTAACTACTGCCAGGAGAGGCATTAACTCGCATGCATAATCTATTACACATCTGACATTGATGTGTTCCCCATGTGAGCAGGAGAAAGGTTTAAATTCCACTACTGCAATAAGTCTCTGTAACTATGAATTCCTGATGCTTTCAATGGAGTACTGAAGGAACGTTCAGAAATCGAGAGTGTTTTGTTTGTGCAGAAAAACTTGTTTGATGGGTTTCCTTTTATAGCAACTGTTTCTTTATAACTACAATTTCAAGCCTTCACGTTTTTCTTCCATTTCTTCTGGATAGTACTACAGGGTATCTGTGCTCCGTTTCTTGCAAGTAATGACATCCCAAGAAATACCACTTCTTTTTCCGTGTGCAAATTCTCCTCAACACTGATTGAGAACCTTGTTCTGTAGGATCACTTTCATATGCTCTGCTATTAAAAGAATTGAAGTTTTTGGCTTTAGATGTCATTTAAATATAATTCTTGTATCCAGCATGAGAATGGGACAGACCAGCACTGGGAACAGGGAGATAGCTTTTCCCTGTAAGTAATTAAGTATTCTAAAATTACTGGCAGCAATAGTAGATTATGCTAGTCCTCAGTTACAAGTGGTGAAACTAAATGGAACTCTTACCATTTAAAGAAGCTAAGCAGGAGAGGAATGTACAAGGTGGGTCCATCCTTCCCTTCTATTAAACTCAGTAACTATGGGCAATGGATATATAATACACAACAACCAGATGGAGAATAACTCTTGACATAAAGGCTTCTATTCATGCCTTTTGTTCCTCTTTTTCTCTTTACTTAAATATATATATTTTATACTCAGCTTTTGGGCCATTAGTTGGGCTGTGTTTGGTAGGTTCAAATGGCAGTGTGGTGTTCTGCGGCTAGACACTAAACCACAAAACTAGCTGAGCTGATTGCATGGTGCCTGAAGCTTCCTGGCAACCCTGGCCTCCCGTTGATGTGGACTGCCAGATGTGGAGGGAAGGCTGTGTGCACTTCTCATGCTGTTGCATTCTTAGGATCTCACAAACGTAGGAAAAATGGCTAACTGAATTTGAAGGAGGTAAGAATGTTTGCTGGATGTGTCCTCCTCAGAATTTCTCATCAAGTTGCATAGAGCAGTTTCCTGGGTTGCACGCCAAGTACCCTGGCACTTGTACAGCTGTAGACTGTAGTGTTCTTCTTGTCTCTGCAAAATACTGGGGATAGCGAAATAGGAATATTCACATACAGAAACTTCTCAAAGATGGAAATCTTCACAGACTTTGTGAGCTAAGCAAGAAAAGTCTGAAGTTCTTGAAGGATGTTAAGCAAGAAGAATCTTTACATTCTGGTCAGAGAGAAGCAATGGGGAAAGGCAATCCTGTCCTGTCTTGGGGGCAGATTAGAGTGGAAATGTCTTTCCTGCAAGAAGGAAACATTATGAATCCGGACTTATTTTCCTGAAAGATAAGTGTGGGATTGGATAGGAAATTGTACAGCCAGAGGGAAGCTTAGTAGTATGATCATTCCAAGTTTCTGCTGAGCAGTAGGTTTTAAGCACTTGCCTTTTGAATGCACAGACTTTCTTAATACCTGCTTGCACCTATACTTTCCTTACTCCTCAGCACAGCATGATTGCCTGACTCCCGTTAGCCACTAGCATCTGCTGGTCATTCATATGCACTTGTGAGAAGCAGGACCAGATGATGCTTTGTGAGACTAGCTCTTAGGGATACCGAGGTGTGATGGTCTCTGGTTGATGATGGCCACTTGTGCCATTTGCCTACTCTGAAGTGGAAGAAGAACACCTAAGCTCACTTGTTGAGGGGCAGTTCTTGTGTTATGGTGCTTGGTGCATGGCTAGTCGCAGTAGTGTTGATGTTGTCATCTGACAAGACCCTCCCCTTCTTGCTGGAACTGCTTTTCCCCAGTTCTCAAAGAGCACTGATGCGTTTTGAGTGCATGTGGGGTTTGTCATGTCTGTTACCTAGTGTCTGTGTCATCCCATGATGCCTACTGGGAGAGATGCCAGCCTCATCCAAAGAGTCCCTTCAGGCTGGCTGATAGCCAGTAATCCCTTTAGAGAACTCTGTGCACTGGGAGACTGCTGTGCTGCAGATCCTGCTGTTACTATTTTTTTTTTCACCTGTGGCCTTTTGCCATGTCCCACAGGGAACTTGGTTTCCATGAGGCAGTTACAGAAAAGCAGTAGTGGCTGCTGTTCTCTAGGGACCTGTCAATGCTCATGCTTTCCTGTGAGAGAAGCAGCTGAGGTAAGGAGGCTCACATGTTATGCTTGAATCCTCATAACCAAGAGGCAACAACAGGAGCGCTTTGTGGTGCTCTGCAAAGCGTGCTTTGTGTGAGCAAGTCACATCCTGAAATTCTCACTGCCTGTGCTCCTGTGGCCTTTTTGTGCCTCTTTGAGGCAGAACAACCAGTGTTCATTATTTCAAGTTAGCTGTATGTTTCGGATGAAACCTGCAGGTCTTTGGAAGATGGACCTGGCTACTGTGAGTTCTGTTTGTAGTGAATATGGGTAGCGTGACTAAGGTTGCACAACCAGGTCCTTTGTTTCACATCTAGGGTATGTGATATCTAGCCCATCATGCTGTTACCCTATGACAAGAGTGACTGTACTTTTTTTTTAAAATTATTTATTATTCCTCTCCTATTTGTAAAGATCCAGTGCTAATCATAGGCAGAGAAAAAAAGCATACGTAATCTTGCAATGGCATTGGGCACTGCGTGGATCCTCCAGCTCCTGTTAAAGGGGGCATCCTAATTAAATGTGAGACCCCATCTGCTGGACACACAACAAAAGTGAGTGCTTTGGTCTTTGAAAGGTAGTTGGTGGGCACAAGGATATGCTGGCTTCACCTAGGAAAGTCTCACATTGCTCTCTGTTCTGCTTTCAGCTTTATGATGACCTCATGTTAAGATTAATTATACACATGGGTCACTGGTGCAGGTGTTTGTGAAACCCTGACAGTCTTCCTTGGCTATTACATTCTGGAGTAATATATGGCAGGAACGAGTTATGCTTGTTTTGTTTTTCTTCTCCTCTCCCTATCGGTTAAGAACAAACCCATAAACAAAAGCAAAGCTATTCCATTATTTTTCATCTCTACCAAGCTTCCGTTAAAAGACAGCTTGCCCTTCGTAAAATGTTCAGTTGGTACTGAGCTCAGCCTGTTTTTATTTTGAGACAGAAGAGGCACATCTCACTTCCTGTGGTTCGTTCTGTGTCTAGCCACTTGTGGTCCACACACCCTATTTTGCTGATGTGAAACTAACAGCTTAAACGGTTGTGATCATTAAGATGAAGAAAATGCCCAAGGATATTTGTCATCTCATTTGCGTGAACTGTTTCCTCCACTACTACTTTCTGTCCCTCTGTAGTATCTTTAATACCTGCTGGTTTTATGACCTGCTCTTTTTTCACTGGTAGCTTCTTGGACAGTAATCTCTGCTAAAATTTGCAGGAATAACTTAAGTCTAAGTTTTATTTTGATTAATTACTGGGCTTTATGTCCTGTACCAGTACTCCTCTTTCAGTTCTCCTTTCCAGAATACCTTCATTTTTCTCTTATCTTAATGCTTTGTTATTAGGAGGAGAAATCAGTATTTGAGATAGGAATGTAGTAGGGAAGGTAGTTGCTGTTTTGCGGTAGTGATATTCTGAACAGGATTCTTGTTGCCACACGCAGCTTTTGTAATCAAATTTATGCTCGTAGTACTGGGTGGATGTATTTTATGAACGATGTAAATCTGTACTGTGGTATGCACCATTCAGAGGAAGTAAACCGACTCTCAGGTTAACCTTTCTGGTGCTGTGCACGTGTGTGTTGGGTTTTGTTTCCCATTCTGAAACCAAGTTCTGACTTTTAGCAAGTGGATACCAAATGTGATGCCTCATCGCACATGGAGACTTAGAAGTAGCATTGCTGCTTTTCTGCTGTGGTAATATTGTCAGGAATCTTGTCTTGTTAATTTTTCACTTATTTCAAACTTAAAGGGCATTAGTCTGTCATACAGTGTAGCTGCTGTTTAAAAATGCTGCTGAAAATAAAAGTGAATTAATCCAGGAAACATAGCTGTGTGATGAAGCTGTATAGAAAAACAGTTACTGTGCTGTTGAACAGTATCTGGTTTGTGCAGTTCGCAGTCCAGAACGTCAGAATTCTATTTCAGGGCTGTGTGAATTGCTTGGAGTTTTATAAGGCTGGACCAAGCATCAACACAATGCGTCTTCCAAGTTTCTGTAAAAGTCCTAGTAAAGCAGTCTCTAAATATAGTGCTGGTGTACAAGCCTGCCTTTATTTTTCCCTTGTTGTGTTTTACTTGCTTCTGGTTTGATGTTTACTCTATTTTAAGAGGGTTCGGCTTTTCTCTGAAGTTTTCACTCAAAATGTTTGCCTCCAAAGATGACTTGAAGGACGAGTAATTAAAGTAAATAAATACATTTTCTATAAAAAGGAGTGAAGAACCCAGGCAGCTAAGCTTTAATGCAGCCACTATGCCCCAGCTGTGCTGCGTGGAGGAGTGCAAGCCATGCTTCTGGGTGTGTGCTCTATTGCTGTCACAAAGACTAGCTGTGTGCACAAGTTGCTCAGCTCAGAGTATCTGTGCCTGGCTAATCTTTTTCTATCTCAAATCAGTTTGGTCAAGACAGAAAGCACGGTCTGGATCTTTTCCCTCTGATAGGGAGGATAACTGTGATGACTTCTTGTGTTTTCAAGTGAGTGATCCTTTCAGTAAGCAGTTTATTTCATCTAACATCTTTGTCTGCATGCCTCCAGGCCATGTGAGGACCTGAGGCTGACACCTTTGCTAAACCTGCTGTTTGAAAGTACGTGTGGTCAAGCCATCTTCCAGTGCAATAGATAATGACATCCATTTATATTTTCCCAGCTATGTTAACTTTTAAAAATTGACGCCAAGCAATCATTTAGCCTTCTATCATTTCTGAAATGTGCAGCCAAGATGCTGAGATCACAGTGTATTTGTAATGCATTTGTGCAGAAAGTGCAGTTATCTCTTGCGTCATACAGAGGGCTTCTAGATCTCCTGTGTCTGAGGCTTGAAATTAGGTTTTGTCTCATTTGGGGTTTTTTAATCCTTGCAGCTATAGATGGCCCTCAGAGCTACTCTTAGTGGTTCTTGAACTTCAGATTCTTTCACCTGTAAAAGCAGTTTTGAATATCAGTTCACACAGAGCATCCAATAACTTGTGTTTCCATGGCCCCTGTTCAAGCTCCAGTCACAGGCGTTCAGGCTGGGCTCGTTGCTTAGGCTGAACCACCAAGATGCTTTCCAGCCCCTTGTTTGGCTGTTGCAGTGAACAAAAGGGTGAGGTGCCCAGGGGTTCCTCGCAGAATGGCTCTTGCTTCTGATCACCATCTGCTTGCTGGGAACTGCCCTGGGCAGATGCAATTGTCAGTGGATCTCAGTCCATGAGCAGTTGTGTGGCAGGACTGCTGGTGCAAGACAGCCTCCTATTCCAGCTACTCCCACTTCTTTTCCTTGTTAATGCTTTGTTCTCTAGCAAAATGTTGCTTGTAAAGGGGGAGGGAGGAGATTCCCAGGTTATTATCTACTAAGTAGATTGAGATTGTAGTTCTGGTACATAATTGATTTATTTTCCTTTTTTCAGGCTTAAAATCAGAAGCAGGCCTTATCTGCCCGTGTCAGTCCACTGTGTTTATCAGTCCTTCTAAAATTTCAGTGCTGCTTCTTGGGGAATGGTTGTCCTCTCTTCTGAGAGAGATGCCAATGGAAATAAGAGGAGAAAGTAGCTATAAAACAACATAAAAAATATTTTCTTGCCTCTATATTGTTTTTAAGTTATTATTTTAAGTTAGCTCCTCTAGGTAAACCGGTTTTCTGGCTTCTGGCTTTTTTATGCTCAGGACTAGCAGCTCCGCTGTTCTCTTTGCCTGTTTTTATTAAGCAAAAAATTGGAAATGAAGGCAGTAACAGCAGAAAATATATTTAGTGTTTTTGATACAATGTCCAGTATAAGAGTGTTTCTTTAATCAGCTCAGTCATCACTGTGGAAAGAGAAGACCTGAAGCAGGAAAGTGGGGATGGAGGGATATATGCTGAAACTCTCTTATGTGACTTTTCTGGGAATGAGTCCTTGCTGTTGATAATCCTTTGCCACCTCATCTGCAGTGCAGTGTAGTGTAAAGACTTCTCTGGAGCCTGCAGCAGAGACCTGTTTTTGTAGGTAGGCCCCTCTCCTGCTTTGTCCTTGCTTCCTGCAAGGCTGATCTGAATTACAGCTTCTCAGTGCCCTTGAAGTTTGTATGTGGTGGACGCAGCTGTCTGCACAGGCAGCTAGGCTCTGATCCTGCCAGAGTCTGTGTGCATCTGCGCATCCACCAGCTCCCCTTGAAGTTAATGGGGAGTCTGGATGCAAAGTTACTGTGTGAAACCTCTTTGTGACTTGGCTGAGCAAGAAGATCTCTGATCGTGTGCTTTGAGAACTACTGTCCATGCAGGAGCTCTGCACTTTATACATAAATTTGGAAGATACAGAAGAAAGCTTTTGGGAAAATGGTTGGAAGTGATGTGGTCCTGTTTCTGTTTGGATCAAATTCACTGGCACATCCTCTTGGCCTGGCTTCAGAATCATGGTACTTGCTGGCTCATTCATGCTGGTGAATGGTGGGATTTCATTACATGGTAATGTAATGCATCTGTATTACCAAAATAAGCTCTCTCTTATCCTGCCATATTTTAGTAAAATGTGAACAGCAGTGAATCAGTCAATGATACTGATGTGTAAAACAGCACTGTTGGCAAGTGATGGAGAACTTCATAGGCTCAGACTGAGGTTTTTCCTCTCATCTGCTTTGCAGCCTCAATGAGAGCTCTGACACTGCTGTGCTGCTTGTATTTGTATTGTGTTTTTCAAATTTGCTCATAATTACAGGAGAATAGATACCTCCAGAAGCAGGCTCTGAAGGGAAAAACGTAATTTGGAAGACAAAGACGTGGTATGTTACATGAGAACTTACTAGCCCAGAATGAATCTTAGTCTTATCTGGTAGGTTTCAGAGAAAGGAGATGGGGAGAAGATAGTGTTTATTAATGTTTGTGGGGAGCTCTGTTCCCCCTACAGCACCCTCAATTAAAAATAATAATAGCTTTTGAAACTGACTTGTCATGGTTATGAGCCACACTAAAGCAGTTTTTTCTCCATCCAGGTGACAGGAAGGCACTGAGCTTGGGCAGCAGCTCAGTGTTCAGGAAAGGTTGTTAGTGGTGTAGGCAGAGCCATCTGCCTAACAAGGCATTTAGAGCTTGGGTTGCTTGTTCTAGGCTAAGATGATAAATCAATAGTTTTTTTTTCTTTCTTTTTTTTTTTTACAGTAACAAGAAAGATGTCAATGGCTAGATTTATACTGTAAACAGGAAAATAGTGGCTAGCTTTATCTGCTTCTTAGTGTGTCCTAGCTGCAGTAGTGAGAAAACAACAATAAAAAAAAGAAAAGCCAAAGCAGCTCATCTTGAGAGGCTGAAGACCTGGAAACAGAATGATATTCTCATTGTTTACTGCTTTTTTCAAACAGACTTTAAATATCCCCCACTGCCTGGGCTTGGTCTTCCCTTCCTCCTCACAAACCTGTCACTTCAGTTAAACCCTTGTTTTAACAGGCACTTTCCTCTCTGCATGGCAGGACTTTTGGTCTGCTCGAGTTAAATACAGGAAATGGAACATACACATCGTGGGGTGTTTTCTTGCTATCAGATCCTGCTGTGGCAATTTGGTCCATTTTGTTTCTATTAATTTTCTAATCCTTTCTATTTCACTGGAGTATCCTGTTGTCAAATGTTGTTAGAAATGACTGCAAAACTCAGAAATAACTGTGAGGACACAATGGTAAATAGTATGTTGATCGTAGTTGGAATTTTCATCCATTCATGAGACAATTGATAGAGCCACAGCAGGCAAGGAAGAAGCAGCCTCCCAGATGTAGTTAGTACACGCAGTTTCCTTTTAGCCTTTCTTACTAGATTTCTTCTTAGAAGGGAAACCAAGGTTTTATTTCGAGCACAGCAGTAATGCTGACCTGAACATTTGTTCCATCCCACCTCTGTGCCCGGTTTATGCTGATGCATTTTGTGGAGATGATCAGCGAAATGGAATAAGGAACTGCTTTGTGTTATAAAATAACACTCTTCTCCAGTTATTTTTAGCCTGGCCAGCTCCTGCTGTGGTTTGCTGTGCTCCTTGCAAACAGATCTGTTATAGGACATTATGGGACAATGGGGGAGATGTGGGCACGAGCCTGTGAAGAAATCGGAGACTGCTGGAATCCTGAGACTTTACATCCCTTAATGCAGCTCCTACTTTTGTTGGGAAACAGTCTGACTTCTTAGCTCTTCTCCTATAGCTCTCTGTGGTTTGTTGTTGCTTCATTTGGTTGTTTTTTTTTCTTTGCTTTTTTAAACCTTATTTTTCATGGAAAACTTTTATTCACTGTAGTCAGTTTACGCCTCTGATTTAGTCACTGCTGAAGTTTTTGGTGCTTTTCAAGTAAACCTGCATTCACTTGTGGATGTGTCAGCCTGTCCTTGTACTTTCATAATGACAAAAGGCTTCAGTTCTGAAGGACTAGACCTAAAATGTATTTTCTGCCTAGTAGGATTGTAGTGAACCAAAGCAGCTAAACTTTGTGCACAATCCTGAATAAGGAATGGAAAAGAAAACTGGTAAAGCATTCTGGTTTGCTCTGGGACTTGCTTTGCCAGGAACATCTAATGGCCTGACTGCCAGCGTGAACTGAACATGGAAATGTTTCCATCCTGCCTGGGAAAACATAGAACAGGAGAGGAATCTAAGGGTGCAGACCCTGCATGGTAACATACTCAGTTTCTGCTTCATCCAAGGCATGAGTTCATCCTTACTATGGAGGTTACATTGCACCATGTGACTCTGTGCTAAGCATTTAGGAAGAAGAGTCAGAAAAGAAAAAAGACAGCAGGAGTTTCGCTGTTTTGGGCTCTGTCCTGACCTGCAGGTTAAGTATTCTTCCGTGCTTCCTTGACTGGAATATAATTTGTTTGATCAAAATTCGTCTTTTTCTCTTGGCTGCATATTTGCAGCCAGTGATTCTGTGAACATACTTCATTCATACCTGTGTGTGTTTATAGGCAGATGTTTAGAGCCTTAAATGATGGTGATTAGCCCTTTTGAGTGCCTTGGTGGAAAGCCAGTAGGCCATAGGCATAGTCAGCTATCACAGACAAATGTTCAAGGCTTGCCTCCTGTGGTAACAATGGCTAACTTTCTTTGCTGATGTTAGTAACATACAGCCTACTTGCAAAGGATCTTAAATTTTACAAAATGCTGTTGAGACACCCTGTGTTTGAAAGGCCGTATCTTTAAAACATATGGCTTGACTTCCTCCTACTTGTAACTGTTATCATCTGATGGACTCCACTCTAGTTTGTCGTGTGTGATGGTCGTGTGTGATGATTGTGCTTCCATCCTAATATTAGTTGGTCAAGTGTCAAATGTCTTAGATGGGAATTTACATCTCTGCTACTCTTCCCTTGCTGACCTCTGTGGCAGACCAAGTTTGAAAGCCTGGCTGAGTGCTGTGTGGGGATGACAGCTTGGTCTGCCCTCCTGAGTGTGCAGCACTCCCTGGCTGCTAAGGCAGAGTTATCTGCAACAAAGACAAGCAGCAAGCAGGCTGCCAGAAGGAAAATGTTTTGAATTTGCATGTTACAGAATAGTTCTATCTGGGGAAAAGTGGATTGTCCTCAGTGACCAGGTTAGCATCATGAATTTCTAATGCTAGCAGCTCTCTCAATAATGTCAGTGAGCAATTCTTTCTGTCCTTTGTGAGGATGCCTTTAGGTTTCCCTGAGATTGAGAACTGTCTCAGTAATTCCAGCTTGCACTTCATGGCTGGATCGTGGAAACTCAGTCTATGTAGGCTTTAGATCTGTGTGAATACTAACTCTGCCTGCAGGAAAATTTCAATCAGAGCAAAAAGCAACAGCGTGTCTCAGTGATAGACTGCCACAAACTGATCAAGCCTATCCTCTAGTCTCTGCTTGAACTTTTCACGGAACCACATGTGGGCACATCACAGATCTCTGGTCTTCCTTTTTAGACTTAATGATCTGAGTTTGGCACACCTAAAAGATTAAAAGTGGACTGCAGTTAATTCATCTCCTAAAGACTTACGGGCACTGTCTGCTATAGGGATAAAGCTCATCTGTGGCACAGACGTAAGTTTCTTGGGGGCTGGTTAAAATCTACAGCCCAAGATCCCTTGGGGGAGGAAGGGAGGATGAAGGGAGAACCACCAGCTGTCCCTTGCTGCTTCCATATGTAAGGTACATTGCTTTTTCCATCTTCAGTTTCAAAAATAAAATGCAATTCTCAATCACTACATGCATGCACACCTGTGCACACATGCACACCATTATACTTCAAAGAAAATGGGGGGAAGGGGGGAGGGCACAAACCTGAAATGAGTGTGGTGATTTCAGGAAAATCTGCTCAGTTTTTGAATTCACAGAACTACTCTTTTGGTTGTGATATAGCTTAAAGTTGCCATTCCAGTGTCCAGCTCTGTGTTTAGAAAGCCTGGGGTACCTCTCCACTTGCATCCTATCCCCTAAAGAGTTTTGCTGCAGGTTATCAACATACAGCATGCTTCCAGCGCCCATTTAATGCCTGCCTGCAGATGGGAAACTGCAGCTTGGCTCTATTGTATGAAACTGCTTGTTTAACTCAGCCTCATCTGTGTGTTGATGGATGTTTCCTGTGGGTGGGCAGTGTTATGTATTTCACCACAGTTCTTCTGCAACCCATGCTCTCAAACAGGTTGTTTGGCAGTGGTAAGGAAGATAATCCTGCGTGGATTTTTTTTTTTCTATGACACACGATACGAGTTGATCGCTTAGCACTGAAAGCTGTGCTTTACAGAGGTCTGTAGTTTGAAGCCATAGGCAGACTTGGAGCTAGCTCTTGTTACTGTTTGCCTCTGTTTACATGCTTATCTAATAATAGAGAGAAGATTTTTTAAATAATAGTGATCTGTTTATTTATATATACATTTTTCCTTTTTTTTGCTAAATGTACTTGGTTTCATATTTGACTGAGGGCTTTAGGTTTCACTAAACATCTTTATAATCAAGTGTACTGTCTTTCAGCATTGTATCTCTTATCTATGTAAGAAGAGACTTTGCTCTGAATCTGTTTAGTGTCTTAGTGGAGCCTTTTATTCATCAATCCGAGAAGAATAAAGCCACAGGGATTTGGCATGGCAAATCAGCTGCTTTCTTCCTCTCCCTACTCCCCCTTTCCCCATACCTGGTTTTCATTCTGGGACAAGTTCCTGATGTAGGTAGACAGTATAATTGTTAGTGGATCTCAGCTTTGTGCTAAAGTGCACTGCTCCTGGTTTTGCAGATGATGATTCAGACGATGTCAAGAAAATAAGCAAAATGCTCAGTTTTCATGGTTTAACGTTTTTATACTTCAGAATGTGCTGCTGCATTCCCTAGGCAACTGCATTCACGGCCCATCCAAATAAATGTACTTCTACATGTGCTTAGCACTGGGAATGAATCCCTGATCCTTCTCCAAGCAGCCTGGCCAGGGCCAGCACTAAGAAATATGATGCCGTGAACCTGCATTGTTTATCACTAAGCAAATGGTGGTATGTAAAAGCTGGAGCTAAGTTTGGGAGATCACATTAGTAATTTAAAGGTTACAAAACCAGCCAATCAAACAAAAAAAACCCAACAAGGATTGCACAAAAGTTATTTGTCCCCAGACCAGCCATGTCTAGAATCCAGGAATTGACCTAACTTTTGCGTAAAGGAAACTCCGTCAGTGCTTTGCCAATACATTGTTTTTAGCTGCTGTACAAGCTTTAGGTATGCCTATCCTGTAACCACTGTGCCTGTAACCTTTTAGCTGAGATTTCTGTGCCATGAACTGGATCAGAGAGCTGATCCAGCTTAGAAGGGAATTGTGGAAGATGTTTTTCTTTGAGCTGACTGAGTTCTTTATCTGGGCCATAGCCACATGTGGGGCTGCGTGTAACTGAGGGGATACGAGGGAAAGGGTCATGCTGTGGTTTATGGTTTGGTGGTGGAAACCTTAGGCCGTTCTTGCTGCCAAGACAGTGCATTATCAAACTGTGGCCTTGCACATTCCTTGGTATAGAAATGCACGGCAGAGCATGCAGACTGGTTTAACACTCTTCTGCTGTGCAGCTGCAGGAATGTTTTTGGAGTGAGTATAGACGTTGCAAACTTGTGCTAGCCTTGGTACCGTTTACAATGAAGCCACAGTGATGTGGGGCTTTGGCATAAACCGGCTTCCCCACCCCCTTCAGGATTCTCTGTATTTACTTAGGCAGGCAGGTCTGAGCTGCTGTGGCTCTGCCGCTCTTTTAGCGGGATTAGCTGGGGCACAGCTAGCTTGGAAGCTTCTTTCCATGCTGCTGTTAAGCCTCTCAAGCAGCTATGGATGTTGTGATGCTGTGGGTGTATGATACTTGAGTCACTGTGTGGCCCTGGATTAGATGCAACTAGTCTTTTTAATTTTGAAGTTAGTTTCTTTTTCCCTTCACACTAGCAAGGTAGTTCCCTATCTTGGTCTCATACTCAAAGAATGCATGCGACACACAGCAGGAGGGGGTAGGCAACAGGACAAGGCCACGGTGCTGCTGTGCAGTCACTGAGGACAAGGAAATTTGTAGCTAACTGTAGGTTTGTTACATTGCTCTTCTCCCAGCCAGGAGAAATTTGATGCTGTGAGGGAGGGGAGTAGTTTAGAAGAGGTAAGGAACAGAAGAAGAGAGGAAAGGAATGTTGAGTTTGAGCACACCAAGCTGAAATGAAAGCTCGGGGAGGTGAGGGGATGGAAGCAGTAACTGAAAAAGAGGATTGTGGGGCAGGTTCATAAAGATTGGAACAAAGCAAGGGCAGGAAGGTTACTGTCATCAGAACCAAAAGGTGGAAGTAACCTTTGTAGCTGCTGAGTAGTTCATTGCACATGATATTGCACATGATGTGCTGCTGCAGGAGTGGAGTACTGTAAGGGAGTATTGGAGGGCCAGTGGCAGAAATAGCTGCTTTTTGGTGGTGAGAGGGCACATTTTGGTCAGTCACAGCTGCCAGACTTCCTTATGAGGGTGGGGGACAGGGACTCTTACAAGCTGCTAAAAGAGAAAAGCTGCTGCTGAGGTGAGGGAAGCTTGAGCATTTTGTTGCTCATTGTCACCTGGCTAGCAGAGGACAAGCCTCTGTAGGGTTAAATGGCCACATGGCTAAGCCAGGTCCCTGTGCCCAAAACAACACCGGTGCTTTGCTCCTTGAGATTGCTTACATCTACAGGAGGGTCACTCAGAGCAGCTAGGAATGTCCAATGAGCTCCTGGCTCCAGTTTCTTTGCTGTAGTCATTCTGCTGCCAGGTAGAGCCTGAACAGCCTGAGCAGAGTTGTGCCTGCCTGCAGGAGATCCAAATAACCTAGTTTCCCTAGCAACAGTGGTCTCTTTAATCACAGAGATGCGAGCCTACCTCTGTTATTAGTGTTAGGGCTTGCTTAGTGTATCTCGCTAGAGTAATACTTTATTTCTGTTGGAATAAATGGCGGAATAAAGGCAAGAAGGTCTGTCTGCCTCCGAGATAATTAAAAATCTCCATAGGTGGATTTCAGTGCTGTATAAAACAATGATAGGAAGAAGAGGGATTGTAACGGTTTCTAAGCTTTTTGAATGTGTTACAGATACTACAGATACAGTATTAAAGTCTTAAATTCTGCGTGGGGCTTTCTCTGCACACATCTTGTGGCAGTCTGTGACACTGGGCTGGCTCTTCATTCCTTGCTGAGAGGTCTTATTTTCATTTTCATGCATGGAGAGACAAAGTGAATGATGCAAAGATAAACTGAATCTTTATGCAGTGCTGGGAATAAATCTCTTCTTCCTAACCTAAGTCTTCCATCTTCCTTTCCTTTCAAATGATGATTTCCCTGTGTAGAAGGAGACAAAATGTGTTATGGAAATTAGAAATACAAAGCCTACTTCTTATTAGGAGAAAGTGAGGAAAGAAAAAATACTGTGATTCCCTGCAAGCCTTTCTGCTGATATATTCTATATGGAGTTTACTTCTCCATTAACAGAAAGGGAGCAAACTGTACAATTAGAAAGCAAGCACTGGGAGTGAAAGAAATACCCTGCTTTCATTTCTGCACAGCAAACAAGTCTTGTTACTGCATGTGTGCAGGAGAAACTGGTTTGAATAGGAGTTTGAAGAAATTCTTCCTTGATCAAAGACATGAAGCTGACATAAGCACCCTGTACTGATGTTCCTCTGTGGATAAAGCAAGTGTTAAATTGTCCGCAGTATTTTTCAAGCTTCTTGGGTTAGAAAGCTGCAGGAGGGATAATTCAATGGAAATCAGGTATCTGCATTCCTCCAGTGAATTTGCCTGGTGTTACATTTTTATTTATTTTTTAATGTGACATAAATACTGTAGAGGTGGAAGGTGGAATGATTGTCTCCCACATAAAATTCTAATTTTTGGAGTCAAAATCGTCCCTAAACATGTCTTCTGACCCCACAGAAGACCAATCATCCTGTGTGTGGTGGAGGTTATTTCTGCTGATTTCTTTCTTTACCTGTTTGAGAATTGGAATGCAAAGGCCATATCTTCTCTTCTGTATTCTTTTAGCTAAAGGGCTCCTGACAATTCAAGCATGAGATTTGTGATTTGTTTGGCTTGCTGATATGTGGGCATTATCCAACTTATCTGAAATCTCTTTTGTTTGTGACTGATCATCCTTACTTTAGCACCTCTATTTCAAGCCTCCATTTACCAAATTAACTTAATAGGATGAATTCTAAACAACTAAGAAAATCTGGAAAGTCTCTGACATCTCAATAAAAGTCCACTCCTGCAGATATGTACTATTTCTTTTCTTTTTCTTCCTTCCTCTCCCATTCCTGTGGTCTTGCACAATCTAAAAGTCCTTTGAGAAATGGAGGGCTTGAGCACAAGGTAATACCATGAGAGAGTGGGTGACATAAAAATCATTGAGCTTGTTAAAATAATATTGCCATGGTCACTCAGCAGTCTGAAGGCCACATATACAGCATATATTTAGCTGGGTGGTATTTGCTACAAACTGAGACAGAGTCTCACTTCTACAGTGAGTTTATTGTTGGGTTTTCGGTATATTGTTTGCATAAATTCCCTGGACCAGCTCTCCCTCCTGAATAAACCACATGGATCAAGTTTTATTCTGTTTTACACAAAGTTCACATCCTTTGCTGGAATGAGTCATGCTTTAACTGAGTTTACTGTGAAGGAGGAAAGTGGGCTTTAAAATGTTACTCCTCCACCCTGCCTTGGTGATGTATAACAGGATTATTAGTATGCTTGGCAGCTGCTGCTTATTATTTTTGCAGAACCTAGATATGTGAAAACAAGTAGAAACTAGTTCTGCAACTAAAGATTGAGTTCCAGTGTGAATTTAATGCAAATTTTTAAACTTTTTAAGACCAAAAACAAACAAACAAAATATTTGTTTATGACTTTCTCTTCCATAAGGCTTGCCTGCTGCAGTAGAATTGGATCTAGCTTGTGTGCCTGTAGTTATTCCTCAGTTTGGGGAGAAGAGTGACAGTCGATGACTTATAGCTGAAAGCAGCAGAGATTTCTGCCATGGCCTGGGCATGGCTACCACTGCTCACACTTCTGTACACTGACAGGTGAAAATGCTTCACATGTGAAGTATCAGCAACATGCAAAATTGCTTCCACCCTCCCTTGGGCATGATGTGATTCTGTGGCATGTGCCAAAATCAAGTGTTTATCCTCTGTGTGTATTTGTGCAGAGAGGTAAAAGACCTTTCAATTTATAGCACAGGGAGCTGTTCTGTTCAGTGTGTCCTCAATGCAGGTTTTTGCAGAAACAGCCAAAAGATACCAGAATCAATTTTACTACCCATCTTTCCTGCAGAAATTCATTGATACCTCATAAAAATTCAAACGTGGTATAAAGAATCAAATTAAGCATTTTATTTTATTTTTATTTTTGTGGGGTACTGGAGAGAAGGAGGATGATTTATTTGCTTAGGGAATTAGAATTGAGGAGGAAGGCAGCCAATAGAAGACGGACTCTTAGAGTTTTGTTTTTGGCAGCAGGCCTGTTCACTTGACATGTGAGACCTTTCTGTCCTAGTCCTCTTGTTCCTAGGTCTGAAGAGAATTACAGAGTCATTGAATCATTTAGATTGAAAGAGACCTTCAAGATCATCAAGTCTAACTGTTCATTTTCTGAGCTGTGCATTATTGATGATTGCTAAACTGTCAGGGACATCACCTGTTCATTTCCATGGAAAAATAAGAACAAAACAGAGGCTGTTACCCCAACACACTGCATTCATAGACCCAGACTCTGTAACCTGTATGGAGCCTGTATGAGTATTTATCTTAATGCTAATAGTTTTGAAGCAAAACTTGGAGGAAAGAGCTGTAATTTCATGAACACCAATGTTAGATATTAGAAAGGACTTTGCCTTTTATGACTTCAGATGATCAAAATGAATGTCTGATGACATGAGTTTAATTCAATTTATGCTTCCACTTGATCTATATTTAACTCTCGCTGATTCTGTGATTGCTTATCAGTAAACTAAATAGCTGGGATATCAACAGTGCTGTGGTTGACCAGTCTGTTTCATATCCCATTTGGCTCTGACCAGACAGATTTTTCTCCATGTTTTGCAGATGCTTCATTCAGTGGCACACCACCCAGCTATGCGTATGATGCAGACCGTGCTGAAGAACAGAGGCGCCATCATGATATGATGCCCTACATCGATGACTCACCATCATCTTCCCCCCATCTCAGTTCCAAGAGTCGAGGCAGCAGGGACACCCTATCTTCAGGGTCTCTGGAATCTACAAAATCAGTGAGTCCTTTCCTGCCTTTTGGGGCCAATAAAACCAAGTAAAGTTGGCAGGAGTAGACTGCTTTAAAGGGGGAGGGGGGCTGCCAGCATGGTAAGACAGATTAGTTCATACAGTATCAGTCATGTACTACTATAATATTTAATGTTAAATTGAGACTTCTGACTGATGTTCAAGCTAAACTTCAGAAACAAATGTTATGTGTATGATTTTTTTTTAACTCATTTTTTCACACTTTGAATTTTATTGAAGTAAAGGGATGCTTAAATGCTGCTAAGAGGTCTCTAAATAGCAGATATTTTGGAAGAGGGGATCCTGGACCAAAACATCCTAAAGTATAGGTGCATTTAGGGGCCTGTGTTCATTGTGTGCGTCTGTTTATGTGGGTTGTCATTGCCTTTCACAAGGAAAATTAATTAGTTTCAGGAACTTTGAAGGCTTTGATAAGGTATCTAGAATATACAGTCCATTTCTTTTGCCCCGTGGAAGTGGAATAAGGAGAATTAACACTGTCAGCTCTAAACTGGAGTGACTTGTGTGGGAGGTGGATGTTTATCATAAAAACGTTTCCTGTTTACTAAATGCATATCCATATAATCTCTTCAGAGCTTTTTATCTATCAGAATCGACTGAGTAGCTTGATTTGTGGCTTTTGTGTGGCCATTCAGGCTATTTTGCATTGTTTTTACATCAGGGGCATGGCTATTGTTCAGAACTTGATGAATTTTTTGTTGTTGTTTATTGCATTTTTTATCTGGAGAGAAAAATCTACCACTTGCTTTGGTAAATAACTATCAACTGCTTTCTTTAGGCAGAAATCTCTTATATTTAACTTGATCTGTTTGCCTTTGAACTTTAGTTTACCATTTTTATCCTTTTGCTTTCAAAATTGCAGAGCACTTCCATACCAGATTGGTATTTCTTTTAAAATCTTTGTAATATGCAGACTTTTGGTTTCCCCAATTCATTCATAAAAATACTTAGTAGCACAAAAACAACTCTTACTTTCTTCCTACTATGTTTCTAAGACAGTGTAGCCAAACAGCCTTGAATTCTCCATTTGTAAATGACACTTTGAAATCTGTCACTTGAGTTGCCTAATTTGTGTTGAGTTTGTATTGTTCTGTCCTATTAATCAAAGTGTCATGGGAGGAGATGATGGGTATTTTACAGGTATCAATATACATGTAAATCAACACCTTTATCAGATGGTTTTATTTATTTTATATCAAAATGATTTCCAGAGTCTGACAAGTTCCACAAACCACTGCTATTTAGCATTCATTGTATCCATCCTTCTATCATTCTTTCTTGGTTAGTGTCACATCGTACGTTTCCTTACTTCTTCCAGGATGAATGTTAGGTTATGAAGACTACTTGAAAGTGTTCTTGTTCTTCTCCTCAAGGTCTCTTAAAGCATTATCAAGTTCATAGACTGTTGATTTGTTTTATTTGAATGTAGTGTATGGAATCTAGCTAGCTGCTTCTGCTTTGGCCTGTTAACTTTGAGATGCTTTTTTTCTTCTAATTGCTTGGGATGAGAACTCCTGTGATATGGAAAAGCCTTTTCAGTGAAGAAAAGATAATTAATAATTTCAAAATCTCCAAGAATATTTTGATATTGGCTTGAGATTTTCAGGTTATGTTTCTTAGATTAAAAGGACAATGCAATTTGACATCATATGGCTGAGTCAAAGAACCCACTGTCACACTGTTTGTAGCTGGAGACCTGGAAGAGAAACTGCCAAATGTTCCATCTTGGACTTGATTTATTTGAATATCACCTCATAAGCATTTAAAAGTAGATAATGTAGTATTGTCTTAACAATGCTAGAAGACTGCATTTTAAAAAGAATATTACTCATGAACAGCTGCTTTCTTCTCTCTAACTATAAAAAGATTCCTTATTGTTTCCAAAAAACGGAGGGATACTGAAACAGATTAAAATTAAAATAATGAACCTCAACTGCTTCAGCTGATCATGGCTGGAATTAGTCCACAACTGACAATGCTGTCTATGAATGAAGGTTCACAACAAGAAGGAAGAAATTAGTTTATAAACGGTTATGCTATTTCCTAAACAAGTAAAACTTTGACACAAGTTGTTAGATGAGTTTTATTGTAATTATGTTTTCAGCTGTAGTAGAAAATACATCAGGAACAAAATTAAGTGTCATATTTATTGTGTATTTAAACCATGTTGAATCAGAACCCTGAAATACCAGGATGCAAGTTATTCATTGTTTTTTTGGTTTTTTTTCCTCACTATACCTCATTAGCAGAAAACATGTTTGTGTGCTTGCTTTTATAGCAGTCCCTTGTTCTGTCTTCTTATGTGCCTGCAGTTATTTAGATTATCATGGCCAGAGTCTAAAAATCAACAGTTACTGTATATTACAACATGACAGTTGTGGTATCTATGCTGTTTTGCTGAGGTATTACATTTGTAAGGTTTTTAAAAGTTAAAAAATTACTGACTATGCAGTCCTGCCTTGTGCAGTAGCCTTGAGTCTTTATAATTAATTTCAATTACACAATTGTCCTATTTTTTGTATAGTTTTTCTGTGTTATGTATTAACATTAACATATAACAATTATTATTAGGCATGTAGTAAATAATACTGGATTCAGTATTTTATTGCTCTGTGTATGTGGGACGCTTTAAACTTAGTTCTGAGTACACAAGTACTCATTTCCTTTGGACATGACCATTAATTCCAAATACTATTGGAATGCTATGCAGGCCTTAATTATCCCTGCAGTGTTCCTGTGAGATAAGAAGATCTCGTGTCCACTTATCACAGGTAATGAAGGCAGAGAGATTATAGGAAGTGCATCTGCTCATTTTGAGTCCTTAATGTGAGATGTCTGATGTTACACAAAACCAGCTTCTAACTTTAATGTGTTCTTTACGTTCAAAGAGAAATTCCTTTAATTTCCCTTGCAACCAAGGGCTTAACAGCTCTTCAGTCAGACACCCAGATGAAAAGCATGCAAACAATGATGTATTTTTTTTAATGTGATCATGACCAATTCATTTAGCATCACAGACTCGGCAGCATTCTGATGTTGTTCATTGGCCTTATTCGTCAGAACAGTCTTTCTTTTGGAGATCAGATCATTGATATCTGAACATTGAGGGCATTGTTCTTTGACATATTTTTATGTCAAAGGGATTTATATATATATATATATATATATTTTTACCAACTGACTAAATCCTTCTGTCTTCTGACAGAGGCTGTAGTGTTTGGTTGCATAGCGTGGCAGGCTGGCCTCTGTTTGGTTACCTAGCCAACGTAGAGAAGATGCAGAGTGACAAAGCAGTGTCTTGTTCCAAAAGAAACCAAGAGGACACCTCCTGGACTACATGTGGAGGGGCTTTATGTTCCTCAGCCTGGGAGGTGACAGACTCCCAGCACCTCATGTCCTTTGTTCCAGGAAGTGAGGGCCACAAGGTGACTTCCAGAAGGTTGCTGTTCTCAATCTTTGTCACCTAGGATCTGTTTTTTAGTTCCCTCTTCTGCTTACATCATCTAAGTAGACTAAAAGATGCTGACTGCTCTGCATTCAAATTGTACAAATTCAACTGAATTTTATGTATTTCTATTTCACCTGCCTTGTGTCCATCACTCAAACATATGCTCCTATCCAAAGAAGGTGATGAGGGACACCAGTCTTAGTTATACCTTTCATTGAAAGAGGATGTAAACAATGAGGGCATTTTTGATGTGCATCTCAACGTCCCAACTCATCATTTTTGTAGTAAGGAGGCCTTGGAAGATGTTTGCATTGAGCAATCCAGGTTGTACCCCTCTTCTGGCTCTTCCAGAATCTCATGCTAAGATATGAAAGCATGTTTTGGCATAAAAGCAGCATTTCTGCCGAACTTTGTTGCTCTGAAGCAAACCTACAAGGAACAGATGAAAACGGAAAAATAAGTATACGTTGTTTGTTTATTTAACTTGAAAGTTATATATTTTTTTCCAAACAATTAAACAATTATTATTGAACTTTCCAAAAATTCTGGAAACTTCTGGAAAGTGTCAAACCGAATGTTTGCCAAGTGAGACACAACCGGAAGTCCAGAAGGTGTCAGGGGGTGTAATGGGTACTATTAATTCAGACTCTTAAAGCAGAAAGAGCAAGGATGTTTCTGTTCTATGCATAAAGTCAGACTAAGAGGTGAAGTGGATAGCTATGTAGGGTAGGACAGAGAAAAGACCATCGCACCATTCTCTAGAGGAGAGTTAATTGCCTAGAGCTTGGGGTAGGTAGTTTTTTTGAAGCTGAAGGCACTGAGAGAGTATAGGAAGCTTCAGTCATGGGGATCCCATTGCTACTGCTCGTGTGGGAAGAGATTAGAGCAATGGAGAGGGTAAAGATGAGAAGGCCTTTCAAAGATCTGCTTGCCAAGAAAGACAGGCTCTAAGACATGCTTGGATTTAAGGGTATTGGGCTCTGGAGCTGGGAGCAGGACAGTCTCCCACCTGAAAATGATAGCTGTCACTCTTCTAGAGGCTTAAGAGATGATTTTTTTAATTGAATATATTTTTTACCAAAAAATATAATGGTTTTATTTTTTGGTTTACCAAAAAATAAAATGGGTTTCCAATTTTTGTATGCATTGTCCCTGAGAGGAAGAAGTGCTGAAGCTGAGCAGCTAGTTCCTGCTAAGAACACGCTTAGCACCTTGATTTTTTTAATCAAAATTTAAAGTTTCAACAAAATTTCAACAAAATTAAAATGCTGCTCCTCTGTATACTGTGAGATGTTAAATTGTTCTTTAATGAAAAGATAATAATACAAATATGTAGAGTCTGTCTTTTGTTGTTTGCTCTGTTGCTTTCCAGTTGAGTCAAGCAGAGTGAAAAGGCTCTGGGTCCTCAGACCATGGAGGAAAATGAAAACTGGCATGTCTATGTAAGCTTCCTGTCAGGACCTGTCTGGAGCAGAACAGTCAAATTTTGCTTCATCTGACTTTTTTTATTTGTGAATTACAAGGAATGTGTACTCTTTATCCTACTAATGTTGAGTTCTGACAAACAGAGAAAGCACAGGAGGATGAGGGGCAGAAAAATTGACCTCTGAATCTACATTAATAAATGAGACCACTTGCCTTACAGCTCTGCTTAGTACTTCTGTTGCTGGCTTTTCCTGTCCACTCCAGCATTTCCAAATCCTTCTTCTTTCTCCCTCTTGATATTTGTTATTTATTTATTTATTTTAACTTAATGTTGCATTTTTCTCACTATCTTCAGCAGATTCAACTCTTTCTTCTCCAATTCTGTGTTTCTGGAGGGCTCTTCCTGGATATACAGTCCTTCCTGAGGAGAGCTGGCACATCAATACTGATGTTATAAAGAATGTTGGCTCCTGTCCCTGCTCCTTCCCCTGCAAGGAGCATGATTGGATTGATTGCAGAATTTGCCCTGCCTAATATCACCTAGACAATAGGACACCTCCAGGCTGCTTGGCAGATGCTTCCAAAGATATTTAAATTTTAAAGATTAAAATGAATGTTTTTTTTTCTTTCATAGGGTGTTAGCTTGTCTATGAGATTCTGAGCTGTCCTTACGGGAAACCTCTCCTTTGAACACGTTCATTGCACAACATGAACACACTGTACCAAAGGAAGGTCTTGAGAGTTAAAGTGCCTTTCATACACCCACTTTGAAGCACTGGTTTTCTTTACAGAGCTGTTCTGGCAGCAACCACTTGGCCAAATCTTACACGTGGTGGTTTCTAGATTCTTAATCTCTATTCTTTTAACATTTGCAATAAAGCAATTATTGCTGTTAATTTAAATAACAACCACAAACCTCTGAGCTCTTTAAAAAGAGTCGGGAAGAGCTGAACTTGTCTAATCCTTGGAGCTGGTGAATCTCAGGTTTGCTGTAATTGAATACAACAAGCAGTGCCAACCTGCTTAGTAAACTAGAGTACTTAGGCTGACAAGCTATAAACACATTCAAAACAGCCATGGCTTCAGGCCAGCGTATGCACGCTCTCCAGTATCTTTAATGCTGCTATACACTCTGACTGGCTTTGATTCAGGTTGCAAAATTTTATTTATGATTGTGATTGGTCTTTAAATCATTGGAATAGCAAGATGCACTACCCAGTTGAGAATAAAACAGCAAAATGCTGTAGGTGTGAAATACCCATGAAAATTCCTTTACGTTGTCTTCCATCTTCCCTCCCTATATTATATATATATATATATATTAGTGGTTCATTGGGGGTGGGAACAAAGCACTGATTTCTAGCTTGCTTTGTTTGAGAGCTGGCTGCTTCTTGGACGCTCACAGCTCCTACAGAGCACAGACACGAATGCTGTGGCTGCTCCCCTAGTAGAGTTTTATAAAACAGATTTATTCCTAAACCTGTGGGTAGAGAGACAATCAAAAGGTGGAAGGCCAAGGGAGAAAGGCTAGAAATGGATGCTTGATTCAAAAAGGTAGGGATAAAATCAGAACGTGAAATACTAGTTAGACTTGTACTAGTCAAGAACAGGTTAACCAAGGCAGGTAGGAAGCCTGGGATGGACTGCTGACCACCTGGAATTCTCTGCTTGGTGGTCAGAGCTTGCCAGCATGGGCTGCTCCCACATCCTGCTGAGAACATCCCATCTGCACACAGGTATATTAATAGGTGTATTTTCTCCAGCTAATGTGATCTTCTGGATGTAGTATCAGCTCCCTGCTTTGCCGCAATTCGCTCAGAGATTTTTGGACCGTTTCCTTTCAGGGAGGTGAGTACCCAGGCTTGGCAGATCTCCCTGAACCGGTATGTCTGGGTGATGCCTCTTGGGCCCAGGATGTTCCCTCTCTTGAGTGCTGTTCTGCCTGGAGAACAGAAACGGAGCAGTCAGTGAGGCTTTGTGGTTACAAGGTTGCTCTTCGTTCCCCTTCCTTCAGATATGGCTAAAGCAGAAATTGCACTTGGTGCTGGGTGCATCATGTTGTTGTGTGCTCTAAGGGGAGGGCAGGAGGACAGCGTTGCAGTATCTTTGCTTGCTGATTGCTCTGACTTGTTTTGAGCGTGCAGGTGAGCTTGTTTCCAATTCTGTAAGCAAGAAATATCGTGATACCAAACAATAAACTTGTTTCTCCCTGATTTTAGCACTAGCTCCTAGTGAATTTCTCAGTCATTGTGCAAGTTTCATGACAAGAATAACTTAAAAAGCACCCTAAGGCTTTCCAGAATTTCTAGCAGCAAGAGCAGCTCCTTGGTGCATCAGATGATACTGTCAGAAGAGGCCATGCCCAGCAGGAGGCTCATGTTGGGCTCTGCTTCTCAGGGAGGAATACAGAGTGGCAGCACAATGGAGACAGCAGCATGGTGTCCTATTGATCCTGACAGCAGCGGGAGATCATTCCTTCACATTTGAGGAATCTCTGTGTAGATTGGAGGTATTGCATTGGAAACCTTGCAGTGTGCTGTGCGATTGTTGGATAAAATCCCTGAGAGTTTCCTCAGCAACTGCTGCACTGTAGCTTAAAGCAGCAAGGCCCTGTTCAGGGCTGATCTGAGGCTGTCGTTTTGTAAGCATCATACTTGGAAAATGCTCTTATAAAAAGAGTTAGGATAATACTGTGGGCTTCTCAATGTGACCTTGTGTTAATGGCCAGGAAGGAGAGCCTGTAGTGTGTCCTGGGAGATGTTTGTCTGCCTGAAAGCAAATCTCTTCGAGAGGAAATTAACATTCAGGCAGAAAGTGCTCTCTCTGTCAGCTGATGGTGCCCAGCAAGAACTGGCTTATAAATTAAAGCTTTTATTTGTGAAGAGGAAAGCTGTTTTCAGTGCTATAATGAAAACTGTTGTGTCACAGTTGCGATGGGGAACTTTGAATCATTTAAGCTATTTGTCATCATGTGGTGCTCCTCACAGATGTTACAAACGTACCCAGCTGGTTTTTAAGCCCCCACCTCCTCTAAGAGAACCTGGTAGACATAATTATAGTGCTGTGTCAACACTGACCAGTTACTTCATCCTCAGCAGTGGGGACTTCTCAGCACTGTCAGTTGTTTTCTGATGCTTCTCTATGAAGCTGCATTTTTCTTCTGTAAATGTGCTGAGAAATATTTGGAAACCCAAGGATTGGTGTTTGTCCTGCATCAGGGCTCCCAGGAGCTTCACGCAGGCAGCTAGATGCCTCTTCAAATGAAAGAAATCGTTGCTAAACATCTTGGTGCTGTCTTTCTGGGTTACATGCATGTACCATGTCTAACAGTGGTGTCTGAGCAGCTATCCAGGTGCTCCCACTGCAGAAACTGTAAGCATCAGTCACAATGTTAAAGATTTCTGTTTGAGCTGTAAGAAATGCCATAGAGATGCACAGAAACGCGTTGCAGTGTTTCTTTGTTCCTGTCACCATGTAGTTACTTTGTCACTGGTGTTTTTCTTAAATCTTCTGCGTGTGAATGTTGAACTACCAGTTCCTGGTTTCTCTCAGATGCCCTTTCAAGGTTTTAAAAGGCACCGTGGTTCTTAATGAACCTTGCTGAAAGGTGGGATACAAAGACAGATGTTTTCCATGTCATACATGGTGTGCACATACATTTTACTCTTATGCTTAGAACAGCTTCTGCCTGTCACTTTCCTTTAAGAGGTGTTAGCGGTATTTGACACCTCACAAAATTCTTATAAAGTAGTTGCTGCAAAGTCTTTTAGCCTAGAAAATAGCTTGTGAAATATAATGAAAGCATTCAAAACTCAGGGTTGTTATTGATGACACTGAGTCCAAAAATATCTGGGAGCGTGAGGATCCATGTCTTTCTTAGCGTGGTGCGTGGGCTCCAAGTTGCACTAAATGTGATAGCTGCTGTAAGCTTACCTGTAACCAAGGTGCCATCTCTCCATAATGAACCTCATATATACACTTGCAAGGTTCAGAGTGTAGGACTTGAAGTAGAGCTATTTAAAATCAGCTGTAGACGGGCTTTATGTTCAGTCAATAGAGTGGAACATACTGTTAATGTTTCCTAATCCTCCTCCTGCTGAAATCAATAGCCAAAGATTCCTGCAGGTATTAACAGGAGTAGGATGGAGTCCCTGACAGTCAACCCAAAGCCCTTAGAAGTATTTACCTATTTACTTTTTCAGATCTAATGATTTTCTCAGCTCTTAGAGTCTTTTAACAACAATATAAGGATGCAAATATTTAACTTTTTCTTTGTTTTTTAGGTGAACGTTCATAGAAATAAAAAGATGAAAATGACATTCTGTAAAAAGTGCTGGTGGTGTCATTATTTATAATATTATTTATATTTATTTGGCTTCCCTTTTTTTTTTTTTCAGAATTTATGGGGATATTCCATTTTATCAGGTTAAATGTTTTTCAATGATAATTGAAATGTAGGAAAGAAATTATTACTTCTCTTAAAACTCCATGATTAACATCACTGTTTGCCCATGAATGTATTTATTCTTCTCTCTTTTTTTTTCCCCAGTTGTTTTGGTTAAGAACTGCTTTATGGAATTCCAATAAGAAAACCAGCATGTGCAATCCAAGCAGTGCTGATTATTCAGTCTTTTAACTAAAAATAGACCTTGTGCAAGCTGGCAGTGAAAATAACTTGGTGAATAGTAAAGAGTGGGAGAAAGAACAGCCATCTTAACAGCAATGTCAGTCTGTAACTGCTCTATATTCATGTGCATCTGTGTAGAAACAGGGAAAGTGATCCTGTCTGTGTAGAGAAACACATGGCTTCAGAACAAAATCATAGAGAATTCTCATGGGAGGAGAGAGTGAACTGCACATAACCAAAGGTCCCTATAATTTGTTTAGAATAATAGATTTTTGAATGTTAAAGTTTGAAGTTTTGATTTTATGTGAAGAAACTCAGGCACCAAAGATAGATGACTAAAGCTAACATCTATAAATAGGTGCCATCAGTTTCTGGTAAATAAAAATTTTCTTTGGTGTTTCTATGTCTGCTTCTAGAATCTTGACACTAAACACAAGTTGTTTTTTATCAGCCTGTAAGTAAATAAAATCCTCCTTACCCCCTCCATTCTCATTCTCTCTCTCTCTTTTTTTTTTCTTCTCCTCACTTAACAACTTCTTTGTAGAGTGAGCCAGATCTGGAGAAAGGCCTGGAGATGAGAAAATGGGTCCTGTCAGGAATCCTGGCCAGTGAGGAAACCTATCTGAGCCACTTGGAGGCTCTGCTGCTGGTAAGCACTCTTACATTTCCAGCACCAGTTTTTGCCTATTTGCTGCTATCCATCCATAATTTCCCAGAACTTCACCTACCTTGACTGTCAGTTGCTCAGTGCAAAAGGTACTTGCTAGCCACTTCTCTAGTCAAGAGAAAGAAGCCAAAGGAAGGGACTGGATATGGCACAACCCAGGAGGCATTAATCTGATAGCGTGCAGGAGCACTGTCAGTATTCAGGGCTAATTATTAGACACACTTCTCTACAGTTGGACAGAGATTGAGGAAACTGAGTGCGAAGTGATTTTAATCACGCTATTAATATCCTGGGAAGATCCACATATCAGAGGTGGCTGATCTCCATGAGAGAATTAGCTGAAAGCTAATGCCTAGCTTTCAGCAGTTGTGTGAATGCAAATATCACTTATTAATAGGCTGTAAAGCAACTCTTTGGAAGTATGTTTTGTAATGTGGCAAGGGTGAATGTACTTGGTTTGCATGGTAATGTTTTCCTTCATCTCTCATTTCAGCCTATGAAGCCTTTGAAAGCAGCTGCCACCACCTCTCAGCCGGTGCTGACTAGTCAGCAGATTGAGACAATATTCTTCAAAGTGCCTGAGCTCTATGAGATCCACAAAGAATTCTATGATGGACTCTTTCCCCGAGTGCAGCAGTGGAGTCACCAGCAACGTGTGGGAGACCTTTTCCAAAAGCTGGTGAGTTGGCTGCAAACACCAAAGCTTCTCTTACTTCTCATTCATCTCACATGTGCTGCTACAGCTTCTTCTGGTGACTTTGCATGTACTGAAGGGATGGAAGCCTGTCTCTGTGTGAATGACAGGTTTCTAGCTTTGCCTCACTGTGGAAAAAATGGCTCTCTCATTGCTGTTAATTACAGACTCGAACAAGCTATGATATTAATACAAATACAGTTCTACTGAAATGTTGAATCTTCAGGCTGTCTGCAGCATCATCAAACCATTTACTTTACAGGAAGGTTGAGGAATGACAGTGTTTGTTCTCTCTCTTTTTTTTAAAAAAAAAAGTCTTGTAACACCAAAAGATAAGTATTTTTCCTTATTGCTGAGCTCCCTCACATGTATTTCCCTTTTCTCTATGGTGCTTTGCATCTACATTTTTTAGGGTGATTGCCTTTAGCTTTGCTTTTCTAGCACTACAGTGACTTTGATATTCCCTTGCAGCTGAGATGATGCAGATGATACTGAGACTTCTCCAAGCAGCCTCAACAAAATTCTCAGGCCAAAGTCATGTAAAGCATATTCCTAAGGCTGATTTAAAATTGCTGAGTTTCTGACTCAGATGAAAAATTGTTTGCATTCTAGGAGATTCCTTTGGCCTCTTTTGCCTCTCCCCTAGTGCATGCAGAGAGCAAAGGGATTAAAAGGGCTGTTTTTTCCTTTTAGAAAAGAAAAGAATCTCTGCATTCCTGAGGTGCCTCTGATTCTCAGGGTAGGAGTGACATTCCAGTGAGGGGTTTATAGGATGAGGAGCCCTCTTTACCAGGATCACTCAATTGTTAGCAGCTGTGTAGCCCACTACCAGCACCGCTGCCCGTGAACAGGGGGAGAAGGGCCTGGAAGGGGATGTTTTCCATGCATGCAGACAGCTCAAGATGAAAATATGGGAATCTGCTTTTCACTGCCAACATGTTTTAGCCAGAAGGGGTCAAGTTGATATCTTGGCCAGTAGCTCTGCATATGCAATTTAAGCATGTGGTTTAAGAAGACAAAGCCAATTGTTTCTGGTTGCTGAAGCAAAGATATACATAGGTTGTTCTGAAAGTAATGCCTCCTGTTTATTTCCATGAAAGCTACTTTTTATGCACTGCCATGTCAGCTGCCTTTCTGTCAGAAAGCCCCTCTGCTCTCATCTGTTGCACAGCAACAAGATGTAACAGAATATTGTTGGGAAGGTTCAACCTCTGCAGCTATTTAGATCTTTGTTTAAGACCATTTCTTGCTGATGGTGGTTATAGGCCCTTCTGTGGCATTCCCATTTTTATCTTCCCTTGATTCTTGGGAATTTGTAACAGAATTGGTGGGTTTTTTTGATTAGTATTGGAAGCAACAAAACAAATTGACCTAGTGCAGGCAACTGAGCTAGCTTAGTGGTTTTGGATTCTGATGGTTTGGTACAGAGTCAGTGGGAATTGTGAACTCTGCTGCATGAAGTAAAGCTCATCATTTTTGGCAGATGGGAGAGACAGCAAGATCATCAGGCATTAGAAGATACAGGATATACATCAAATCTTTTGGAAAAGATTGTTTAGTTGTGGTTGTGTTATGCAATTTGTTGATAAAGGCTGGAATCCTTGCTATTATCCTGAGGTCTCAGTGAACATAAATTTTCTTGAACATCTTATAAAATAAAGCAATGTGGATTGAAGTTAATGTGTGTCACAAGTTCCAGAATTTCATGTGGTCTGGCACAAGTTATCATCTATTTGCAATGCCAGTGGCTGTTATTCTACCTTTTTCACAGAATTACAGAATGGATACAGAGGTCAGAAGGGACCTCTGGAGGTCATCTGTTCCAGCCTCCCTATTCAGGGAAGGCCAGCAAAGTCTTCCAGAGCAGACTGCCAAGGACTGTATCTGAGAGGCTTTGGAATATGTCCAAGGATGGAGGCTGAACAACCTCTGTGGGCATCTTTTTCTGGTGCTCAGTCACCTGCACAGTAAAGAACTGCTTCCAGGCAGAACCTCTTGTGTTGCAGTTAGTGCCCCTTGCCTCTTGTCCTGTCATTGAACGAGTTTTCCTGTTGAAACAGAGGAAAGAGAGGGGAGCATCAATGACAAAAACCATCAAGAATGTAGGAGTGAAATGGGCTTCTCATGTTTGTGGAATATTTTGTACAATTTTTAGAAATAAATACTTAGCAAATATTCTCTCTAATAGTTCTCAAGAATGGAAAACTTTTCACCAAAAACAAACGATTTTACCAAAGTTTATTAAGTTTTCACTATGCTCTTTTTAATTGAAAAAGGAAAAACTCAAACTAGCATAAATATTTGAGGAGCATTATTGCTTTGATTGGGAGATCAGTTTTTTAATGAAAACGATGTTTTAATGACAGCATCTGTAGGGAAGAAAAACAAAGCTTAGAGCCTGTTCAGGAGTAGCAGGAAATGAAAGAGCTGCACAATAACAGAGAAACTCTAAAGCTCTGCCTTGTCATCTGCTATCAGCCAAACCTGAGTGTCATAAGCCCTGAAATGAGCAGTAATTCTGACAGCTACTTCTTCAGGGATTTGTGCCCCACTGGCAGCTGGGGGGCTGGGTCACCTCTGGCAAACTGGGCACCGTCTCTTTCAGTTTCAGTCGTAAGCATGTTTTATGGTATGAGAGTTTAGACCAGTACCTAGTCTTTCAGTAAAATTTGCTGTAGAGAATAGTCTCAGTTAGCAAAAGCTAACATTTTGTGCAGCAAATGTTCTCCAGACAGTGCCTTTTTCTCATCCATCATCTCTTGCATAAAGTTCCAGAGAGAATGGAGAACACTGGTTATGGGAGAGCCAGAGAAGAAAAGAGCGCTGTCTGTGAGAAAGTTCACTGCTCTGCCTCTTGTACCTCTTGGGCAAAGGGGAGCCATAGAAGTGATAGGGTAAATGCAAGCTTTTCTGGTAACAAGCTTCTTTTAAATGGAGTGTTTTACAGCACCCCACCTATTGGCTCACTGCTGACCACGCATTTGAAAGCACACTCAAGCTGCTGAGGTGTTTACAGCACAGCCTGTGCTGCTCCACAACATAAAGACTGCTCTGTGATCCAGACAAGCTTGGAAGCTACCCAGGGATTTCCTGAGCTGGATCTTTTGTTCTCTGGCACAAATATGGCTGCAGTTAATAAGTCAGAAAATGGGATCAGTGCTATGGCTCAGAAATGATAATGGCTCATGACTGGACTCTGTTCCATCTTCACCTAAGTGCTGCAGTCACTGCCTTCACAAACAGATTGTGCTGGATTTCTACATTTTTAAGCATCTTCTGTCCTTATAACAGCGTTTACTGATGCATGTATAGTTTAATATCTGGGCTTGTTTTAGTGTGACTGGCATGTGTGCAAAAGCCCCAGCTAGTAGCTCACTGGGGTCGTGTTTGTGCTGTTTGGCTGAATCATTCCTATCTGATTCATATTCTGTGGCAAACATCCAGCAGTTCCAGTTACATCAATGAGCTAAAATATTAATAGATGCTAATCTGGCAGTTCAGAAGGGAAAAATAGATGGCAGTAATAAAGATGTGTCATCCTCACAGGCCAGTAAGTGAATCTGTTCAGGATGTTTGCAGTTGGGTGTATGGCAGACCTGCCCTGGTTAAGCTTTTAACAGGTTAGAGATGTCTTTCTGGGCCTGCTCAGTATTCCCTGTGATTCTTTGTTGTGAAGGAATATGACCTGATCATTAGATACTCAATCTGGCCATCCCAAACTCGTCTTCCTCAGCATTCATTTGATTTTGTTTTGCTTCCTGCAGGCCAGCCAGCTGGGAGTGTACCGGGCCTTTGTGGATAACTATGAAGTTGCCATGGAGACAGCAGAGAAATGCTGCCAAGCCAATGCTCAGTTTGCTGAAATCTCTGAGGTAATGTCACGGTATTCAGACACATGAGCCATCTGAATCTGACTAATACCCTGCAGTGTCACTTATCTATTCTCCAGCAATCTTTGCAGCCCTGACTTCTGGAGGAGTTATGAGCTACCTTAGACTCACTGCTTCAGCTTGCATTCTTACAATGATTTATATTTTGGGCTAATAGAGGTTATCCTATGACTGCCTTTATGTGCTGTCCCTACCCAGGAAATCTTGTCATAACAACTGACATTCCTGTGAGCTTTTCAGCTCTGTGCCACCTGCATGCATTTCTAGAGGGAAAGTTGTTATTTGAGCTTCTCAAATATTGCTCTTCCTAATCATGATGCCGACTGCATGTAAAAAAGTCATCTTTAATGGCTTGCATTATGTCTGTCAGTGGAGTTGCAGGCTTCCCTGGTTTGGAGAAGAGGAGAGAAAATTCTGTTAAAAATGGCAAGTGCATTAAGTGTAATCTAGATTATTTGCCAGCTGCTCTGATTTCCTCTAAGAGGAGTACTTTGTGTCAAAATATTTTGAAGACTTTTTACAGGCTTCCCAGGCCACCAGCTTTGCCTGCAGTGCATGGTTTCCTTAACTGTTTGCATTGCAGTGATCATATCTTGAAGAACTCAGTTGCCAAGAAAATGTGAACTTCATATCTGTATCCTTAGAAACAAGCAAATAAATAATCAGAGCTGAATAATACTGATGGTGTTTATTGCTCTGAAAAAGCTATTGAGTTCATTCAATATTGCACACCCCTTTCAGATTTTTATGATAAAGAGGTAAAATGGAACATTCCCTCTGTGAAACAAGGGAAGCAAGTCCTGCCTGTTGGGATCTGATGTACTAATCAACAGAGTGCAAGTTCTTCTATTTTCTCCTTTACTGAGGGTTTCCATTGGGTTCTGATCTTTGACCACTTCTTTGCTCCTGTGGTGTCAGCTTATTAGCAGAGTAGCTTCCTCTGCGCTTCCTTTTCTCTGGGTACTGAAATGCATTCCACAGTTTCCCATTTATTAACAGTAGCAAAAAAAAAGTCACAGGCATTGTTCCTTTTTTGTTGTGAAAGACAGCTGATTTCTCCAAGGTCACCTAGCTCTGGGCATAGATAAGTATAATCAAGGGGGTGCTAAATCCCAAACCTGTTCTTTATTTATTGGTGGTGTGTACATGCTATGACAATAGCTGCATTGTTATGGACATGCCTTTCTCTTGCAGGTGATTAAAAATTCTGCTATCCCTATGATGCTGTAGGTGGTTCCCTCTTTTGTTGCTTCTCTATTGATGTGAACTCCTAAGAAATCTGATTATTAGAGATGTGTAGGTGCCTTTGTCACGGCAATGCTGAAATTATCAAGAAAACAAGCATATTTTTTCCTTCATTGATTTGAACTGTGACAGGGCTGTCCTCCTGTCATTCTTTGGCCCTTCTTTGGAGGAGCGGATAGTCTCTTACATTCCCATGTGATATTTCAAGGTGACTGACCGTCTGCTACGTGGGTTTTCTTTTTCTTTTAGAATCTAAAGGCTAGAAGCACAAAGGAATCTAAAGATCAGACGACGAAAAATTCCTTGGAAAGTGAGTGATCCATGCAGAGGATACTGGTTTGTCAGGACTACCTGGGGGCTGTTGCCAAGCCTCCATTCTCACTTCTTCTTTTTAAATGTTGGAAGGTTGTGGAGTCTCTGTTGGCTTTACATGGAAAATCAGTTCCCTTTTGCTAAGTAGTAGAGCTTCTGCATAGTAAATTGCATGCATGCATGGGTGAGCTCCTGCCCAGCTTAAACCTGATGAGTCCCTTTAGGCATAACCAGGCTACCCAAAGGACTGCTGTGTTCTTAAGAAAGCACCTACTACCCAATGTTAGCACAAACATCAGCCTAGAAGTAATTGCTCTATATTTTTGCCTTCTCTAGAGAGCTTGGTCAAGCTCAGTTCTCATTGTGCTTGCTTTAGTAGAAGATAAGCTATGTTATATGAAGCTTCCATAATGATTAATGTAAAAGCCAATCCCCTTCCTTTTTTGGCCTATTATCAGGGTTTGGAAGCACTCAACAGTGTCATGCTGAACTCCAGAAGGAGGGATGCACTGCCAACCTTTCAGGGACCTCCTTGGCAACTTTAAGAGTGCAAGGCCCGATTCTGACCTGTGGGACCAGGCAGGTTGCCAGGAAATTGTTGCAAATGTGCCATGCTGTTTGCAGTTGTTCTGTACCACCTTGTGTGCTCCTCATCCACTGTGTGACAGAGTATGCTCACAAGTGGGTATTTGTTTGCTGTAGAGCATGTTTATTTCCTCTGTGTGTTCATGTGTACTGGCTGTGTAGCACGTTAACCTTGGAGAAGAGTTTCTAGTACCTCATCAGTTAATAAACCTGTGCCTGTACGCTCAGTGGCATTGGACAAGTTGTTTTGTAAGGGCTGCATTTATTTATTTTTTATGTTCCTGCTGTGTTTTTTTTCACAGCTCTGCTATACAAGCCAGTAGATCGAGTGACTCGCAGCACACTTGTACTGCATGTAAGTATCTGAAGGGTAGCTTTCCAACTTTTCTCCCATTTCCCATTTCCTGAGCTGCAGGACTGCAAAAATTAAGCTGCTATGCTGCACAGGAGCCTCTTCTGTTTACACTGAGGAGAGGGAGCCCGTGGTACCTTGGTAGCTCTCCATTGATGTTACAAAGTGCAAAGTTGTCATTCTCTTCCTTTGTAGTTACAGCCTTACTCTGCTCCGTAAGAAGCCATGGAGTATCTTCTCCAATGGCTTCAGTTGGGGGCTTAGCTCTGGGGGCACTGCTTTCCAGTGTTGCTCATGATTCTGTTCTTCGCTTGTGTTCTTGGTGGCAGGATTTACTCAAGCACACTCCAGTGAGCCACCCTGATCATCCACTCCTGCAGGATGCCCTGCGGATCTCACAGAACTTCCTTTCCAGCATCAATGAGGAGATCACTCCTCGTCGGCAGTCCATGACTGTAAAGAAGGGGGAGGTGAGTCTTCCTGCTTCCATTATTTTCTCAGTTCCTAAATACTGGTTGTACCTTTGTGGAGCAGACTGGGAACCTGAGCTATTCATTTGTTTGTTGCTAAGAAACAGTTTATGCAGTGTCCTTGTTTTCTAAAGGATATTGTACAGCTCCTCTCTGTTTTCTGCTAGGAAAACAGTTTGGAAACCAAGAGGAAAAGAATGATTAGAGTTTTGTCCTTAGCACTTTTATAATGATTTGTCATACGTCATTTCTATGATGCATAGGTATGCAGTAATGTATTTTACATGCGAGCACAAACCAAACAGGAAGCCTAGGAAGAGAAAAAGATGAGGAATTATCAGAAATCATAACAAGTTAGGAAATGCTATGTTCTAAATATTAATTCATGCCATAAAACTCATTTTTTTGCATCCTCATTTCTGAAGAACAATATTGTGAACGGGACAAGGAAGCAAAACAGATGAAATGGGCTGGGAAAGCTAAGGGAGATGTTAAAATTCTATAGGTGTGGTACAGTTCTTCTCAGCTCTGCTATGAGTTTGAATATGCTCAAGAAGCTTTACGATGTGGGGTTCCCTTACCTGCATGTCATGCTGTGCAAGGAAGGCATAAATCTACACAGCAGTAAACTTCTGCATGCCTCAGTGGGCTCAGTTCATATGCCTTGTAATTTCATTAGAGGACAGTTCAGTCCTTCATGATGAGGGCACACTGGGACTGACAGAAGTGCTAAGAGACAGGAGGGTTTAGGAAATTGGACAAAAAGGAGGTGCAGCTCAAATAATAACTTTGTAAGAGGAATTGTTGCAGCATGCCAAAGACACTGGCTGATCAAAAGTGACCCAAGTTACCCTGTACAAAAACATCTACAAAGCCCAGGAGATTGTTAACGTACTACAAACCTTCAAGATGTATTCCCAAATCCTGTCAGCTAAACATGCTTGCTCTTAGCTGTTAAACTGATTATCAGCTGACGAAGATCAGCTAGAAGCTACAGTACTGGAAATTAGGTGTACTGTTCATCTGCAACTCTTGCTCCTATTCTCATTTTGTTAATTAAGGAAGGCTGCAGCTGTGAGAAGAGGGGAGACTGAGCAATTGAAGGCTGAGATGGAGGCTCAAACATCAGCCACCAGGGCCTGGAGATAGTAGATAGCCTCATTAAAGTGGATGCTGACTGAGTCATAGCAGAAATTGCAGGCTGGAATGTCCCCGTGCAGGGGAGGGAGCACTTTGTGTTCTCCGGTTGTCTGTCAGCATCTCAATGAGGGATGCAGGCTTTGGAAAGTGTCATGCAGAATCCTAATGAAGTGGCAGTATGAAGGCAGCGGGGCTGGCTTGGGAGGATAATCCCGATGATCTCTTTTTGGAGCAATATGTTTGTCAGATCTTACAAAGCAGGAAGGAGGAGGCCTGTTGGAATTGTGCTCAGCAGGCCTGTTCACAAGCTCAGTGGTCCTCTAGTGCTTTTGTGTGTGATGGAGGGAGAGTACACATCGAAGGATAGGGATGGAAGTGTGCTGGAGGAAACTTTGTGCTCTCCCTCACTGCACACTGCTTGTACTGAGCCTAGGGAAGAAAAGAACTTACTTCTGATGCTTCCTTGTTTGTCTTCCACTTTGAGTGGCTGAATGTGGATACTTTCTCCAGTTGTTGAGTATTCCACATTGTTTCAAATCAGTATCTGTCTGGGGAGTTGCTACGTACATTCTTTGCATAATAATCCAGAGGCAGAAGCAAGCTTCCAACTGCTTTGTGCGGGTTAGTGATAGGTGTTGCTTCCTACAGGCTACTCACCTTGGGGTCATTGCTGGGTTTTGTTTATGCCTGTACATTTTTCCTTTTCTCCTCCCACTCCCCTTGCTTATGCTTCCCCTGGGGTGACAGGACAGTGTGCAGTTTGCATTTCCTAATTGACTGCCCTCAATGCATAATGCATTTTTTTTATTTTAATGAATCACCAGCTTGCTTTGATAGCTTTTTTTTTTTTTTAATTGTTTGTCTTACTCCCCTTTGAAATTTCCTTGGTGAAAAGGAAGGAGGGAAAACAGCATTTTCCCCTCATGCACTGCTTAGGTGCTGATCTCAGTTATCTTTTTTCCCCAGTCCTTGCCTTTTATGCAGAGTATGTTTCCTCCTTGGGGTGCATCATGGGGAGGAGTCAAATCTCCTTTTCTCCAGCTCTTTTTTTCAGGATCTCTTTGAACTGAGGAAAGCAGCGAGTGGCTAATCTCCCTAGTGACAGGCTGCTAAGAAGAGTGCAGGTCAAAACACAGAACAAGCTCATGAACAGTCTTGGTCTCTTTTACAAAAGGTGGTTTCTGCTCTGTGAGCATTGGCTCACACTGACCTGCCTGCTGCCTTCCTGAATGACATCAGATATTGTTCCTGCACAGGAGCATCCAAGTCCTGTTTCACATGGCAGGCTTTTTTGCTAATTCTGGGTTTATGTATGTGAACTGAAAGTTTTCTGTGATGCACGAACATGATTTAATCTGCTGGGGCTGAATGAGTACTGCAGTCAGTGCGAGGAGATGAATGCAAGGGGAGTAAAACCATTCACTGTGGAGACAGAAGGGGCTGTAACAGGAAAGGGAGGATCAATTGGGCTAAGCCTACAAGCCAGGATGGAGGGGATACTGCATGTAGTTTGGCCCTTGTTGCTGGTCAGGCTAACAATAACTAGAGTTCTTTGTTCAGTGGTTTGCTGGGGGCTGCTGGTACAGAGGATCCAGGATAGCACCAGCCCCATCCTGTTTGGTTTGTGACTCGTTCACTCAATGCATTTGTTTGGTGTTTGGGAAAGCAGCAGTGGCCCTGAGGCTGAATTTGGCAAGCAGAGCATGGGAGTCCTGTGCTGAGGAGAAGAATGCATTGTGCACATCTGCATGATCTGCAGAAGGGTTTGGATATGTCCTCATAGTAAGACTCAAAGGAAAGGCAGAAATGTGGGGAGGAGTAAAGGCTTTGCAATTTTTGATGGCTCTTCTGGTCTTGCTTGGAGAATTTCAGGTCCAGCTCAGTCTGTACCTATCAGGGACAGTTTGAGCCTTTTGTAGATGGCAGCACAAGGGAGACAGGAGGGATTTACTGAAGGCTTTTTCCAAACTTTTGAATCTCTCTCCCTTCAACCTGATCTGTGCCATTTTCTTGCTGCTCCGTTTCTTCCCAGCTTACTGCTTCTGCAGTTTTACTTCTTCGCATTTTTGATGTTTATCTGCAGATATCCACTTCACCAACTCAAAAAAATCAGTTTCACAGAAGGAGGGAAGAGGGGGTCTACGTAGCACACTACCCTTTGACTCAGAAAGGGAATATGGAGAATCCTGCACCACTTAAGACCGTGGAGCAGGCCACTTATTTTGCTCACTGCTGATCCTTCTTCTCCTCTATTCTTTCATCTTCAGTAGGAAACCTATTTAAGGTTTTACAGGGGTTGGTCCCCTAGACAAGCAGGAAAATAAGTGCTTTGAGATGAAGTATGTACAAATATTACATGCCAAAAGGGAGGGAGTTATAGCCCTTCCAGCCTTATTAACAAACGAGCTCTGCAGATTGCATGTTTCTTCTTAGCTGAACCTAGATGCAAATGACTGTTGGAGTGTGTGTTATCTTTCCCTGCCAAGATTTGTGCTTCCAGCTAATTCGGCCCATTCTTGTAAAGCAGACGTTGACAAAATTGCAGAGTTCATTTGGTAAATGTGTGTCCCTTCCTTGGCTTCAGCTCATCTCGTACTCCTTGCAGGGTGTTGTTTCAGGATAGTTCAAACTAATCAGAGTGGTAGTGGCTGCCATTCTGTCTCACCCATGACTGCACACTCCTACTCTCTTTGAAGCGTTAGCACTGGGATTTGTGTGATCACACAGTGGTACGGAGGGATGGAGCTACCTGAAAACAAAGCCTTTTTTTTAGTTTTGGGTCACTCTACTGGCTGAGTAGCTTAGTGTCTGTTGTCAGCACCAGTCTTTATGCAGAGAGGGTAGACAGGCTGTTACTTCTGAAAATAAGCCCCCCCAGATCACATTTTGGATCAGCTTATGCTGCTGTGGACCTTCCCCTCCTGCACTGGAGAAAAGAGGTTGTTGGCAGACTGCTCTAACACGTATCTTAACAAGGCTTGTAACTGCAGGCAAGAAACTGGATATCATTGCTTTAAGCTTCTGTTTGATTTAAGTAGGAGAAGAGGTTTGCAAGGGAGCAGAAGTACCTCAACCTTTGGAAGGTTGAGGACTAAGCCTAGATGCAGGAAGACATACGCAGCTCAAGGCCTGGTGCCTACTTCTCTCAGAGCCTTTGGAGAGGTGTTGACAGTAGAATACTTAAAAAAAAATACTCTTGGATGCTTCACACTTTGCCTCACAGCTGGAGTCAGAGAGCTTCTGGTGACAGAAGCTTGGGAGGAAAAAAATAAAGAAGAAAAAAAAAGCTACTAAATATGCAAAAAGCAGCCAATTTATCTCTCCAAGCATAGAATCCCTTAATTCTACAATGCTGGTCTTGAAACATGCGCACGCACAAGGAATCATTTTCTTCCTACGCTCTCTAGAAAGCCAAACCACCTCTTCCTCACTGACATATGCCAGTACCCATCTTCTGCTTTTACTCTTCTCCTCCTGCATCACACATGTTCCAGTCCTTCCGGGGGCTCTCACCCACGCACGGTGCTGCTGTCACCGCATCGGATGAGCTCTTTGCTTGGCTGTCACATCAGGAGATGGCCCCTTGTACAGCTGTGGTTCTGGATGAATGCATTTTTAAATTCCACTTCTTGCAATGTGTCTCAGGCTGTTCTTCTGCCACAGTTGTTGGAGTTAAACAGTACACGACAACAGAAGGATTTATCATTTACAAATAGCACACAACACTGGAGAATGAATAGATGAGCACGTTGGTAGCAGAGAAGATGCTCATTGGCAGAGGTAAGAGGACAGCCATAGGCAATCCAAAGAGGATATCCAAGCACTGAAGGACATAAAGGGAGAGCTCTTCTGTCTGGGACACAGAGATGGGTGAGAGAAGAAGCAGCTAAAAACATGAAAAAGAAAGCAAGGTCTAGAAAGGAGACTTGGGGCTTGGACTGAGCCAATATGGGCACACAGCAAAAGCCTCTGGAAGGTGACAGTTTGCCCATGCTCTGCTTGAGAAGTAAAGGCTGTACTAATTCACTCTATAACGATATGAAATAAGAAGCTTTCCTCTAGATGTCCTAGAAAGTCTTTCAGCATCTGAGCTGAGCTTCTGAGCTGAACACCTGTTAGTCTTGGGGCTGTTTGTAGGATACATAGGGGCCCTTTGCCACTGCACTGCCACTCTCATACTAAGCCCATGCTTTGCTGATGTTTCTTTGGTGTTTCTGTAATCTATATGTGATTTCGGGATGTTTTAAGAAACCTTTAACACCTTTTTTAACCTTAGCAAACAGTGTAACTTCAGAAACAAAGTTGAGAGAGGTGGTCTCCTAACACATGTTGTATGTGACATACAATACCACAGGACCATTCATTCAGATGAAAGACCTCATGTTTTGGGAAACTGTTTAACCAAAGGCTAGCAAAAGAACAGCTCTTGGTGCCCACAGGAGGGAGTTAACCAGTGTAGACTTCTGTTCCCAAAATGCTAGATATGACCTATGGAACTGAGGTGGTACGGGTACCTGACAGGCACAAGTGCTGCCTATGGGGACCCCTGGCTTCCCCAGGGTGTGGAGTAGGATGGGCTGACTCATGCAGGAGGTCAGAAAGGTGCCTTGTGCTCCCTGGCTGCGGGGCTTGGCAGGGATCTGGTAAGCCAGTTGGGAAATCCTTTTATTGTTTCCCTCTGACCTGCTGAACCCTCCTGGCAAGTTGACTCATTTGCAACAAAGGATGTGACCCTTTGCTGGAAGGGCTCCTCCTCGGCTCCACTGATGCTGAGCAGCCTGGTGCACGCTTGCTGTGGCCAGCCCTAATGAAAGTCCTGTTTTCCCAGAGAAGCTGGTAGTTAGACCTAATATCAAGCTCCACGCCCTTGTGAGGATACATTTCCTGACTTGACCCCCAAACTCTTTTTCCTCTCCTCTCCTCCCTAGATTCTTGGTTGCCCATTGTGGTAGTATACCTTTGCTCCAAAGGGGAAGCTTTCTAAACTAGCTCCTCAGTGAGAAGAAATGAGTGACAGCTTTGGGAAGCCTAGTATTTTCCTGAGTGGCTGACTAGCATACATCCCTTTCACCTCTTTACTTCTGTTCCAAGCAAGCTTAGGAAATATGCCCTTGTCTTCTTTCCACCCAGCTCTGTTTCTGAGAGAATCTGCTGCCAAAGACTTCTGCTGCCTCATGGAAGCACTGTGTCTTGTTGATCTGGATATTCATATCCCAGAGTGCCAGCCAAAAGAAACTCGGTGCAAACAAGTGCTACCTTAGTCCCAGATGGGAAGTACAAAGGCTTTTAAATCACATCCCTGATTTGGCATCGTGTAGCTGAGCTTTCTGCTTGGATTTTAGGGAGATGTGGGACAGAGAGCATGACTGCTTGGGGAAAGTCTGCCTGAATGATGGCATCCGAAGACTGTGCAAATGTAGAAGGCAGAAAGACCAGGAAGGCCATGTGGAGCCTTGCTGCAAGGATTGCTGATGGACTCCTCTTACTTTGTGGAAGCTTGGCACTAAGGCCTGCAGTTACTTTTCCCTCTGCATAGGCTCCCCTTCACAGGAGGAAATGCTTACCTTCAAATTACTGTGGTTTAGGTGAACAATAAGCAGAGGTTGGGCAAGCAACAAGAAGCTATTCTCATTGCCCCAAAGGAGCTGAGCTGAGTTGCAGCATAATTAATATGCATCAGATTTAGCAGCCCGAGATCAGGTTATGGGCTTGTTCACAAAATCTCTTTCCCCACTTCATTATTGCTCCCAAAAGAAATTCTTTGCAGCTGTGGAGAGTGTTTTTTGCTACTGCCAACATGCCTCCTCCTTCTTATTTATTTGTTTTCAAAGCTGGATGTTTCTAGTTTCCTGCCTACCTAGGATTTGTTCATCAGGCAGGAATGGGGAGCTGTGTGCAAGTGCCCATCAATGTGGGCAGGCCTTCCTGCCAGAACCACTGAGGAGAAACCATGAGGATCATGCCTAAAAAATAAATATTAATGTATGTATGAGCCTTCCAGATCCTGAATCTGCTGGATGTTGCATCTTCACAGACTTGTGCCCAGAGCTGGTGCAACACTCTGCTAGGGAGCAGCGTTACCTTGATGGTACTATGAGAAAGGTGCAGCTTTCTGCTGCTCACTGACTCCTGGGGCCTTTGTGTAGTGGCAGGAAGACCCAGCATGAGATGCTGACATGCTATCTGTGCTTCAGCAGCTTGTGGCTGCAAGCAGACCCGAGATCAGGTTTGGGGCTTGTTCACAAAATCTCAGCGCAGACCCTTAGTCTGTGTAAGGAAGTTTGGGGCATTCTAGAACAGACTAGAAACAAGAACTGTGACTGCAAGAACATTTCTCTCCTGTGTGTTTCTTGCCATGCTGCCTGCTGCAGCTGATATGGCTTGTTTTCATTTTGGAGAACCAGGGTGGGACGGGTGGTAGGAGGAAGGAGAAGGAGTGCGGGGGTTTGCACTCCCACACCCTCTGCAATAAACGTGCTCAAGGCTTGTTAAGTCATGCAGCAAGTAAAACCCGTGAGGCATAACCCTGAGAAACTGAGGCATGAATTCTGGTTTGGATGTCTTGACCTTGCTGAGGTTAACTGCTTTCCTATTGCACGCTGCTGCACAGCTGAGCAGGGCTGCCTCTTGGCAAAGGACAGATTTTGCATATGAGTTTCCTGCGGAGATGATTGTCCTACTGACAAGTCGTGCGTGGGCCTGGAGAAGGCTGACAGTGACAGAGCAGAAGGGAGTGTTGTTGGTTAGCACTGAGCAGTGTGTGCTGATCAATCCTATCTCCAACCATGGTGCTGTCTTGGCACCTACAGTGTGTGTAGTGTCACTCATTGGTGTTAGCAGGCCATCCTCATAGCTGGAGTAACAAGTAAAAGTGCTATGGGTGAGGAAAAAGCATCTTAGGAAACCTGTGTGCAGAAGCTGATGGTGGCTGCTTGCACTGGCTGTGAAGCAAGCTACACTGACAGACGTATTTGTGGGAGTAAAATTTGCCAGTGACATACCTTTGGTTTGCTTTTGAAAATCATGGGGAAATTTCTATTCTGCATTATGTGCACTCGGACTCATATTGATCCTGACATCAGAACAGAAGGCCTGGGCATAGTGGAGGGCTTGAAACTCCTGTGTTGGTCACTGGTGACAGCACAGACCCATCTGTCTCAGTGCCAGTGCTCCGGCCTTTTTGGCTGTCAGCTATGGAGTCCCTGTAGGGGAAGAAGGGAAAAGATGCTTTTGCCCTCCAATGTATGCCTGTTATTTAGGAGGTTTAAAGTCTCCTGGGAACTGGAAATAGGAATAAAGGTATCAAGGTTATGCAGTTTATTTGTATCATCTAGGTTTGGGGAATATATGATTTATTTTATTAATTATTTAGTGGGGAAAAAAAGATTTTAAAGCTTTTAATAGGTGTGGGGTGGGAGCATATCCAGATGATCCTGTTTAAACACAAGCAGGTAAGGGACTACACAGAAGTTTGCTAGATACACATTTTGTATCTGGCAAATGCGGGGGGGGGGGGGATAACTTGAATGAATTCAGTAGCTGAATGGTGGGGGAAGTTTGGACAGAAAAGTGGTGTTTGCTGCTCTCTGCTGGTTTGTAAGAGGGATGCTGTGATGGTGGCCCTTGGGCACTTGAAGCCAGGCAATGACTCACCATAAGTAACACTTGGTCTCAGAGACAGGTGATGGAAATAAACCTCAGCTCTGACCTGGCACCTGATGAATAAAGCCATTTTTGCCCTTGAGAGAGAAAGCAGCAGCAGGGAGCAGAGCTCACAGCAAGGAGCACGTAACAGCATGCTTTTTTCCTAAATTGAACCAGTTCATTGAATTGGCTCTGGTAGGAGTCAGGCATAAGGAGTGCGTCACAGAGGGAGGCTCAGTGCTTTATCTGGGACCCTTTCTTCACTAACTGAAACATTTTCTGTTCTTCATCAGCACCGGCAGCTCCTGAAGGACAGTTTCATGGTGGAGCTCGTTGAGGGGGCTCGCAAACTACGTCATGTCTTTCTTTTTACTGATCTGTTCCTGTGTGCCAAGCTCAAGAAGCAGATTGGAGGGTGAGGTTTCCCTTCTGGTCTATATGTTTTGCATCTCAGCTTCAGGAGAGACCTGGGTTTAGCCAGCAACAAAGCTGAATATGAATACTTCAGTCCTAGGTAACCAGAATCTATAAAATGCTGTTGGACAGAGTGTGATCAGCAAAAAAATGCTGTCCATCATAGGAGACCTTGGCTCTGAGAAACTCCTCCCCATGCTCTCCTCAAGCAATAAGTTGCTCGTTTCCTTTTTGAAGCACATACTTCCAGGGAAGTAATTTTGGAGAGAGTGGGACTTTCCCAAGAATGTCTGTTCTGGCAGGAGGGGTGAAGAAGGGAGTAAATAGCAACAAACATTAAAAAAAATGTGGACAGGCTATTCTGGTGAGAGCACTGTGGAATGGCAGTCACAAGGTGTAGTTTCTTCTGGTTGGGTTACAAGGAAATTTGTACAGTGATACTTGTACCCCCCACTCGATCATCCCAGCTCAGGCAGGAGAGACCTGAGCTCAGACCACAGGCAGCCATCCATTCATACATGTGGCTTTGCTTTCCAACTCTGCCTCTACAGAGGCTTTGGAGAGGCAGAGCAGAGGATTAAAAGGGTGTGCAAAAGATTTTTGTGGATTTTTTTAGGACAGAAGGAACTAGGTAACAAAACAATTTGCTTTATTTTGCACTGTACTGGCAATTGGCCCTTTTTGGCTTTCTTACTGGAAAGCAGCATTTTACCAGATTTTTTTCTGGCATGGAAGTCATAAAGAAGCTGTCCATACTTCTGTATCTTATATTATTATTCCTCATAATTAGGAATATTCCTCATAATGAGAAATGACCTGTAGGAAGAGGAAGTGAATGTTTGCCAAGCATCAGTAAGCAGCAAAGGTTTGGACCTTCTGTCTTTCAGAAAAAGTCAGCAGTATGACTGCAAATGGTACATCCCACTCACTGACCTTAGTTTCCAAATGGTGGATGAGTCAGAGGCAGTGCCCAACATCCCACTGGTACCTGATGAGGAACTGGATGCCATGAAAATCAAGATATCCCAGATCAAGAATGATATCCAGCGTGAAAAGGTAAAAACAAAAAAAAAAAGATTGAGCATTCCATCCCACATACAGAACAGACTCAGTATCTCTGCTGAGATGAGTTGCTGATAGAAGCAACCTTTCCTGGGCACAGCATGGAGAATCCTGCTAAAACAGGCTGTTCAGCAGAGATTTGTGGTACAGCTCAGTTATCAGTGATATCTAGACTGCTGCACAGCCCATTGTTGCTCATTCTGGTGCACTGCTTGTACAGCGGCCTCCTCTGAGGGAGTCAGAAACAACAAAAGATGCTGTATTGCTCCTCTGCTTAAATGGATCTGCCTGTGATTATTTCCAGGTATTTACGTTGAAAATGAAGCTCTTATGCTGTAGACATGAGAAAGGCTGGGAGTGTAGCATACCAATATGTGGACAGTCTGTCATCTGACTGTCAGAGTATGATCTTCATGTCCTTTAGAGGAAAGGGACTTTGAGTCTGAAAATGTGTGTTGGTGTAAATGAGAGCAAGTGTAGGAGAATGATGTGCACGTCCTTTTGTCTCCTTCTCTTCCCCCCACCATTCAGAGGGCCAATAAGGGCAGCAAGGTCATTGAGAGGTTGAAAAAGAAGCTCTCAGAACAGGAATCACTCCTGCTGCTGATGTCTCCCAACATGGCTTTCCGGGTGCACAATCGCAATGGCAAGGTGAGTGGCTGTTTTGGTCTGCCTCAGGCTTTGTGTACTAGAAAGATGCTAAAGGGCTCTGTGTGCTTGCATGTGCATTGCATAAGGAGATCCTATTTTATTCTGTCTGGTCTGAAAGCACTTTCCAAGGAGCAGACACCTAACTCTTTCTACACTGAAGGTTATGGTAATGTCTTGGAAGGCCATGACAAATTTGAATGTGATACTGGCATAAATATATATATATATAAATGAATCTATTAGCTGAATACCTGTCTGTGGCTGGACAAGTCCTGTCAGAGCAATAGGAACTGCCCTCTTCACCCAAGAAAAAGCTCTGCGGCTGCTTTTGGCCTCCCCTTCAGTTCAAGGCTTAGTGCATTCAGAGCTGCCTCCTCAGAGCTGCGTGCTGCACTTCACAGAATCACTTGGCACCAGGGATGCTGAGAACGATCTCCTTTTAGCTTTGCAGGACTCTCAGTGTGCCAGAGGTATCACGGGCTCTGACAGTACTGGAACCTGTCTCTGTGGCCCTTAGCACACACAAGAAAAAGGACTGTCACAAGATCCTGTTACAAACCAGTCGAAATTCAGAAGCTGGTCACTGCTTCTTCAGCTTGCATCAGTGTCTTGGCCTGTCTTGGAAGCTTTTAGATTTCATGGTGCAGCTGCTGTAAGGAATTGTGCAGAGCTATCGTGGGACCTCATGCTGCCAGGGCCACAGCTGCTGTTTGTAGGGCAGAGCCCTGTGAAGGCTCTGACTGCAGGAGTCTGTTTGTTGGTGCTGCTGACACATTGCTGACATGGTACAGTGCCAGAGTCCTGCCTGTCGTTGACAAAGCTGTGATGCAGGGCAATGGGAAGAGTACCAGAAGAGCAGTATATCCAAGAATTTCTGCTGGAGAAAATATTGGAGGCAGACCAGCTCTCAGTGGTGGGTCAGACTAATGCATACCCCATGTTCTTCTGTTTTTTTGGATAGAGTTACACGTTCCTCATTTCTTCGGACTATGAAAGGGCAGAGTGGAGGGAGAACATCCGGGAGCAGCAGAAGAAATGTGAGTGACCCTTAGCTGGCTATCGGTTCAAATGGTGTGAAATTGAATCCAGAGGCTACAGTGTGGGCCATTCAGAGTGAAATTTGGAAGTCTTCTGTCTCTGTATATCTGAGCCTGTCTGGGAATTTTGCTTCCCATACCATGTAGGGAGTGTGTGGAAGGAGTTTCTCTCATTTACCCTACAGGTAGAGATGTGTAGTTCCAGGCAGAGGAAACAACTGCAACCTTTGACCAAAGAGACTTTTATTTTGACATGGGTGTTTTTTGGCTTTGCAAGAATATGAGTGCCCCTTGATTCCTGTGAACCACTTTGGGGCATTTTACTTTAAATTTGGAGTAATTGAACATGCCCTAAACAGAGATAGGCTGCAGCAGTAGTACAGACCTAAATGCTATGGTACTGTTGCTGAGTGTTGCCTAGGGAGCAGCTGTCCTGTGCATGCCCAGAATGAGAGAGCGTGCATACAGCTTTTGCTTTGAATTTAATTGCTCTTCCTTTGGATTTCCATGGCAGGCTTTAAAAGCTTCTCGCTCACATCAGTGGAGCTCCAGATGCTGACAAATTCCTGTGTGAAACTCCAGACAGTTCACAACATTCCCCTCACTATCAATAAGGAAGGTAAGATGTGCAGTTTATGCTTTCATATGGTGTAGCTGTAGTGAAAGCCTGTCTCTGCCTGCCTTTGTGCATTTCCCCTAGAGCTACTCTTAATATTTCTTTCTGCTACAGCTTCAATCTGGTGATGATTTCCAAATCTAGGACACTGCGTCAGAGACCATCCTATGTTGCTTTTTAGCCTGCTGGTATAGGCTGTATAGGCTTTGTGTCTATATTTTGCTTTTGTCCTTTGTATTGCTTCCATGCTGTCTTGCTGACCCTAGCAGTGGCATTGTAAAAGCCCCAAATTGCCAGAAGTTATAAATGGCTAGAATGCATGTTCCTGTTACATCCATTTTAGGGACATAAACTTCTGCAAAGTTAACTAAGCACTCTGTCTTTCTCTCTTGGCTTCTCTGTAAATTTAACAGCATGCCTTTGCTTTGTTGTACAGATGATGAATCTCCAGGTCTCTATGGATTCCTGAATGTCATTGTCCACTCTGCCACAGGATTCAAGCAAAGTTCAAGTGAGTTGTAGTTCTGTAACACAGAGGTGTTGGAGGATGTTAGCAGGGGGGAGATGATGGTGCTGTTGACAGCTGGGTGTGGATTCATTTAGGACTGCAGATGAGGAAGAGGAGTGGTGATTTGGGGAACTGGAAGTGAAATTGGGACATTGGTATAAATTTAGAGGAATGCAATGGTACTGCTAACATAGCTTAAAACATAAAAATAGGGGCAACGTCTGCAGTTCATCACTATTTTTCAAAAACACGAGATACCACATAATTAAACAGTGTGGAGATAATGAGGTCTTGATGACTCGGCCCTACCTTATCTCTGAGGGATGTTATGCAGATGCTGTTGCCAGTGAAATCAGCTCCGATGTGCTGATGGGATCTGGTATCTACCTAGGGAAGTTTCATTTCTCATTGGGGTAGACTTTCTGCTCATTGTGGCGAGATGTGGGAAATACCAGTTAATGGCACACACCAGACTCATGATATAGGTGAAAGGCTTGTCTGTGCTGAGGTTATTTATACCACTGTACTGGTAATCCAGCTTCATAAACTCTGCTGCTCCAGCTGACAAGATTTGCATTGTCCAGTGTTACTGGTACTAATACAGAGAAGGTATAAGTGAAGAAACATCCTAAAAGTGATTAATGTAAGATAAGAGATTCTAGAAATCTTTATTAAGTTTCTGTCTTCCCTTTCTCAGATTTGTATTGCACGTTAGAAGTCGATTCTTTTGGGTATTTCGTGAACAAGGCCAAAACCAGAGTGTACAGAGACACCACAGAGCCCAACTGGAATGAGGTAGGTTGGGTTGTTCTTGATGTGGTGTTTTCCATGTGACATCAGTGCGTGATGGGTAGAAAAACTGCAAATGAAAGAACAGTTTGTCTGAAGCCCGTGCTGCGTGCTTTGGATTTGTGCAGCATGTGCTGTCTTTCAGCAATCACATTGATGGCAGATCCACCTGGCTCTAATTCCTGCTCACAGATTTCCTCTTGATCTGGATGGAGTTAAATACATTTTTCAGTACAAAATGAGTCTTGCATTTTCCAGCATCTCATCATTTAAGCAGAGATGCTTGATTATTATTTTTTTTTTTTAGTAAGACATCAGTGAAAATATACTGAAGGAGGATTTTTTGGAGGTGTTTTTATTTGTTGTGAGGAGAAAGCATAAAACGTATGCCTGTTTACAGCCAACTTGCAAACCTGCTGGAGAGCAAAATTAGAGGAATGTGGGCGAGTTTGTTTCTGTAAATGATGCTTTGCTGCATGTCAGTGAAACCTGGCTAAGGAGCCAACTGCCTTAGTCTCTAATTTGGCCACATTATATATATATACAAAATACAGCTCCCGTTTATTTTCAGACCATTTTCATCAGGAAGGAGATCTTTGCCAGACCTGAAGTGCTCCTTCCTGAAGAGTTTTAAGGATAATATCCTGACTATTAAGAGACTGAAAGTCTTGCTGTGGTCTACTCATTGCTCTGTCCTTTTCTGGTGCCCTGCAGGAGTTTGAGATTGAGTTGGAAGGCTCACAAACTCTGCGGATTTTGTGCTATGAAAAGTGCTACAACAAAATGAAGCTCACCAAAGAGGATGGAGAGAGCACAGATCGCATAATGGGAAAAGGACAGATCCAGGTAAGACTGCACTTGTTCTGATTACTGCAAAACATGACAGGTTTCTTAAATCCTGGAGCACCCCAGAGAGCTTTTTTTCTGCCTTCTGGTTGTCTCAACGCTGGGAGTTTTCCTCCAAACAGTGAGAAATACAGTGAGATTCACAAGCGGGAGGTCAGCAGCCTTTTCCCTCTTGCCTTGTCCCCCTTGCTTACTTCAGGGCCCTTATTAGAAAAGATGCTTTTTCAGAAAAAATTAGGTTCTGATCTCTTGATTTCCCTGTTAATTTCAACACTTCCAGCAGAGTATACAGAAGCTGCAGTGAGCCCTGGGCACTGTTGAGACAAAAGAGGAAGCAGTGAAAATACAGTGCAGAAGAACGCTACCTGCCCTCCTTCCCTGTGTGCTGGAAGTTGATTGATGTGCTAGCAGGGCCTTGGAAGACAGGGTTATTGTCCTGATAACTGCCACGTCCAAAGTTTAGTGCCCATGACAACAGACTGCATCTGAGATAAATGGGTTTTTTGAACTATTCCACCACTGTGGATCAGTGTGGGCACTTTGTCTGTGTAGCAAATACAGCAAGGAAGGGGATGATTGCAGGTGGGTGCTGCTTTCCAGGAGCTGCTGTGTGATAAAGGACTAAAGCTCCATGCAGGAGAAATCAGGCTCCTCAGTGGGTGCTGTCATAGTGAACATGTGTTTCTGTGCTTCCTCCAGATTATTGCACTGCCTGTGCACAGCTTTAGGGAGTTGTTTAAGCGTTTGCTCTGAGGATGCATTCTTTACATTGGACTGACTGTTGTTCCCTGCTCAGGTAGCTTTTCCTTTCTGGTGTGCAGAAAAATGGTATTGGTTCACCTTCATTTACCTTCAGGTCTTTGCCACTTCTAGGATGACCGCTTTTTCCAGGATGTGAGTGATAATCACACAGGCCAAGGCCGTCAGTGGCATTTCAGAAGCAGCTCTGATTGTGGGCAGCTTGCAGGATCATATCTCACTGTTACTCTAGAAGGTTTTGCTGTCTAAATGAGGCTGATGAGGCCCATTCCCCCCCACACACACCTCGCAGCCCTGAAGCTCCCATACTATTTTCAGGGAAAGCTTTGCCACCAAATGCATGCTGGGTGTTTGGAAGATAATGTACATACAAATCAATAAATGCTAGTAGAACGTGACTCTCAGGCCAAGAGAGATCTGTGTGTCCCTTCTGCTGACAAAGGCTGATTTTTTGTGGATCTGAGCAACTACAAAAGAGCAAGCTTTCAGCCCTGAAATGCCCTGGAGATTTGTGTGCTCTCATTGGAGATCCCTGGAATCACTGACCTTCTTAAGTCTTCAAATGTGTTACATAGATTAAAAAAAAAAAAAGTATAAGATTTAATTTTTTTGACATTTTTTTCCCCACAGGAGTAGGTGTTTTTATGCACAGGATGTGTATGTTGTATTAAAACATCTTACATGAAGTTAGTAAGTATAAATACTTGTTGGTGGCACTTGAATTCAATCACTGAATTATTTTAGAGAAATTTTAATAGCTTGGAAAGCTTAAAAAAAAAATCAACAGAAATGTTTTGGCTAATACATGAATTTGTGCTGTGTTTTGTCACAAAAAGCAAACACATAAGCTCTCATTTTCAGTAAATCCCCATAGCAGTTTTTAAGGACTCTTTGTGACCTTTCTGAACATCCTCAATTCTCAGTGATTTCTGTTTCATCACACAGCTTGTTAACACTATTGAGTAACAACAGACCTAAGTCATAAGAGGGTCTGGTGAGATTTGGGGTTGATAAAAATTACTGAAGGATTTTATGTTGTTCTAATTTTAGATCCAACCTCCAAAGATTTCTCTTTATTAAGAGATTATAATATCAAAATAAAATCAGTGCCTGTGGCTGAAGGTTAGCTGTGTTCATGCTGTCAGCATTTTTTTTTTCCTATCATTCCTTTTACATTCATTTCTCTTTCAGAAGTTTTGTTTACTTTGGAGTTTCTAGTCTATGCAGGTCTTGTTGTTGTCGTTATTATTCAGCCAAAGTCTGTCTTGTCTAAAGGCAGTGTCTGTGAAGTTGGGTGAGTTTTTCCAAAAGTCCCCATAGTTAAGAAGTCTGGGAATGTCAGGAGTCGTGTCTGCATCCTCTAGTTGATAAAATCAGGGAAAATTCTGTGTTGGTTAAATAGTAATGAGTTCTCAAGCCATGTATGTATTATTGTAAATCTGCAGCTTCTTCCTGCTGGGATTCCTGACTCACCACATTCTCGGTGCTGCAGAGAGGAAGACAATGAATTAGGGAGGCGAGGCTGTGAAATGTTTATTAAATCTCTCCATTGCATAACGGCACAGGAGGAAGGAAGACTGGAAATTGGTCCATGTGGTCACAAGCTTCCAGGAATGGGCAGTGACTTTAATAGCTCCCATTGCTCATGTTTTTTCTTCCTATGGAATATTTTATTTCCCTGTTTTTATAGCCACAAGCAAGAGCTGTGTGGCTTGCCAACCTGCAAATTTTCTTCCTCAAAAATAAAACTGTAAAGTTCTGATATGGGAGAAGCTCCTGTGCAGGTAGAAATTGAAATCCTCGCGAGACCTGGGAGTGACAGCACTGGATGTACTCATGGGGGGAAGCTTCTGTCACACCTTAGGCATTGAGAAATGCAGGGAGAAGGTGCCACTGTGAATCTGAGGTTGGTGAGGAGTTTGGGAAGGAAGGAAATGGACTGATGTATTTTGCAGCAGGGAGCATGAAGCCGAGCTCGCTTTTAGGCTCAGTTTGTCTCATTTTGAACTGTTATTTTTCTTTCTGTTGTTACCTTGCCATCTGTCTTCGGCACTTGGATGGCACTTCTGCTCTTCACGTGGCAAATGTTTCCCCACGTTTTGAGAGTAGCTGCCTTTTGTTTGGTCTTGAGACTGTGCATGCAAACGAGCACATATATCAGCAATACTGGCCTCAGCCTTGGGAACAGACTGCCTGAGCAAACTGATGCTTCACTGTGTGATCCACCTCCTCCAGTTGGTGCCTCCTAGATACACCACTTCCTTTGTTATTTCTTTTTACTGCATGATCAGCTCAGGCAAACTGTTTCCTTCTCCCTCACAGCAGTGCTGGAAAATCAGGGAGGACATGACTTCACAGCAGTCATTCAGTGGTAGCAACGCACCGTCGTTCCTCTGTTGCCATGCAGAACAATCACTCTTATCTGCTTAATTGTCTGGGATGTCTCATAGCAGCGCACATGGCTGTTTCACAGATGTCCAGGTTTGTTTGCCATGTAAAACAGATTGTTGCATGCAGGACCTCCCAACTGTCATCTCAGAAAACCTTCTACATGCTTGAGTTCCTTTAAACAGTTTGCTCATGCAGAACAGTACCCCAGCAGTGAAACAGGGTGGAAGTGAAGAAGGCAGTGGGTCATGTCTAAGGGGTGATGGTGGCAAAGATTAACATGTCAGCAGCAGGCTTGGAGAAGAATGGGGTTATGGCTGGACTGGGAGTTTCCAGCAGCAGTGAGACTCCAACAACATGTATGGCACATCAGTTACACTTAAAACCTGATGGAGTGTGAAGTTGCCAGGGAGATTTAATAAAGGGAGGAAGTAATGCAAATAAATAACATAAGGCACACTAACACTAAGGCTGCCTCAGTCATTGCTCCCAAACATTTCACTTCTGCTGATGCTTCTTTGTTTTTCCACTTTCTGTATGTTTTTTCCTCTGGGGGACAAAAATCAGCAAACTCTCTGTGGTGATTTCTTAAGACAAAGCACAGACAGCTTAGTGCCTGCCTTGCATTTGCTACTGACCAGTGTCCTCGGTTTGCCTTTCTCCTGGTCCCTGCCATTTTGTGTTCTGCACGCTCAGCCTCTGCTGACTTCTGTGCACTAATTGTGTGCCTTAATTCATTGCTAATTTGCTATGAGCACTAGAACCTTGCACTCAAAAATCCCCTCAGTGCCAAGCTGCTTTGTTCTCTTGAGTTTTGTGCTTGATTCATTAGTGAATTCAGGGCTGCAGCTTGCCACTGCCAATGCCAAAAAGTGGGCCACAAGAGGCCTGGAGGTGCTGGGGGAGCACAGCCCAGTTTGTTTATGTTTTCCTATGCAGCATGTGCTTCCAGTGGGGGCTGTGCAAGCTCTGAGCAGGTCTGTCCTGTTTGCACAGACACAGCACAGTCTTTCATGCTTTTGGTGGGGATGAGATGGGTCCTTTTGACACTCAAACCCAGTAACCAGTTGAAGGAAATGTTTAGAGGCGCAGTACATTTCACTGTCACATTAATGCAGAGGCAGCCATTTCACAGTGCCTCAGTGCTCCTTGGGCTGGTGACACGGGGGCTCTGTGCTCACTCACAGCAGCCCCCTTTTGGCTCTCCCTCTGTAGATTACATTCTTCTACTCAGCGCTCCTTCTTCCAGGTCACTGATCTCCAAATCAGGCCAAAAGACAGCATGACCCCATTTGTCACAGGCCACTCTCTGTGCTGGAGCATCACACTCACTAACTCTTTGTCATCAGTCTGCTTTGTAACCTGCCTGCTCCTGCTGCCCTTTCCCTGTGTTGCTCTTGCTGGTCTCAGAAGGTCGATCCACTGTGGGGTCCGGGACTAAAAGCTTGCTCAAGGTGTAAATGATGTTTTCTGCTTCCCACTGACACTATTATTTCCTACTGTGATTTTGTCAGACTGTTAAACCTAACTTCTTGCTTCATTCAGTACTGTTGAGAACTTATTCAAGCTTTTCTCTTTTATTAGTTTTCATCTACTTGACTTTGTTACTTAAAAAGCACCTTAGATTCATTTTTTGTTGTTGTAGCCATTGATTTGTGCAGGGTTGCTTCAGGTCAGCCTGACCCCCCCCCTCCACCCTCCTCCATTCAGTACAAGCTGTTCTCTACCAACAGTCAAACAGCAGGTGGGGAGCACAGGGTCCCTCCAGCCCTGCAACAGAGCTCAGAGATAGAGAAGCATAAGCAGCAATTGGTGCACCAGCAGTCCTTGCTCAGTCCCCATTGTTACCCAGTCTCTGTGAGCTCCCAACTCGAGAGCACTGCATTTGCTGGTTCTCCCTGTATGGCATTCAGTGGGGAGATGGAGTAGGACTTGGACTCACGCTTTTTAATGTCTATTTACTTGCTTTTGTTTTGCACAATGGTAGGAGTTTTGTAGCCATAACCTAAGCAGAACTGGTAATACCTGCTAGCTTGAATGAACTGGGTCATGCTAGAGTTCTCCTGTAACTGTTTTGCACGTATCCCAAACCCTCTTTTCCCTGCAGTCATAAGTACTCTCTGCTACAAATAACGCTCTCAGAAACTCCATTCTACAAACAGATAGAAAGCTGTTTCCAGCTTGGAGGATTAGCTGTGGCAGCCTCTACCAGCAGAGCCCTGCTGGCAGCTTTGTAGACAGCTGAAGGTCAAGTTTTCAGGAATACCGAGCGTGGTTGCTTGTTCATAGGAAACCAAACACTTCAGAAATGTTTTTCCTCTTGATTCTGGGAAAGAATGCAGTTCGCTAGAAACCAAACTTCCATCACGGAAATTCAGGGGAGAACAGCTCAGGTTCTGGCCAACTCGAAGGGACCTTGGCCAGGCACACAGGCGGGGGCGGATCTGTTCCACCGGAGTTAAAAGCAAATGCTCTTGGCAAGCACTCTGTTATTCGGGTTTGCTGAAGTGCTGCAGCAAAGCACTTCTGCCCATTGGCCTCTCGATCTTTTCTGCAGTCCCAAAATGTGGGAGCTGTTAGTTACTGACTATTCCTTACAAGGGGTCTTCAGGAATTTCTGCCACAATTACACCTACAGGAACCGGGCCAATTCAGCAGGAAGGCGCGTGTGTGCCAGCAGCACCCCGCTGTGGGATCACATCTGTAACAGAGTGCGCAGAGACAAGGTTGGCCTGACTCGCTCATCTGTTCCTTCTTGGGGTCTCCACAGTGTGAGTAAGCAGGGAGAAACTTCTTTCTGCTTCATGTCCTTTGCAGGGAGCGTGGCAGGGGGCCGGGGAAGTGCCGTGTGTGTGCCTGACTGCAGTTCTGGGCTAATTGACTGATGGTTTGAAGCGTGAGCATGATGGTGTGTAAGAGCTCCCAGAACATACAGCAGGTGCCACTGTTTCAATGCTTACTTCTGCCTGGCAGAAAAGTCTGCTTTTGCATTGAGTTTTGTGAGAGGGAGGAACTGTACTGCAGAAATAGCCCTGGTGTCTTTTTCTTTGCTGATAACAGTGAATTCAAAACACGGAGTGTGGTGCAGCTGCCTCCATCTGAGCATACAGTGTCTCAGGTGTTCAAGAGCCAAGTGCCACAAAGCTGCCTCAGTAGGCACTGAAGTCTGTTTGCTTTTGCTGGTGCAGGTTGCTGATGGAAGTCCTTGTGCAGGAAGGTCTTTTCTGTATTTTGTCAGTGTAGTTTGAGCAAGTGTCAGCAAAATCAGCTGTTTTTGGACTTTTTCAGTTAGCATCAGAGTTGCTGGGTGATGCTTGAGTACTTGGGTCAGCTGCTCCCCAACCTCACAACTGTTCACTCAAAAGAAATGAAGCAAAGCTGAAAATGTGGCTTGGGGTTTTGCTTCAGAACCCGATTTTGGTTAGTGACTTCTTGCAGTAGCAGAGCCAGGTGTTCTTCCTGATGGTGCACAAGATGAAATTAAAAGTAATATGCAGTTCCAAGTGGGACGGCTTTCCATGGTTTCTGAACTGATTTTCTCCTTTTCAGCTGGGTTCCTTCACTGTCAGATCCTGACACAGCTTTCGTTTGTTCCAAGTTACCTGTATAGATCATGTTCCTTTGTCTCACTGCAGGGTCGTTGTGTCTTTTGAATTCAGCAGAATGTAGTCCTTCCTGGAAGCCATTGGCTTCATAGCCAACAACTATGAAGTTCTCAAGTCCGGCTTTCTGTTTCAGCACAGTAATTTTGTACTCATCCAACCACAGCTGTCTGTGGCAAGCTGCAGTCCACTTTCCCCCATTCAGACCAGATTGCAGCATCTGTTTTCTCCCATGCATTTGGAAGGTTTTATGGTACTGTGGGAGGAACAGCTCTTGCAGGAACTGCACTTCAGCAGCCATGGTCTCTCCCTCCTGTGTTGCTCATGAGTTTTGCTGTCTCCTTGTGATGTAGCAGACTTAGCTTTCCTTCACGTCTGTGCAGAAGGAGCAAAGTGATTCTTTCTCTGTGGTGAATTAATAACAACCTATTCAACGTTTGTAAATGCCTGAAGCTTACAAATTACTCTAGAATAGAAAAATAAGAGCTTAACACAGAGGTCTTTGTCCACTGTAAGGTGTGGTTTTTTAAACGTGTGTCTGTTTCACATTCCTGTGATCATCATACTGTGAGCCTGGGCAGATCAGGTAGAATTACATAGAATTACACTTAGTGGGGGGAGGGGGGGGGGAAACAAAAACAAAAAACAGTGTTTTTTTAAAAACAAAACAAAACTTTGCAGTTGCTCTTGGTTTTTAGAGCAGATGTTATGGATGGATTTTGTGCCTATTTTGATCTTACAGAAATTACATAAAAGTTCTGCTTTGCAGTACAAGAGAACTGATAGAAAAACCCATAGCTTTGATAATCCAGCTTTGAATGTTTCAGTGCTTACATTTAATTAACTTTTTTTGACTGTTGAAACGATCAGGAGGCTTCCCAAACTGAAGTAGAGCGTGCAAACAGGCATGCATGTCCAGACAAGAGATTTCCTGTGTACACATATGCAGAGATTCCCAATTCCTGATCTTAGTTCTCAATTTTGAAAATTAATTTCAAAGCCTCTTTTAGGCAAGAAATCAGAGAACAAAGGAGACCTTCTCTGACTTACGTGCTTGGAACTTGCAGCTCTTTGAGAAAGAGAGAGATCTGTTCCAAATCAATCTATTTTCAGAAATTTTTCCTCCCCTTTTTGGACTCCTGGCTCTGTGGGACAGGGCAGATCTGGCCTGCTGTTCATGTGCCTGATGTTCTACAGCAATGACTGCAGTTTCCCTTTCCATGGGATGTGAGGTTCTTAGCTTTCAAATACTGATTTTCCTTGTTGAGGCTTCTTGTCAAGGCTTTGCTGTTGAGCAGACACTGCACGCATGTTGCTGGATTGTCTATATGAATGAGTTGTCATCATCATCCCAGCTTGGAGAAAGGCACAGTATGTGTCCTGTTACCGAAAACTTGGGAAACCTTGGGATGTGTGTTTTCCTATGGGAATGAAATAATGCACTGAAAGCGGTGGAGCTTTGCTTACTCACAGAAGCCTTTCTGACTAGCTGACTTCTCCCAAGTCTGTTCTTGACTCATGGGTCATTTCCATGTTTTTCAGCTGGACCCACAGACACTACAGGACAAAGACTGGCAGCGCACAGTCATCTCAATGAATGGAGTAAGTACAGCAAACAGCACTGCTTCCACACCTCTGATGTGGTTTATGTCTTTGCTGTTCGTTGCAGAATAAAAAAGGGAAGAAAATGTTTGAAATGTAACAGCTGCCCTCTTCCAATCAGGTTGAAGTGAAGCTGTCAGTGAAGTTTACCAGTCGAGAGTTCAGCCTGAAGAGGATGCCATCACGAAAACAGACGGGGGTCTTTGGGGTCAAGATTGCTATTGTCACCAAGTGAGTGGATGGGGTTGAATTTCTCCCTATTGCTTTTTGAGAAAGCCAATTACCCAGTGGGTTGCACCTGTCTTAATCCCACTGAGGGATTTCTTAGTACAGTCTGCTCCACTCGGGTAGCAGTGCAGATGGCTGTTGCTGCAGAAAGGTGATGTACATTTTGTGAGCTTCATTTTTGCATGGGAAAAAAAAAACATGCACGCAGGCTTGGAATGCTTGGGTGTCCACTTCCAGCATGTCACTTCTCAGAGTTCCGGAAATGCCCCTTGCCCTCTTACTTTGCTGTTAGCTGGCTTGGCAACAAAGTCCCAGAGTCACTAAAGAGTGTTATTTCCTTTCCGTAACCAGAAATGTTCAAGTTCTTTGGATCCTGTTGTATTATTTGAACTCCTGATCTTTTGTCATGAATTGTTTACCAGAAGAAACCTGTTTGTTCTGTTACATGCTTTGGGAAGTGTAGTGTTTCCTCACTTTGGAACTGCGTTAATTGTGTTAATTAATACGTGTTGCTACGTATCCAAGGGTTGTTTGGGAATGCTCTGATTACCTCTGCATGGCTGCAGACATGGGGGGCAGTAGGAGCTGGCTAGCAGCCCTAGTGCTCAGGGCTGCTGCAAAATGACAGGGTGATTTTAGCCCACCTTTCTGGCTGGGGTAGCAAGAATTGAGGGCATGAGCTCTACTGAACTCTTCTGTCTTTCTTAAGGAGGGAGAGATCAAAGGTGCCTTACATAGTGCGCCAGTGCGTGGAGGAGATAGAGCGCCGTGGAATGGAGGAGGTGGGCATCTACCGCGTCTCTGGGGTCGCAACCGACATCCAGGCTTTGAAAGCGGCCTTTGATGTCAGTAAGTATTTGTGCCTGATGTTTTCCTCCTAACTGTGAGAACCTGTGTGAGCTCCCTGTCAGATGGCTGTGCTATTCTTAATCTTACGTTCCCCTAGAAGCATTAAGAGGGAGAGATTCTCATTCAAAGAGAATCGTTTTAAACCTGACTGCATGTTTTATTCATATTCCTCAGCCAGGGATGTGACCCAAGACCTATGATGGAATAGATCCCTGTACCAATAACACGTCTTATTCCTCCCAGCTGACGTGACATGGCAGCTTTGCAGGCCTTGCCAGGACTCTGTGCATGGCAGGTATCTTCCTCAGGGGAAGCAGCAACCAGAAGCTGCAGTTTTCCTCATTGCTGCCTCCAAATTATTACAAGTCCTTGGAATTGTTTGAGAATGTTTTGTGAAAGGAAGCAAGCAAAAAATAAATGAAGCAATTCAGTGGTTGGTTAGGAAGAAGAAAGAGGTGGTTTACCAGTCAGAAGACGGATGGTCAGGGCTCTTTTCTTGACTCTGTGGCTAGACTGCTGTGTGCAGATTGTGAATTCAATTAATTTTGACCACTGTTTTAAAGCCTTCCTTGATCTTGTGCAGAACAGTGTTCCTTAGTGCTGCTGCATTTAAAGGAATGACATCCATGTCCCCGAAAGACATCCAAACTCAGCAAATTAAACACCTCCAGACTGCTGTGCTGTGGAAGATGAAATTTCTGCCATACTTTCAGCATCCACCTGATAACCAAACGACCTCTTGAGCTCTTTGTGTGTGTGTGTGGCATTTCTTCATTCTTCTATTTTCCTTTCTGTCCCCCTCAACTACCAGAAGCATTGATTTGTGAATCATCAGTAGTGCAAGTAAAGGACTTTCATATTTTGAAAAACAACTTTTTTTCGTTTACATTAAATGCCATTTTCTGCTAAGCCAGCAGTGGCTCTGCTGGTTGATGTTTGTTTTCAGGGAAGGAGGTGGTTCTGTTGTACTTATAAGTAACAAAACTGAAATGTGAGCCCTGAATTGCCTGTGTACTTTAGCTGCACTCAGTGGGAAGTTGGACAGCCTCAGAGTTTCTTATTCTAAGCTGTTTAAGGCAGGGAACTGGAATAACCGATGTGGTCATTAAGAAAAAGCTGAAATGCATATAAATGCAGTCATGCAGGGCTTTTTCCAGATCAGGCCTGCATTGCTGGCAGAGCAGAAGAAACCATGGATAGTGTGAACTTCCTTCTAGTTGATTTAAAGCTGGAAACTGCAGCCATTTGTCCAGCATTTCTCAGTTGTCATTTAATTGAGAGAAATGTAAACAGGAAAACTCTCAGCTGTTTGGGCAAAGGCAGTAGGTAAATAAGGAATCAAAGCAATCAAAAACGGAATGCAAGGCCAGCAATTTATTAACCCTTCTTCCCTCTTTCAGATAACAAAGACGTGTCAGTGATGATGAGCGAGATGGATGTTAATGCTATTGCAGGCACATTGAAGCTGTACTTCCGAGAGCTGCCTGAACCTCTTTTTACAGATGAACTGTACCCCAACTTTGCAGAGGGCATTGGTAGGTAGTAGCAAAAATAACTCTTGATGACCTGGATCTGTTTTAAAGATGCTCTTCTTTAGGAGGCTGCTCCTAAAGCAATATAGAACTGTATTTGTAATGTTGGACAGAAGCTTGGAACAAGCTGTAAGGGAAGTGGAATGGATCTCAGAAATTAGCTTTGGAATGACATCATCTTGCTGCAAGTCTGAGGACGAGCAAATGCCATGATTTTTTGTAAGCAGAAAATGTCCAAGTTTCTGAAGGGCAGGCAAAGAATAGAATGACAGCCTACTTGTTGAGTTTGTGCTTGTTGTTTGCCCATTCGGTCTTCCAGGGAAGTCCTCTTTGGAGAGGGATATACCTTGTTGTATCTAACGAAGGGGAAAATCCTAGTGATTTGACATCTGCAAGCATTTGAACTGCTAGAGGGAAAAGGGTTCTCTATCCTTCCAAGAAATGAAGAAAAAAACAGTGACGCACTTCTGTCTGCCTGGCCTTCAAAAATATGGTGCAATTACAGTCCATTCAGGACCAATCATATTTGTTGGTTTGGGGCATTAGGAAGTTCAGTCAATTTCTAATTTACTGCCTATGGTGATGTTTTATTATTTTTTGGTCTTGCAGCACTTTCAGATCCCGTTGCAAAGGAAAGCTGTATGTTGAATCTGTTGTTATCGCTTCCGGAACCCAACCTTGTCACATTCCTTTTCCTTTTGGACCATTTAAAAAGGTAATTTTTGAATCCTTTAGATACTTATTCAGTGTGTAAAGCATCATTATTTTGAAGAAAGGAGCCTTCTTCTCGAGCACATGCTGAATCAGGCAAATGAAGAAGCATTTGCTGATTTGATGTGAATGCTCATCAGATAACTGTTGCTTCATGCTCATTTAGTGAAGCACTGAATCCCAAATTGCGTTCTCACTGAAACTGAGAGGATTAGAACTGAAGGAAAGAGGTAGCAAAAGTCTCAGGACTTATCTACTGCAAGTGCAAATTCCTGCTGCAATAACTCTGCAAAACTGCACCTGCATCAGGAAAAGTTTCAGTATTGTGAAACTTTGTCTGTGTTTAAGGACCTGTCAGTACTGCCTCAAAAGGTGTTGCAATCTAACGTAACATATCTTTAAAAATTCCAGTTTTGCACTTCTAACTGGAGTTGTCAGCTCCTTGTTTAGACTGGTCTTTCTGATCTCGTCTGTCTTTGCAACATGGTTACAACTGTGAAGAATTATTTCCATGTATTTGATAGTAATACAATAAACTCCTTTAATACATGCACAGTATTTTGATTTACATATGTACATACCAGAGACTGTCAGTGTAGAGATCAAAGATGATCTTGTGACTGAGGTTCTGGATTAAAATCCAGGAAATCTGGGCTTGTTTTTGTTACAGACTCTTGTGCCCTTGGGTAAATGTTTTAACCCATGTGCCTTAGTTCCTCATTTCTGAAACTCAGATGAAAACCATTCCTTTATTCCTGCCTCATTTTGGATTCCTGACCAAACGATCAGCAGTCCCTTTCTCAAACAAGGGTTTGTAGAGTGCCTAAGGCTGTAGCTGTCAGGTCAAGGTATTGTTTATGTATACAGTCAATTTGGGGACGTATGGAGAGAGTTGCTTCAATACCTATACTTAAATTCTGTATAAAAGGATTAATTATGGTTTCTTACTGAAGGGCATTTCCAAACTCAGATATTTACCAAGATTCAACTTGTCATTTCTTCTCACAGGGTTGCTGAGAGGGAGAGCATTAACAAGATGTCCCTGCATAATCTTGCAACTGTCTTTGGACCAACGCTGCTCAGACCTTCGGAGAAGGACAGTAAAATCCCTGCCAACCCAACCCAGCCTATAACAATGACTGATAGCTGGTCACTAGAAGTCATGTCCCAGGTAAATCCGAAACGTACTCCTGAATCATTTAAAGGCAGTAGCTGGGAAACTGTAGTCATATAGCAAGGCCTTGTTCAGCTTTCCTCCTTTGTTTTCATAGCAGTTTTGAGAAACATAAACGACTTTCACCCCCCAGCGCAGACATTTTTGACACTGTTTACAGAACTGTATTTCTTCAGGCAGTTCAGTTTGTGTCTGTACTAATAGAGCTTGAAAAAAGTCGATATGCACACATCCTGCATTCTTTCTTTGTGCACAGTAAGGAGAGCTGTCTCAGGGCTTTTTGAGTGCTGTATTACTAGCCTAGGATAAAGGGACTGTTTTTCCACAATGCTGAATAATCCTTGCTAGATTTAGATTTCTTTTGCCCTTGCAGCCTTCTTAAGGCAGTGCAGACAACTAGAGGAACCTAGAGGCTGTGTTAGCTCATCATGCTGCTTTATACTTCCTTTATTGAGTGGCAGCAAGTCATAGATCAGATTTTTTCAACAAAGTGAAACATCAACACTTTGCTATCCTTGAAGCTGAAAAGTGCCTCCAAAGCATTGGAATTTTTAATATTCTTCCTGATATTATGCACTGTATTAAAATTCCTATGCAGAGCAATGCAACCCACGTCTGCCAGCTGTAAAACAGCCAGCATGACAATGAGTTAACAAGGCTTTATTTTTACCTATTTCTTTCTCTTTCCAGGTTCAAGTCCTTCTGTACTTCCTGCAGCTAGAGACCATCCCTACCCCAGACAGCAAGAGACAAAGCATTCTCTTTTCCACAGAGGTGTAGATGTCTGTGATGCCAACAGGACTCCAAAAAAGAACCACACCACAAACCCAACCTGTTCTTGGCATAAATCTGCCACTCTTGAAAAAAGGAAGATTGGTGTTTCTTCAGACATTTCTGGCCTGTTCCTGTGCTGGGAAATTATGGCCCTCAGTGCTTCTGCTGTTTGTTAACGAGTGGCAAGCTGAAGAGAAGGTAGAAAAATACCTACTTTTGGTCAGGAGAATGAGAATCAACATGGAGATAGAGCTGTGCAGAATCTCCACTAGAAGGAGCAATAGACACTAGGACAAATGCACCACAGAGTGTGGCTGTTATTCTTGTTGGGAATGTGATGGAAGGTATTCCTCATCTTATGGATTTGTCACAAAGAAACATCAAGACTTCTAACGGACCACTTGATAGGATACCCTTTTTTGGGTGAGAGGGAGTTAAAGGAGCTATCACAACTGTGTCTTTAATAACTGCTGTTTTTAAAGTACTGTTCTAGGCCACAAAAATAGCATTGCTTTGCAAGAAGAGGAAAGAAGGGAAGGGTCTAGGATCTAAGATACCCTCCTCTGAAATTGAAGTCCTGATTGGAACAGGGTTCTAAAGAAGTGAAACAGTTTTGCGTACAACTCCAACTTTTTTATTTGTCTTGCCCACCCCTTCTCCTGCAAATGTTTATACAAGGAGATGCTGTGCTCTTGCCTGTGTTGCACTTCTGATGGCGTGGATTTTTTGGGGGGTGGGAGTGTTAAAGGGCCCAGACTCAATGATTTTTCACTACAAATAAATACAGCAAATTAAAGAGAGGCAGGGATGGTTTGAGTCAGTGCTTTGTGATTCGTTGGTTGTTTGCATATTGCAGGAGCAGTGTTATCCAGAGAGGATTGCTAAATTCCTTAGACTCTGCCAAACTTCATGAAAATTAATTGGGAAGGCTGTTAATTCCCAGCACTCCAAAGAAAAGATGTTAACACTGCAAAAATAATTGAAGCATTCGTGGACAAAACAAATTATTAGTGGTTATCAGGTTGCCTGGCTGCTTACTCCTATCAGAACATCTTTTTTTTTTTTTATATATATATAGATATATACTTGAATTTTGGAGGCTTTGTACGTGCATTGCTTCTACGAGTGTCGTTTTCTGATAGATGCTTTGATAAATATGTCAGAATGTACTTTATGGACAGCCTAGCCAGTAGCATGCATGTGTACTCTTCAGAAATTTCAAGCCTGTTTTGACTAAGAGCAGTGAAGGGATTTCTGTGGAAGCACATGGAGCAGTACAGCAGATTTCACTAAATACTGGGCTGGTATCTTCCTGCCTAAGTTGGTCAGAGCCACGGGGGTTACACTGCTGTAAAGGACAGCAGTGTTTGTCTAGAGATCTGAAAGCATAATCTAATTGCTGGCATCCAGAGCAAAGTGTTCTGGCTATGAAGCAGCTGTGCCAAACATCCTGGGAGAGGTGGGAATTACTCCATTTTCATTAACAACTCCATCCCCCTTTGCTTCATACCCAGTTATGCAGCATCCGTTTGGTGGCAACCATCCATCATCCAGGCAAGAAGAAAAGTGCAGCATGAAGACAAGGGGAGGAATCAGCATGGAGAAAGGGAGGGAAGGACAGATCTTGATTGGTGTAGTTGGGTTGCCAACATCATTTGAGAAATGCTACAGAGAAAGCAACCCCTGTGATGCTGAATTTTGTGTTTTCTGATGAGTGAGCTGCAGTCTCTCAGTTACAAAAATATATATAAAAAAAACCACCTACCAAGGAGTCTTTCAAACAAATGGAGAGAAAAAAATAATGGAAGGGAAATGATTCTGTAGTCAATGTAATTCTGACTGCTGCATAATATTAGAAAATATTGTACTGTGAAGTTACAAATTCAAAAAGGAAAAAAATAGAAATTCCGATTTTGTGAGTATATCAACATTTTGCATGCTATGTAAGGATCCTTATAGGAATTTAATATTGCTTAGTATCCCTCCCTTCTTAGGTCTGGGAGCAAACCTCTTTGTAATGTAATGTACAACTAGAAATTCCTTCTCTCTTATATGTATTTCCATTACATTCCAACTTCTGAATCTGGAGAACAGAAAAAATGTTTATAGTAGGAGGTGCTTTTGGGGGTGGGAGGGGACGAAGGCAAGAAAACTTGAAGGCTTAGCATTTTTTATATTTATTTCTGCCTTTTTTGAAGGTAAAAATTAGTCACAATCTTGAAAACTTTTGACTTAAGTCAGGCAGACCAGTAAACCACGCTGTGGTTTTGGTTTTATGTATTTGTTCTCATTTCCACCTAGCACTTCCATAACAATCCTTTTCCTGCTAGCTGCACACCTGCCCATTCCAAGCTGTTGTGTGGTGCATCTGAGGCAGTGGCACTGCTGCTGACTGCACTGGGAAGAAAAAAAGCCCCACAAACCAGCAGCAGAAGCAAAGTACAGGAGATGGCTGGGTGACAGAGCCCTTTCCTTTCCGTGTTCAGAATCTGTGGCTGCTCTTTGCAGTGTTGAAACTGGAAAGCAATACCATAATGACTGTGCCAATTTACTTTGACCCAACTTTTTATTTTTATTTATATAGGAAATTAATATTAATATTAAGTTACTGATGTATGGTGTGTAACTATGAGAAATAGCTTTTGCTTTGGTTACTGTTACAGGTTGTTGCTTTAATCTCTCAATTACAATGCTCAGTTCTAATGTAACGTAATCTAACATGCAGGCATGTGGATCAGGGAAAAAAAAAGGTAATTTAACGTAACCCATTAATTATTTCTGTTGAGTATGTTTTCCCCAAAGCTGGTAATTTTGGGCTGGAAAAAACAGCGGATGTTTCTGCTAATGATGAAATCGTGGACTGATTTGAAATATGAGAATTGATTTTTTTTTGAATTTCTGTTAATTTTGCAATTTAAGTCTTTCTTCAGATAGACGTTTGTGTTCAGAAATGAAGCATTTCCAAAAGGCTTTTGTATTCTTTTCCAAGGGATGTTGTGGGTGTGGGTTTTTGTTTTTTTTTTTTTAACTTTGTTGTGTTTTTAATAAGCCTTATCACATTAAAACATAAAGGGACTTGTAAAAACGTGGCTTTACAGAAGGTCTTCTGATTTAAGAGCTGTGTCAGAAAACCTAACTTCTCCATTTCCTGTAAGAAAATATACAATATAAAGAACATAAGAGCAAACTAGCCAGAAATTACCCTTTAAAACTGCACTGAGAGTTTGTGTTCTTTCTGTTTCTATTGCATTGGAAAGAAATTTCTAAAGAAGCAGCTTTCAGCTACGTGCAGCTGAAACATTAACAGCTTCAGGAGAAATATTGCAGGTTGTTAGGACACACTGTACCTCCAGCTTAAGAAGAGAAAGAAGCATAGGTTCCTTGGCATTTAGAAACTATTCTAAAATTCTCATTAAAAACAAAACAAAACACTGATTAGGTTGTTTTTTTAATTATTATTTTAAATTAAAAAGTAAAGGAAAATAAGGGAAAAGTTTTAATGATGGGCAAGAAGTAAATAGTACTAGAACATCCTCAGTTTTGTTTGGTGTGTGCTTTTCATGGGAGGAGGTTGAAATTAAACTGAAACACATCAATTGAAATGCTGCTGGTGTCCTTTATCCTTGCACAATTTTAAGCTAGTTGAGGTAGCAGCCAAGCCATCGCAGGCTGCATTCTAACGCTGCTCTTTTTTTTATATATCAGCTAAGGGCAAAGCACAGCTGTGCACTGACTGCATTTGCTGATGCCAGCTGCCCACCTTGATTCCAACCTTGCATTGCTCACGTGAAGGCAGTCAGCATGCAGGTGAAGCAGAACTGCAATATGTTGTGTTGGCCACGAGGTGGTAGAACCACAGAGTGTGTTGATGGAGGCTGCAGTGTTTTCACAGCTTATTCATTTGACCTGTTTAAAATTGTGTTTCACCGTTGAGTTAGTTTTATATGAGTTTATTTAAATGGATGTACTGTCCTGTAAAGCATACATGGATCTCTAAGGTTGCCTGTCACCCTCTGTAACACTGGAAGGCATGACAACTTGTTCATTTCTCTTAACGTACCACTCCCTGAAGTATGTACAAAATGTTAATTGACCAACGTGGCTTTCAGAGATACTTAAAATCTGATGGAGAAAAAAGTGACCCTCTCTGCTTCCTCACTCCTTGATGATTCCTTTGTTTTCAGGGCCTGTTGTGCTGAGGCAGTGCTGTCAGATGTGGCATTCTTACCATGGAATGTTAGGAAGAAGTGGGAAATGCTTAAGAAAAGCCTCTGCTCTTTCTCTCTTCAATTCAAAAAGATAGAAACTTGCAGTAATAAAAGACCAATGCATTCACGCTAGGTTTAAGGGATTTGCTTCTGTTCCTTGCAGAAAAATCTGAAAAAGGAAGTAAATGTGTTCAGAATAATCAAAATTTGGGGTAGTTGACAAGTCAGTCACTCAGTTGTTCTTCCTTACGTTTTTATTTAGTCCGGGTATGTTTTTCTTTGTAAGCCTTGCTAACGTTCCTTTGTAGTGCTGTCTGAAAAATCAGTCTGATACCAGCCACTTCCTTTAACATGGGGTTCTTGCAGCTGAGATCACGGAGCCTTTCAGTTAATATTAGCAATCTTCCATTCTCAGCCAGAATTAAATGGATACCCGTATGCATGCCGTGGAAGTTTTCACTGGGTAGATGAAAGTACATGGATCTTCCTTAAAATCAAGAAAGGACTGCTGACTGAAGAAGGTACACACAGCTAATTGTTATTTCTTACCAAAGTCTTAGGGAAGAAAAAGATGATATAAAATTGAAAAAAAAAACAACCAAAAAAACAATTAGGAATCACTCTGATGAGATGATCTGGAACTGTACAAAGCAGAAGCTCTCCTTTCAAGTTACAGAAGAAGACCTGTGGCCTCAATAACTGATTGCCTTGTCAGTAAATAAACATTAATTTAGGAATGCCAGGAATTCAGCTGCTGCAGCCTCCCAGTTCTGATGTGCTGCAACCCTCTTTCTCACTACTGAAACTTCACAGCTCCTTGCCAAGAAAGCAAAGCTTATCACATGCTCTGTACATTTTTTTTCCTCTATGGCAACAGAGCACCAGAGTCTCTGTTAAACCAAAGGTGAAACACTACTGCAAAGAAAAATGGAACCAGGAAGTTAGAATACAGCTTAAGCTAGAAGAGGCTGCTTCTGAGCTGCAAGGATAGAACACCACAACACCCTGCAGTGACTGAATGGTGGAAATGGTAGGGCCAAAGCAAATGGAGCATTATCTCAATTCTCCTGCCATGAGCAGATGGCTAGATTTAGGCCTGAGTCAAGCAAACATGCTAATGCTAAGAATGAGAAAACTACTCAAGGGCCTCCACTGTTGATTCTGCCACCCTATAGTGGAATTGGAGGATGCCACTGTAAAAGCATGCAGGTGATCTGTGCAAATACCTGCCACGTCATTTTACTTTCTCCTGTCACGTTTCCTCTTTCAGTGAGAGACCCTCTCTGCTTCCCTCAGAAACCACATCATCCTATACTGTAGAAATGAGTTTATAGCAGGGCTATTCCTGGAGATGGCTAGAATATTTCCAGCTTTCTGGTACAGAGTGGACCAGGTAGTGTTAATGCTCCAGGCTTGTGCAGGCTTGTTTTGCAAGTAAGAGATGTTCTATTTTTTTGCCTGTTCAAGCACACTTGGGAATGAATATGATTACAGAGTGCCCAAGCCTAGAAAAAATATTTGTTTTACTGCTCTGCCTTAATTGCAGTCATGCTCAAATCATCTCATCGAAATGATTCATCAGAACGGAGAATTCTTCTTGGATTTTTTGCTAGGGCTTGTGTTTGTGTAATTAGTGCAGTGACAAGATGTTCTGAGATTTCAAGGCATTCTACAGATGAACCATTTATCCGCAGAGTGCTTTCTATTGCAGGACCAGTTTATATCCCCGTGGATAAATGGAAGAGCATGCTTGTATACAAACCAGCTTCCTGCCTGGAAAGAGAACATAGCTGCTTTCCACAGATGGCCAAAGAACCACAGTGGGAAGAGCCCACCAGTGAGCAGATGGCCTTGTTCCTTAGAGGCTCATGTTTTCCCTGGTCAGGCGAAGCCCAGAAAGCAATTATGGGCCAGACCCATCCCGTCTCTTCTTTATAGTGCCTAATTGAATTATCTACCCCCAATATAAATAGGCAAGCTCAAATTTCTTCCATTTTAGTCATGTTTTGGAAGAAGACTTCTATAACCATTATATGATTATGGAAATAGCTGAAAACTGGTCTAAATATTCAAACTCCTTCAAGCACAGCAGTAACATAATGAAAATGCTGACACAGCAGAAAGGTTCTTCACGACAGCCTCTCCTAATGCATCCGTTCTGGTCTCTTCTTCACAGCTTCTCCCAGCCTAGGAGAAATCTTATCTTGAGCTCCACAGTCACATACAAAAACTTCTGCAAGTCGCTCAGTGACTTGGAATCCCAGATACACAAGGACAGATCTTTTAGAGAGGTGGGATATCAGTACTAGAAGTGACTAGGTACTATCCAAGGCAGCGAAAAGAGGGTAAAGAGTTAATGCTGGATGACAGAGAGCACCACAGTGGTACAGTGAAATTAAGTATGATCTCAGGGAAGGACACATGTGATGTGCTGTCCTTCCTGTGTCCGTCTAGCAAAAAGCAACAGCAGCAAAACAAAGCCTTCTCTTGCCTATATTGGTTGTGTAGTTTGTTCTTATCTCTATTACATGTGTTTATAATCCATGAAGAATGCCAATGAAAGGAGGTAATAAGACTATTTAAATATAAATACGATTAAATTATATAATTAGTGATAATTTATCAGGTGTAGAAGAAAAACAACTTGTTATTGTTTGGATAATTGGGGGTTTCTTCAGAATTAATGCTACTGGCGTTGTTTTAACTCCATGTTACAGAGTCTGGTTTTGACATTTCATCCTGCTGTTGTCAGTGCTTCAGTATCTCAGTGCTCTGTTTTTGCAAAGAAAACCAACCCTAATAGCTTAATACTGAAAGCTGTTGAAACGACTGCTAAATATCTCTCAGTTTAGGCCCATGTGATGAAAGAATGGAAAAAAAAGGGGAAAAATAATCGTTCAGGTTTTTTTTTTTTAATTTTCTGAGATAAGCGGTATGAAAGGGATACAGAAACTGTATTTGGGGGGAAAAAGTCTAAGGCATTTGTAGCCTTTCTTTGTACACAGTGTTAAATAAAATCTCCCGCATCTGTTCGTCAGGGTTCTTTGGGTCTTATTTAATTAAAGACTGGGCCTCCATTAAACTCAGTGTGTGAACCGTGTTTGATTCAGATTGCCAAAGGTCTGGAAGTTACTGCTGCTGCTCCTCCCAAATCAGAGCTCCTTCATGTCTTACAGGGTAAAAGTTGTATCGCTTCAGGGAAATCTGCCGGCCAGCACAAGGCCATGGCTGAATTCAATCAACTGTGACACACAGCAACAGCACGGAAAGCAGGGAAGTAGCCGGGCAAGATGCTGCACTACCAGGTATGTCATTAACATTATCAGGTCTTTAATGCCTTTAATCCCTTACCAGGACTATTACTTTACTGCTGCAGCTCACACCTCGCAGCTTTCCATCACCGCCATTTACCACATCAGCTTCGGCCTCTCCAAACACTGCATCCAATCAGCGTTTGGTAGCAACCCAGGCGCAAACAGCATCACTTATTTAAATCGAGCTCTGCCAAGGGGACCCGGTGGGCACAGCTAACGCTCCTTCCCCGCTGCGATCTGTGTAACGTAGCTTCAGATTCGCTTTCTTAGAGCTTCAACGTGGCGTCCTTGCGTGGAACGGCTCTCGCCGGAGGAGCAGCGGTGCCCCGCAGCGGAGCAGGGCACGCAGGGCGGCCTCCTGACCACGGGCTGTGCGGGGCTCAGCTCTGCCCTCGCGCCCGGCCGCCCTCCGTTCACAAAGAGCGGCTGAGCGGCGCCTCCATCCTCCGGGGGACCCCCTGCCAGCACGGGAAGTTGGGGAATAGCAGCTTTCGTCGCAACCCGAGCCCATAGATACGTAAGAAGCGTTTCCCCGCGAAGGTAACACAGCCGCGCAGCGGCACCGGGCGGAGGACGGCCGCCCCCCGGCTACTGGCCGCACGAGCGCAGCCCGGCCCGCCCATAGGCGCGCCACGGCGCACGCGCCGCCTCGGTTCCGGAGGGAGGACGGCTGGCGCATGCGCGGTACGGCGCCGCCGCCCGCGAGGGGCGGGGCGAGGTGGTGGTTGGGGGGGGGGGCGGCTCCCTGCCGTCCGCGCGCGCCCCTCCGCGCCCCCTCCGCCTCCCGCCGGCGGCGCGCGCGGCCCGGCGCGGCCCCGTCCCGTCCCCTCACGTCGGGCCGCGGCGCGAAGACGCGGGAAGGAGGAGGAGGAGGAGGCGGCGGCTGCCCGGTAAGTGGCGAGCGCCGGCCCCGACCCCCGAGGGTCCCCAACAGGGCCGCGGAGGCCCCGCAGGCCGCGCCCCGGGCTCCTCCCCCCGCCTCGCCCTCAGGGGCCCCGCCGTCCGGCGGCCGTTCCGCACCCGGGGGCGGCCTGAGGGAACGGCGGGGCGGCGCGCGGCCGCGCCGAGGGAGCGGAGCCGGATCGCGGGGCGGGGGTGAGAGCTGCGTTCCGCCCGTCTGTTCCCGTGTGCGGAGCGCTGCCGCCCGGCGCTGCCCGGGCCGGGCGAAGGGGTCCCGGAGCCGCGCCGCAGTGACAGCGCACGGGGGCTCCGAGGGCGGCGGCGCCCGCTGCGCTCCGTGCGAACGCGTGCGCCGCGAACGGCGCTCGTGGAGCGGCGGATGTGTTGCGAGCTGTTGTTCCTCTGCGTGAAAACCCCGCCTGAGGACGCGGCCGCATCGAGCTCCGCTCGCTCTGAAGGCGAACGCGGCCCTGCGCTCCCCGCACGGCCCTCCTCGGCGTGGCCTTGGGCTGCCCGAGGTGCAGCCGAGGCAGGAGCGCTCCTTGCGCCCTGCTGGAGCTCGGCGGTGCGTCGCGCCTCCTCCGGCCCGGGTGCTGCGAGGTGGCAGCGAACAGAAACGCAGAGAACGGTTTTCTTCTCCAGAAGAGAAGTCGGGCCGTGGCGCTGCCTGCCCGTGGGGTGCCGGGCTCACAGAGCCGCGGGTGCTGGGGAACGGGGCAGGTGTCACACGGGGGGATGCGGGCTGCCTGCTCCCGGGGCTGGGAACGGGCAGTCCTGGTGCTCCTTCTTAGCGTGATGATCTGAAAAAGCGAGGTTGTGTGATGCTATCGCTAAATTTTGAGCCGATGGAAAACTCAGCTCCAAGGCTGGTGGGCTGTGAGAAGTGAGGGAAGAAGAAAACTGCGTTTTTTTTTTTCAGATGTTTTCTTGTTGCTGAAACCCCACGTCTGATTTCTTTACTGAATACAGGAGGTGGCCGCGGAGAACAAAGCATCTGAGATGTTTTTAATTCATTCTCCTATTTCCAGTGCTGTGTAATTAAACCCCACAGCCCGTATTTCCCAGTCCTTTTGTCTGCTGGGAGCAGCTCGTTGCTGGGACTTTTGTCATGGGTGTTGATAGTAATCTGTGGTTTTATTGACTTCAGCGCTATGAAGCACTGCTTTATTACAGCATGGCGGTGGCAGAACGTCACAGCAGCACCTCCAGATCTCCGGAACTGTGCTTCTGGTGTTTTGCAGCTGGGTGAAGGTTCACTTGTCCCTCTAGAGTCCCTAGACTGGTAATCAGGCACACTGGGCCTGTCCCTAGGAATCCCTCCGAGAAACCTGGGGTGTTAGGCTGGGCCTGGCTGCACGTCCTCAGTGCAGCACTGGCACCAGCAGTTCTGTCCATAGTGGCCAATGATCTCTGGGCTGTTATAACTTTCATTGCACTGAGCAATAGATGAGGTAGCATAAAGGAGGTGTGAATCAATGCATGATTCCAGGTAGCACGGTGTAGGGAAGTGAGTTTGTGCCATTTTTGTTTCAGTACAAAAGAAGACAATACATTCTTGAGAGACGGAGCAAGCGTTGGGAATTTCTAAAGGGATCTTTCACAGACATACTTCAGAAGTTCCTCTTTTTGTTCTTTCTCCTTGATCTTGTAATGTTAGAGCCCGTCTTGCCGACCAGAATCCAGTTCTAGGAACTTGTAATGCTGTTAGCGTGACCGAAGCTCTGTGGCGCAGTGGGAAAAGCAGCATCAGAAATGTTATGCTTGTACTTCCTGACTTCAGAAATCACCCCATTTGATCTTATTTTTAGTCTTCTTACTGAAAAAGGGAAAATAAGCAGGCCTTAGAGGCTGAGTTATACGCTTGGATGTGGCCTGAAGTGACGACTCACGGGGAGCGTATTTCTTGTTTCTTTTGAGCTTACTCCAGCTGAAATGATCAGAGCAAGCCACCCTCTGGAACACTTAGCAGCTTAGTGCAGCCGGAGAGTGATCATAGGATCCTGTCTCTCCTCAGATAAATAATTCATTGTTCACATGCTCATGCACACGCATGGCTTTCTTCGGGAATGGAAGCTTTTGTAAGGGCGCTGCAACTTTTGATCTTCATTATTGTAAGTAAATGGCTCCTGATAATTTTGCAAGGAACAGACAAATAGATGGCAGAACTGGGAGTGACAAAAAGAGGAATTCGCAAGTAAATGGTGAAGGTAGGTGAAAAGAGACCGCTTAAAGGAGAAAAAGAAAAAAAATAAAGGCAGTACTGAAGTACTCCGGTGATGTATCCAATGACATCAGCCTGAAAGTAGGGCTGTGATTTGTCTTCATTTTGGCCGTTTAGCCCACGTGAGGTGCTTCTTTGCACAGACACATGCAGTGCATGGCCTGATGGGATGTGGACAGCTTGGCCAGGAATCTGCCTTCCTCACAGCTCTCCCTCAGACTTCATGTTCTTCTTAACCCATTTCTGTGTGTGTGTTCTTAATTAAAAGCACTCACAGTAGTTCTGGCAGATGGAGCCTTCCTGAACGTTCAGCTGTGGAATGATTTGCAGTGTGAGAGCTGTGCTGGGTTCTCCTGCAGCAGTGCATTCCCTGTGAGCTGCTGCAGCCCTGGAGCTGACAAGGACACAGCTGGAGGAGCGATCTGTTACAGCTTGGCTCTCTCCAGTTAGCCATGAGAGGCTCCATAGTACCCTTAGCAATTCTGTGTGACTCAAATACGTATCTGCAGGCTTGCACTTAGGCAGGTAAATGTCCCTGGTGCTAGGGGGTGCTAGGATTTGCATGCAGTTCTGTCTCATCTCTGTCTGCCAAGCCTGAAGGTTTTAAAACCAAGTCATGAGTGTGCAGTTGTCAGGTTTCAGAGACAAGGAGAAGGTGGGTCATAGCACAGGGCTCATACCCATACGGAGCTGACCTTCAGCCCTGCTAGCAGCCTCTGTGTTCTGTCTTCCGATTGCTTACAGAGCTCATGAGTTTCCTCATCCAGCTGATGTGGTCCCACAGAGTGGTGCTGGTGGGGCAGCAGCACGGGGCTGCTCCCAGCAGGGTGGCAGCTGTGCTGTGTGGTCTCGCTCTGAGCTCAGGCTGGTGTGGAGCAGTGCCCCATGGGGGGAGCCTTCCTCTCATTCCCTGTTCCATGGCCTGCTGCTCTGCGTAATGCTGGTAATTATAAGGTGAGTCAGATCAGCCCTGATCTGATGAAAAAAACTAACTCATCAGAAAATGAGCTATGATCTCTAGAACTGAAACAAGGGAGAGGACAGAGGAACGGGTGGGACTGTCTCTTTTGGTGGCAGGGTACAATTAAATGATTTTCACAACTGGCTTAAGCAATCCCCAGAAGGCATTTCCCTCCCCCAGCCCCAGCAGGACTGGATTACAGATGGGCTATTCCCACCTGAGCCATTTGCTCGGCCCAGCTGTGACCAGAACCCGGACATCCTGTGCTGGAAATCCAGGTGTGAGCCCTGGGGCTGGGATGGCTTCAGGTGATGCTGCAGCCCTTCAGGAATGCTGCTGGGCCAGGTCAGCGATGGAATGGGCATGGTGAGCACCCAGCTGTCTCTCAGCAGCAGAAATGCATGCAGCATTAGCCCTCAAGTTGAGGATGCATGAATCAGCATCTGATAAGAACAGGTTGATAGTCAGAACCAAGCTGCAAACAGGAAGCAGGCTTTGGGGATTTTGTACAAATTGATGATCTGATAGAGTATTTTGGATGAACATTTGATTCGGGTGAATTTATTCACTTACAGGTTTGGCCTGTGCATACTTGTGCTGGAAAGCACTGCTCTGGCTCCTCAGGCAGCACAATGCTTGTCTACTAGCATTTTCTGTCCCCCTTCTTCTAATGGGAGCCAGCATACCGACCTCATTCCTCTCCCTGTTGGCTTAGTGCAGCTGCTGGTAGCAGAGTTCAGCTGGCAGAGGTGAGTGGAGACAGGGAAAAGGCCGCTGCTGCTCAGTGCTGCAGTCCTGGGTATAGGAGTGCCATGAGGTGTTACTGCTGAGCTGAAAGGGAAGGAAGCTTTCCTGCCAAGTTCCCTGCTCTTCAGGTAGCGTGTTGCTCTTTGTGCAAGTGCTTCCCTGGCTGCAGAAGGAGAATTTCCACGGGACAACCCAAGTGTGGGTTAAATAATAGAATATGTGCTTAAGGTTACGTGATTATAAATACACCTTGGTAGCTGGAGGGCAATTGGCTTGTGCAATAACAGTTATTTCAGAGCTCCTTGAGATAGCTGGTGGGTGATGATGGGATCACAGGCTTACCTACCACCTATCACTTGCTGATTACAGTTTAATGCAGCCAGTCCTCTGGCTGGGAAGTGTGTGGTGTAATAATTTTGCTTTTATTTTTAACCTAGAAAGCCTACAGTGCCAAAACAGTGCTTCTGTTCTAATGCAGTACTAACCTGAGTGCTTTGCAGAGAAGACGAGTACTTCTGCCAAGTCTGCTTAAACCTTTTAAGTCTGACACAGAGTTGTCACAATGACAATCCAGGAAATAGGTCTGTGCTGTATCCTCTGTGTGTGTGTGTGTGTGTGTGTGTGTGTGTGTGTGTGTGTGATTTAAAGTTTGGATGCAAGTGTGAATTTTAGTAAGAGGTGCAGAAGGGAGGAGAGGAGGCTGAAGGGTGGCCGTATCACCTCTACAACAGCCCAAAAGGAGGTGGTGGTGAGGTGAGGGTCAGCCTCTGCTCCTGGGGAACGGCAATAGGATGAGAGGTGATGGCCTCATGGAGCACCAGGACAGGTTCATATCGGGTACTGGGAGCAGTGATGCACTGGCACAGCTGCCCAGGGGCTGCTGGGGTCACCGTCCCTGGGGCCGTTGTTCTGCTTGGCAGAGCTGCCAGAAGAGCTTCCCCAGGTGCTGCTCACAGTCTGTGCTGGGAGGGGAAGCGGAGCCCCGTCTGGTGGATGCTTGGTTTCTTCTGTCCTCAGCAGTGGTTTGAAATAATGTCTGTTTAAGGTTGGAGCTTGGAAACAAGGCGTTATTTGATTTTGTTATGAAAAGGCTTTTTTAGAGCACGGCCTGTTGGTTAGGAGCTCTGTAGCTGCTCCTGTCACTTGTCTGGAATGTGAAGCATTGCAACGGTCGCACGTTGCTCACAGCACTTTCAGCTCTGCAGTTTTCTCCAAACAAGGAGCAGGGGAATGGAGGTGCACAACGGAGGCTTCTCACCCAAAGCTCCCTTCTTTCCTCCCTTTGGTTTCAAAAGAAAAATAGCAATATCAGTGCTGCCTTCACAGCTCTGCTCCTTTGTCTCACTGCAACTTGGCTTTGGCTGTTGGCCTTTCAGTGCAGCAGTGGTGGTTTGCAGGCAGCCCCGCTCTTCCCACTCTGTGCCATTTGGGGTCCCACGGGCCGTTCATCACCTTCCCCAGGAGGTGTCCTGTGGAATCTGTGAAGTGCCTTTGTTTGCCCATGTTTGCCCCTTGCTGAGGCTCCTTTGGGTCCAAATGCAGCTCTTACGTTGGGGCTGGGGAGCAGCACATACCAGCTGATGTGTGGGTGAGCAGGAGAGATGGATTTGCTGAGCTCTGCGTTTGCTTTATGGTTTTGTATTACTTTCTCGGTAATTCCTGGAATTGCTTTTACTCATTTGACTTCTCCCAAACGCTGCGAATCAAAGCACTGAAGTCACGCTGAGCAGTGTGGATCCATTCAGAACATACCTCCATCTGACTGCTGCTCTGTGCAGCTTTGTGGGCTGAGGGTGTGAGCAGTGCATGCTATGGAGGCAGCAGTCTCTGCCTTGGTAGCTTATTTCATGTTCCAGACGTGGAGTTGGTGGTAGTTATGCTCTCTTGCCTGCAGAGACTTGAAAACATTCTGATGTGTCTTTTACAGGAGGCTGGAGGGGTTGTATTGCATAATCTTTCCTTTCCTTTTTCCACCTTTTGGGACTGTCTTTGTGGCCTAAAAATGTTGTTCCCTGCTTGTTTGGGCAGAAGTCATCAGCCTGTGTACATCAAATCCAAGGAATCTGCACACACAGTGAGCATACTGAGTGCAGGGCTCGGTGTGATGATAGCCATTTCCTTCTGCACTTTGGGCGTCTGCTTTGTTCATCAGTGCTTAGGAAAAAGCTCAGTGTCCTCAGACGTGAGGGATCACTTCTCTTTACTTTTAAGTAACTCTTGAGAGGCATTCTGATACCATTTACCACATTTTGTTGGAAAATGATGAATAGGTGAAACAACGTACTCCTCAATGAGGAGTCTTCAGCAGGCAGCAGACAGCTGGTGCCTTGTTTGCTGCTGGATGCCGTCTTGCCTTACAGGCCCAGGAAACTGCTTTCTGTTCTAATTAAGCCTTACCTCTGTGACAGCAAGATTTGCATAAAGAAGCATATGAAGAAAGGTAAGAAATCATCCCTGCTTGCAACATTCAGGTCTAAGAGCTGTGGGTGCACACAGGGGCAGCCCTGCGAGCGCTGCACAGCACCAGGCTGGGAGCATCAGCCCGGCCTGCAGCGAGGAGCAGCGCCATGCTGTTGGCAGAGAGCTCTCCAATTATTATTTATGGTGCTGTGTTTGCAGCTGCACAAAGCGCCGGGTTGGTGCCGCACACTGCCAGAGCTGCGTCCCAGCTGGATCTGCCTTTGTGTCCTGTGCCATGTGTGCTGCTGAGAGAGAGAGTTCTGGGAGGGGATGCAGGTTGGAGGCAGCACTTGCATCGCGTGTCAGGAATGCGGTCTTTCTATCTGATAGCTGGGGCTCATTTGGGCATTTTTCCACCCTGATTAATGCTATAATTGATACCGTATTGCTGACGTTAATCCAATGGCTGCAGTAGTGCCTTGTGCCCTGCTGGTGGGTCGGTGTTGTGTTGGCTGTGTGCTGGGGGCACTCCCAGGAGCAGCTCAGGTGGGGATGTGGGCTGTGTTCCGCTGTTAGTGCTGAGCTTCTCTCTGCTCTGGGTTTTCTGAGGTTGGAGGGAGCGTGTCAGGGGAGGGAGGGCTCCCCTGACACTTCTTTCTCCCTGGGGTAAGTTATGAACTGCAGTCCTGTATGGACTCTTTAAAACCATGATGAAATGTTATTTTAGCTCTTACCTGAATTGCATCGTGTTGCACGTTAAACTCACACAGCTTACTTTATTTTCACTTATTGAAATCACTGCTGTTGCAAGAATAGAGGTTTTATTGTTTCTCCAGTGTGCTATGGGTAACTTTTTATGTAATCAGTAGGGCACTACAAATATCATTTATAATGGAGCCAATTTTGCACCATTTTCTCTTTGCGCTCTCTGTCCTCTTTGTTCTTTTCAGTTCTGATTTTCTGTGGAATAAGATCAAAAGCACGTGGAAGTGTTTGAGTCACAAACATGGAAAAGGCAAGAAGTGTGAGCATGGCAGTGTGGTCCTGCCTATAAACATCACGTTCTGGGGAGGTGTTGGTGTATAAGAAGCACTTCACCTTCATGGGGCTTCTTTGGCTGGGGCTTTTCTGGTTCGGGCTTTGCTGTGTTTTTCTTAGGAGTGTCCCATTTCAGATGATCCCTGGGTGATGTATTGCTCTGCGCGGGCGTTCTGGTTCCTGGTAGCAGCATGGCAGCACTGCTGCATTGCTGACATTCTGATGGGGGAAACTGCAGCGGCGGACAAAGTTTTCTGTGTCTGTTCATGCCAGAGTTCAAGAGTCTGGAAGCTATAAACAAATATTTTCAGTGTCTTAAAATGAGTCTTTGTGTTAATGGCGCTGAGGGATCTGAAGATGGACAGCTTTGGGAGTTCTACTGACTTTGAGGGAGGTCAGAGTTGGAATCTGCTCTTGTGCAGAAGTGGTGCTGGGCTGGAGGGGAGTGTGTGCTTGGTGTTCAGTGTCACTTTGGTAGTGTAGCGCACTGCTCCTGATTGCTGTGCTTGTGTGTGGCACTTCTCATGCACTCGGTTGCCCATCTGCTTTTTGCTCCTCTGAAGCTTTTTGCTTTGGAAGAGATGGGGAGAACTCAATGGGCTTTGGGTTTCTAACCAGCTGTGGGGTATTGAGCTTAGGTGGAGCAGAGCACTCGCTCCATTCAGCCTGGAAGGTTGAAAGGGGAGCAGGGGTGTTCTGTTCTCCTGCTCCGTCCTCTGTCTGCTGGCTCAAGCAGGATGAGGAAGGCAGCTGCCAGCTGTCCTGCTTCAGCAAGAGAGAGGATGAGCACGACGTGTCCGATCCTTCCTGAGTCCCTGCACCAAGCTGTCAGCTCTTCTGCCTCTCCTGTGGCTGTCTGCTGGAATTGGCAGTGCAGCTGTCTGCTGTAGCTGCTCCATGCTTGTGCAAAGTCAGCTTGGTTTTCCGTGGCTGGGCCACAGGTCTGACAGCAGCCTGCTGTTGGAGGGAGCTGGAAGGTGAGGAGGTGCTCAGGCGTCCCATGGCAGGGCGTGCTGGGTTACTTCTTGGAGGCAGTCATCATAATCATGTGACAGTATGAAACCTTAAATTCAAGACAGTTGAAATCCCACATCTTTATTAACATAACTTTTAATAATAACTGGTTTCAAGGAATCAGAATTTTTCAGCTTCTCTGACTTGTTATATAAGCCTGTTTTCTCTGCAACTGCTGATACTCTTCAGTACTTCAGTTACCAAGCTAATCTTTTCTCAGATCCACTGTTGTTGGGAGTCAGCCTGTTGCCTTCATGCTCCCACGGTATTTTCTTTCCCACAGTCAGAACTAAAGAACACTGCAGCCCTAATAAGCCTTTCTTTTGCTAGCTAACGAGCAAACTCAGTAACGTGGGTCACTTCTAAAGTATCTTTGGTTCAGTGCCATTTGTGGAAAGGGAACTGGAAAAAATAAAACTTGGAGTGCAGCTGTAGGAACTCATGGTTTAAAAAAAAAAAAAGAAAAGAAATAAAATCCTTTTTATAAAAGCATAAAACCTGTAGGTCAGTCCCATATATATGCAGTTTGGCTCTGGTTTGTGGTTCTTAGTGCTATTCTGGACTTTGGCTCTTAAATAGAGTGTTACAAAAACATGCTGCATTTCGTTTGCATTTCGTGCTGAAGACTTCTTTCTGTTTGCAGATTTGTTTGTAAATGCATCATAAACAGACAGCCCAGAATGAAGAAAGCAAGCAGGAGTGTTGGCTCAGTGCCCAAAGTGCCTGGAGTAAATAAGACTCAAACAACTGAAAAAACCAAACCGGAGAGCGGCTTCTCGCTGTCTGCAGTAACAAAACTCTCCAAACCCGGGACATCAGCATCCCTTTTGAAGGTAACAGCTACTGCAACTTTCTGACTGTTTCATTTTTTGACAAGAAAGCTTTAGAAGTGAAGTATTTTATGATTTTACATTTTCAGTGCAACTGGATGTTTGTTATGTGGGGAACTGAAAGCAATTGAGGTGGTTATACAGCACTGGGCAGAGTGAAGGGTCTTGTGTGGTGTTCATGCTGTATTTTCACACTGCAGTTTGTGGTGGGATGGAAGGCAGTATACTTGCTGAACTTGGTTGTTCTGCAAAGGAGTGAAGTGGAAGTTGTGTTGGAATGAGTGTTATTAGTAGTGTCGTGTGTTATGCTTGAATGGTGAGTTAGTGACTGATGGGATTTGAGGAGAGCTATGCACCATTCTGAAACAAGAACTAATGAGGTACCTGACATGAGAAACTTTCTGACACTGGTGATCTGTGTCATGTCAGCGCAGCTGCGTTCTTCTGACTGTTCTGACCTCCCCTTTGTGTGAACTATTGCTTGAGCTGAACATGCACAAGTTGATTCTTGCTCCTAAAACAAGTTCAAAGGTAGAGTTCTCTCGTATGTTACCAGATTTAGCATCATACGCTTTTCAACAACCAAGAAATAAGACTTAGCAAGTTGTGTTGGTGCAGAGTTTTTGACCTCAGAGCAAGTCAAGGCTGGACTGATGTTCTGAGCCTGCCTGCTCTGCCTCCCTGTCCTCGTGAAGATGTGGCTGGTCTCCCCTCCTGCTGCCTGTCTGCAGTCCAGCGTGCAGAGCTGTAGCATTTCTGCAGCTGCCCTGGAGCAGAGGGACACGCTGAGAATAAGGACTGCTGTGTGCAGCTGGGGCCTGAGTCTGTGCTGCCTACAGGCAGCCAGATAGGCTGTATGTGTAGCTGGCACAATGTAGAATTAAGAAATTGTAGTAGTTGAAGCCACTCTGTAATAACTTTGCAGATTTGCCAAAGTCTGTCTTTCACTCTTTTTTTTCTCTGTTATGGAATAACAGTTACTACTTCTGCAATGAGCTGCCAAGCTGGCTTTCACATAGATTTTTCTCCCCGTGTGCCCCTTCTACTCCCACCACTCCATTTTCTTAACTTGAAATAATCTTTTGATGATTGTTGACACTTCTCATTTTGCATTTCTAGAAACCTCTCAAAGAATAAAGAAACAAAACCCCTTTGTAGTTTACTGATCAGGTTTCTGAGGTGATACCTCTCAGTGAGGTAAAGGAGGAAGATGATCTAACACTGAAGAAATCTGACCCAGTCTGCTTTCACAATTTTACTTCTTACTTTAGTAACACTTCTGGCTATGTTTGGGTGTTGGATTAGAATTTGACAATCGTCTGTTTGAGGTACAATGAAAAATTTCCCTATAATTACTGTGATTTATCTCAGCTTTATGTTACAGCCAGGCTTACTCATGCAGTTGGGTGTCTCCCCCTTGTCAAGCTGCTGCTTTGCCAGCTGTGTGACTTAATGACTTTTTCTTATTTAATTTTCTCTGAGTGTTCCATGCTCAAACAAAAAGTTAGTTGCTTGTATTTTTGGACTTGGTTGCTGTCAAATCACCTGTATAATTTCTGACTTGAGAGAAATATCAGCAGTTTATTTTGTGTGGTCCTATATTTGATCTTATCAGTTAAGCTTTCTTTCCTTAAAGTAGTTTGTAGGATCTTCTCTTAGACTTGGTAAATTTTTATGCATTTGTTAAGTTTCATCTGATATTCCTTGAAAACAAAACAAAGCGTGACTGGCATGAGATTTGATTGCAGCAGCTTACTGACTTATGCAGTCCTCAAAATAAGTGTGCATATAGATATCAAAACCTTTGGGATGGTTGTTGAACAAAGGGCAGATATTAAGGAATAGAAATGCACAGGCACATTACCTAACCAGTAGTGCAGTTGAAAATGGCTTCCTAATTCTAGTACATTTTTTTCCATCTCCTTCATGACACAGCTGTAGGGTGGAGCTTTGCTTTGGGTGAGAGGTGGGGGGTCTTTAACCACTCATTGTTCCATAGTTTTGTCTTGTTCAAAGTGCTTAGACAATGAGTGCGGGAAGAAAATGGGAGACCCACCTTTCAGTTCAGCTGAATGCTGTGCCAGAGGTCGGTCTGTCTGCTGCAGGGTGCCTGCCTGACATCGGCCAACTCTTTCAGGTGACCTTTCTCACAAGATTTTGGTTCCCACTGCACCCAGGAGTTTGGTAAGCATCCACCACTTTCCCACCTGCGCACACACGTTATTACAGCAGACAGCTAACAGCCACCCACCTCTACTTTCTGATCTGTCAAAAAATATTTTGTGCAAACAGCACTGTGTTCCTTTTTTTTAAGATAAGCATTTTTTGACTTCTTCAGCCAATGGGTTTTCAGTCACAGCTGTAATTAGACAGCAGCTGCACTTGGTGCAAATGAATTGCAAAAATCCAGTGTCCCTGAAAAGTCAGAGTGGGCCCTAACATTTGAATATCAAAACTTAGAAAGTATCTTAAGGATCCCCGTGTCTGAGCTTCAGCAATCTGTTTGCAAAATGCAGTAACTTAATTACAGATTGTTGTGAAGTTTATTATTTGAAGTACTTCAGTGCAGCAACAGTGAGCATCAAAGAAAATCCCACGTAGGAATAATTATGCAGATAGATTAAAAAAAGGATTTGAATGAGGTGCAGTAAATAGGATATGCATGTTGGGAAACTAATGTGAAATGAATTATAGAGGTTTCATTGCACTGAAAGAAATAAAGTTGTGGGGGAAAATGGAATGTGGATTGTATTGCATTGGCACTTCCAATTATTTGATTTTCTCATCTTTCAGTTTTTAAAGAAGGGCTTTTGTTTTTGTTTGTTTTTGGGTTTTTTTTGCTAAGCAGGGATGCAACATTTCCAGCAAATGGGAGACACTTTTTTCCCTTGAGAAAGCTGTTTAATAAACATACAACATTAATTTCAGTTCCAATAAAAATACATACTGTAAAAATACTTTGATTTTTCAAGTCGAGAGTGGTTGCTATTAGGGAGCATTTAGAAGAGAGCTGCTGGTTTGTAATTTTTCCAAAGCTTTGCTAAATAGTTTTTCCTGCCAATAGTGTAGTGTTACAGTTTCTCTAAACTGTTTACTAATTGGCTGCAGAGGAGGCAGTGCCTTCCAACCTACCCTGGAAATAGTGCATGGGTAAGTCAGAGGGAGAAGGGCTGGCAGAAGTTCCTTTGTTCAGCAAAGGGCTGGAGATGACTAATGTCAGAAAGCCTGCATTTAACGTAGTTCTCCTTCCTCAAGCTGAGTCACGTCTTGACCTATTTGGCTTGATAACATGTGCTACAAGTGTTTAAAAGCTTAATCTAATTTCTCTGCTTTCTTAGCAAGGTACAAATGCCAAGAGCTAGTAGTCTGTCTGACTGATGTCAGACTCGGCAGAATCGCTGTTATCAATGTTGCTAGCTGTTGTCAAATCTGCAGCTGCAAAAAGAAACTTTGTAATTGAGTGAGGTGGAGCACTGGTTTTACTAAGCATAAGTAAATTCCTTCTCAGTGTATAAAATCATTATGTCTGGCTAATGCCATTTAACATGGATATGTATGTGATACAGAGGTTACAGATCTGCAGAATTTTAAGTTGTGATGCAGAGCTCCTGGCTGGGACCTTTTAGCAGGAATGCTGGTTGAGACTTCAGCTGTTATCTAATTGAATAATACAATTACTCCGGGAATGCTGTTAACCTTTAAAATTTTTTTTTGGTCCTTATAATAGGAAGAATGTTCAGCCTATTATGATTGTTTCTCCATTTGACAAATTGGATTTTAAAGAGTGGTGCTGTCTGCCAATTCGTGCTTGGGTACTTGGTATTTTTAGATGTTGCTTTACTCTGGAAGATGGATTCTCTGTTTGGGAATCTGGCTCTTGAGATCCTTGTGCTTGCTTTTGTCACATTCCAGGCAGCTGTTGTGTCTAACAGTCGCTTCAGGAATGATGTTAAGAGGTCAGACAAAAAGTGCATAAAACGAATGTCCTGTCTCTGGGAGTGCCTAGGAAGGAGCATGAAAACAAGGCAGGGATATGTGGTGAGGGTGGCTTTTTTCCCCTCTTGCTACTGTCTCTAGTGGTTTGTGGCTTAGCATTTTGAGGTAGAAATGGTATTTTATTTATCTTGGATTGATTTTTATTGTTGTTAGCTTTCATTTTTGTTGAGAATTTGTCCAACAGAAAGTACTTGATCATGTTCTCTTGAAGAACATCAGGCAAACTTCCTAGAATTTGTTGGTTTGTTTTTATACTTGGGGAATCTTTCTGTCAAAATTGAGAAAAATTACACTTCATTGTAATTTCTTCTTTTTACAGTTCCCCGTGATTTCTTCTTTTTTTTTTTTTTTTTTTTCCCCCATTTAAGTATCAAAATGTTGATTAATTCCCCTCTCTTGGGAGAGGGAATTGGTTCCTATGGTCAGTTGTGTGTAAGCAGTTGAAGTTCAGTTTCAACTCACCCGCTTTGCACAGTGCAGTCACACTTCAGCATACTTGCACAGACACAGGACTGGTTAAATGTGTACTTGTTAAACTGATGGAATCCTTCACAGAAGAAATGTTGGCTACGCAAACTTGTCAGCCAGCTGTCTGTAAGCTGCATCTTACCTTTCTTTCAGACTAAGAGCAACGATGACCTCTTAGCAGGGATGGCCAGTGGCAGTGGAGTGACAATGAGCAACGGTGTCAAGGCAAAGAAGAGCACGTGTGCATCAACAGTGTCTTCAGCTACAGGGACAACCATGAACACTCTGGAAAATAAACCTAAAACTGTTACAGGTAGGTGGATATACTGGTTCTTGAAGACAGTAATTGGGTAGAATTTTATTTTTCTACCATGTAGTGTGAATGCAGACTGCCTTAGGAAGTGGTTGGTAAGACCACGGTCAAATAAAATATCTTCTGTGCTTTGGCCTTGATCCTCTTTACATATTCTGTAATATTGTAATTCCCTTTTTGGAGGCTGCTCTTTTTAATAGTACTGCTTATGTAAGTACTATATAATACTAGATCATGTAGTTAATCTGGAGAGTTATGGTTTGATTTATCTTTAGAAGATTCAAGCCGCAAATGTTAGAACTTTAAGATGTGATTGCTTGTTACAGTCAATATGTTTTTTTTAGTAAAGAAGTGAGAGCTTTCATAAACTGTTCAGAAAAGTGGGATTATTTAATGTGCTCTCAATACAGATGGAAATACGTCTTGCCTTCCTCACTGTGTTGTGGATTCAGTAATGCTTGCAAAGCTATAAATCATCTGGGAATAAAATAGCAATAATTCATCTATGCCTGTATGAAATGTGATGAAAGCAGAGTAGAAAGTACCCTAATATTTTATTAATTGTAATACACAATTCATCACGTAAATGCTTGCATTCAAATCTACTGAAAAGAGTGAAATTTGAACTTGCAAGAAAGCACTGCTATCGTATTTGTACAGTTTGCCAGAAGCTTTTAAAGACAGAAAAAAAGAAATGTGCAAATGTTACAGTTAAACTAAGGTTTGAGGTTCACAATACTGCAGCAGTTGAAAAGCATGCATCAAATAAAATACAGCTGCTCTACCTCGCTCATAGGTGGGTTTATTTAAACATTAACTGGAAATTTATTTTATGGGATGTGTTTGCCAGCATAGTTTAGAAAATCAGCCATTGCATGGCTAAAAAACACACAGTCTTACGTTACAAATGCTGTATTTTAAATGAGTATTCCCAACTTTTAAAAACCATCCAGGTTCTACAGCTAAGCGTAGCACCTCATCTGGAACTAAAGAATCGAGCTCTTCTAGGGAGAGAATACGTGATCGCTCCCGCTTAAGCCAGAGTAAAAAGCTGCCTCTGGCTGGACAGGGCAGCAATGATACGGTACTGGCAAAACGTTCCCGCAGTCGCACCAATCCAGAATCGGATATTCGGATGAGCAAGTCCAAATCAGACAATCAGATCAGTGACAAAGCTGCATTGGAAGCAAAGGTGAATGATCTTCTGACGTTAGCAAAAACTAAAGACGTGGAAATCTTGCATCTGAGAAATGAACTAAGAGACATGCGTGCTCAGCTGGGACTTAATGAAGACCAAGTTGAAGGTGATGAAAAATCTGAAGAAAAGGAAGCCATTGTTGTCCATCAGCCAACTGATGTAGAGTCTACGTTGCTACAGTTACAGGAACAAAACACTGCCATCCGAGAGGAGCTCAACCAGCTGAAGAATGAGAACCGAATGTTAAAAGACAGACTAAATGCATTAGGCTTCTCTTTGGAACAAAGGCTGGACAACTCCGAGAAACTCTTTGGCTATCAGTCTTTGAGTCCGGAGATTACAGCTGGCAACCACAGTGATGGTGGTGGTACTCTGACATCTTCTGTGGAAGGTTCTGCTCCTGGATCAATGGAAGATTTGCTAAGTCAGGATGAACACACTTTGATGGACAACCAGCACAGTAACTCCATGGATAATTTGGATAGCGAGTGCAGTGAAGTTTATCAGCCACTGACATCGAGTGACGATGCTTTAGATGCTCCGTCATCTTCAGAGTCTGAAGGCGTACCAAGTATAGAAAGGTCTAGAAAAGGAAGCAGTGGCAACGCGAGCGAAGTGTCCGTAGCTTGTCTGACAGAGCGGATACATCAGATGGAAGAAAACCAGCACAGCACAGCAGAAGAGCTCCAAGCCACGCTTCAAGAGCTTGCAGATTTGCAGCAAATAACGCAGGAGCTAAACAGCGAGAACGAAAGACTTGGAGAGGAAAAAGTAATCCTGATGGAATCTTTGTGCCAGCAAAGCGATAAGTTGGAACATTTCAGCCGTCAGATAGAGTATTTTCGGTCTCTTTTAGATGAGCACCATATTTCCTACGTAATTGATGAAGATATGAAAAGCGGTCGCTACATGGAGTTGGAGCAGCGTTACATGGACCTTGCAGAGAACGCCCGGTTTGAGCGGGAGCAGCTGTTAGGTGTTCAGCAGCACTTGAGCAACACTTTGAAGATGGCAGAACAAGACAATAAAGAGGCCCAAGAAATGATAGGGGCGTTGAAAGAACGCAATCACCACATGGAACGGATCATTGAGTCAGAACAGAAAAGCAAAACGGCAATAGCATCGACCTTAGAGGAGTACAAAGCCACGGTAGCCAGCGACCAGATAGAGATGAACAGGCTGAAAGCTCAGTTAGAGCACGAGAAGCAGAAGGTGGCTGAGTTGTATTCGATACACAACTCTGGAGACAAATCGGATATACAAGATTTGCTAGAGAGTGTGAGGCTGGATAAAGAAAAAGCAGAGACGCTGGCCAGCAGTCTGCAGGAGGAGCTGGCACACACTCGCAATGATGCCAATCGATTGCAAGATGCCATTGCTAAGGTAGTGTTTACATTCGCTGTGTTTTTAACATCACTTCTATATCAAGACATTCACTGTTGGTCATTGCAGTTCTTTCAGAAATAAAGGATTAATTACGAGGCTGATTGGATTGTGGTAAAGTTAGGATTCATGGCTTTCTTCAGTTTTGTTATGAAAGTGTTGCAGGCTTTTTTAAAGAAGTGTATCATAGAATCACAGAATTGTAGGGAAGGCATTTGAGTTGGAAGGGACCCATAAGGTCACCTAGTCAAAATTCTCTGCAGTGAGCAGGGACTTCTGCAGCTTGGTCAGGTGCTCAGAGCCCAATCCAGTCTGACCTTGAATATCTTCAAGAATGGGGCTTCTGCTTCCTCTGGGTAACCTGTGCCAGTGTCTCTCCACCTATATTGTGAAAAACTTCTTCCTTACATCCAGTCTAAATCTCCCCTCCTTTAGTCTGAAACCATTTCCCCTTGTCCTATCACAGCAGTCCCTACTAAAGGGGTTGTCCCCTTCCTTCTTACTGCCTCTTACAGACGTTGAAAACATCCTGCTGTCAGGTTCCCCAGAGCCTTCCCTTCTCGAGGCTGAGCAGCCCATGCTCTCTCAGCCTGTCCTCGTAGGGGAGGTGTTCCATGTAATTTAATTTGCTAGCTAAAGGTCTTAGTTTTGAGTGAAAAAAGAAAATTTAAGCTTTTAAAAAATCATTAAATATGGCAAATACATGAAGGTTTTTACTAATGATCCATCCAAGAGCAGCATGTGTGTTAATTGTGTTTTGGATCCAAATGTTGCAGTTCTAGCTATTGTGACTTAAATGAAACTAACTTATCTAGTAAAAATGACCTAGCCATTATCCATTTGAAGATAAGTCTTTCTGATAAGAAAATTTGTCAAATATGTCGTCTGAGCTATATGCTAATGGCAGATCAATAGCCAGTTAGAATTAATCTTAATTAGAGATTTAAAAAAATTCAAATAAAATTTTAATAATTAAAGCTGGGTAGTGCTATTAAGATAAATAAGTAAATACTGAAGCATGTAATTTAAAGCAGGGCATTTTGTGGATTAAAATTGGTGCCTGTGCTGACCCGCCCTAAGCCATGACCTTGTTTTTTGCTGTTGGGCATGGGAGTGAATGTTAAAGAGCCTCTGATCTCAGCTTGTTATTTAAGCTGCAGTTTCATGAGGCAGGATAAAATGATCTTGCTGTTCCTGAAAAGAGGTCTACTGCCTCTTCCTTTCCCTGTCGGGTGTTTCTTTCTTTTAAGCAGATCAGTAGCTTCTAAAACTTTTCTGGGAACTGCATCAAATCACTGACACATCACGTGCACAAATACGAATCTTGCTTCTAGGTTAAGGAACCAGCAAGCACACTGATGTCGATGCAGAAGAGAGAACGGATTTCTCTTGGCAAGATAAAGAAAGGATGAAGACTTTTCTCCCATTTCCATAACAGCTGGATGTTGAGTTGCATCAGCTGCTCTTGAAACCTCAGTACTGTGGTTCTTACTGCTTTCCCTGAGTGCAGGATTCTGCTGCCGGAGTAGCTGAGGGAAGCTCATTTGTTCAGCTAGGGAGAAAAGAGCTCAACTCTGGCACAGAAAAATAGTTGCATGTACAGTTTTAAAGGCTTATGTTTAACTTCTTGGCCCATGCCCTTTCCTATGGTTCCAAAAATAAATTGTAGGTATGCTAGCTAGAAAACGAGAAGTGTATCTTTAAAGGAATTCAGTTTAGTTATGACACGTGGTGTTTCTTTTTCAGGTTGAAGATGAATACAGAGTATTCCAAGAAGAAGCCAAGAAGCAAATAGAGGATCTTAATGTGACTCTAGAAAAACTCCGGGCAGAGCTAGATGAGAAAGAAACTGAGAGAAGTGACATGAAAGAAACTATCTTTGAGTTGGAGGATGAAGTAGAGCAGCATCGTGCTGTGAAGCTTCATGACAATCTCATCATATCTGATTTGGAGAGTAAGTGTTATGTGTTGCTAGTGGAAGGGTAATGATAATTTAAGAACTTATGAAGCAGAACACTGAAACAGTGAAAATATTCCCGTTTGTCTCTCATTTGTCTGAGTTCAAGTCACCCTTATAATGCTAAGGAAAAAAAAAAAAGCCAGATTTTCTTTTCCAGTCCCAGTGTCAGTTGGTGTGTGAACCAAAACCTGTGAATTGAGAATAAATCTGAAATCTGATAATACTGTTTTCAAGGGTTTTTTTAAAAGTAGGAAAACATGTAATTACAGACTTAATAATAGTGTGCTACTTATGCATTTTGGAAACTGGATGATTGATTTTTTTTTATTTTTATTTTTTAAATAATGCTCTTTTTTTCAAGTGCCTGAATCCCAGGATTTACCTGGTAGCTTGAGAATGTGAATAACTGATGATTTCTTCCCTCTGTTGACTCACTGTACAAGAAATGGTTGCAGCCTGTAATGAAATTCATATTTACTGTACACTCACCTATCTGCCTGTGCCCACGTTCCCTCTCTGATCTCTGAGACCTGCTCAGACATTCCTACCACAGGCTGGAATTCTGCAATTAGTCTCCATCTGAACAAGAGCTTGGGCAGCTGTGCCTTCTGAAAGCTGTTATTTCCACTGTGCTACTTAGGGAATTCAAATATCTACTATTCTAAATGAGATAATGAAAAGCCAAAGTATTGTTCCTTTTCACTGTAAGTAAAATGTGTGTAGCAAGTATTTTAAGTTGGTCTCCCATCAAGGAAAGATAGTGGTTTAAGTAATCGAAACTGTTTATTCAGTTGAAGAGCAGTATTTTCAGATGTGGGTGTCAGCTTAGTTTCCCCAAGCAGCGTTTCCTTATCTTGCAAGACAATTGCTGTTTCACTTTACAAAATGGGCTTAGCTTTTTATTCTTTTTCCTCCTCTTTCTGTGCTCAAACCAAAGGAACGTATTCAGGAATGGGAGGTCAGGTGTGTGGGCAGCAGCTGTGATGTTGTTCCTGAAGTCATTTTATAGCAAACGCTGCAGAAGATGAACGCTTCTCTACTTGCATTTTTTTTCTTTGTCTTAACTGAAATCCATTCATACAGTCAAATAACTGTTTAGGTGTTTATTTAGTAATACCTAATTACAAGGCAGCTCTAATTTTTAGATGCTTCTGCCTTGGGAATAGGGTGTGTCGTTTTGACAGACATTTTGTAAGGGTGTTCCTGCTGTAGCAGTTAAACTGGTAAACGTGCTGGTGGAAAAAATTCTATTGCTGTTGAGATTTTCAACAAAAACTGCTAGTTTGTTACCCATCTCTGCAGAAATAGTTCTGAAAAGTCAGCTGGGCTGTTTGGTGTGGTTGCTTCTAGAGGAAACGAGCATCTGGAGAGTGGCATCTAGCGACCATAGGGAGGGATTGCACAGGAAGAATTGTGGGAGTGCAGACAACGTGTAGCACAGAATTTGAATAATTTGTACTGAAGTCACAGAAACGTACATCTTACTACTAAGGTCTCTTATGTTGATCAGACTTGTGGTCGGATCTGTTTTTCTACCAGACAAATCCTATGCTTTTAAATGTGGAGATGTGTTGCAGGTTTGTGTAAGCACTAGTCAAGGGAATGGTGGTTTTTTAGCTTAAGTAACTAAATGCAATAAAGAGCGATATAAGCTTTTTTTTTTTTTTTTTGCTAAGCTTTTAAAATATAACAGTCTCTCATTTATCCAATGTTAAATGTGGGAGAATTTAAGAGAATGTGAGAGAGCTTGCCTAATGATAAACTTGCTAGCTAATTGAGAGTGGTGGTGAGACAACAGATAAATAGCAGGTGTTAAATGGCAGAAAATTATCACTTAATGAAATCACAGAAGAGAGACTTTACAATTAGGAGGAAGATGCTTCATTTATGAGCTGATGAGTTTGCATTCAGTGTTGATGAGCCACTACACTAAAGAAGGACGTAGGATCACACGATGCTCTGGCCTGACTGCTTGGGGCATTCTTCATTGCAGGCTTTCCTAATTCTAGGAAATAGTTTAAGGATCATGCAATGGAACATGTTTCACAGCTATTGGAATATTAAGTCTTCACATTGTAGCAGTTATTATATGAATATGAGTGCCTGAAAAAAAAACAGCGATCTCTTAGATAAGGACAGTGGAATTCCAATGTCGTGTCAGTGACATTAAAGGCATGCTCTTGCAGTCAGCACCACCTGAACATGCCACCAGTGGGATAAGGAGTCTTAGCCACAGTGATTCTGGACTGAATCGGGAAAAGAAATACTGAAATAAGCCGTAAGTTCCATGTTATCACTAGGCACAGAGAGCTGAAGCAGCCTGTGTGGGGCTGAGCAGTGACCCAGAGGTGTTGGTGAGCAGGAGGGCTGCAGCAGAGCCTGGCACTAGGTGGCGTTTGTGCTCTGCTTTTCGTTTATCACTTCAGACAGACTTCAGTAGTCGGGTGGCCAAGCTGCTGCGGTCATCATCTTTGCTAGGAGAGGGAAAAAATAAATGCTCGGTTCTGCCCAGCAGTTAACAGATGAATTGGTATGGAGGATTTTGTATCGTGATTTGCAGGAAATTAATCTTTGTAGGTTAACTTGTTGGTTGTCAGATGTTCTGATGCCTGAAGATACTTGCTGTATGTTCACTTACTGCAAGGTATGAGTGTTGAATGTATCAATTCTCTTCATCCATCAGTTTTTCTGTCAGTATGTATTTTGGATAAGAGTAGGTGAGCAATGACTGGATGAATACTTCTACTATAGGGCTGTCAGAAATACTTCTTAATATTATCTCATTTTCAAAAGGACCTTGACAGCAGTTATCAAACTCGATTTTCACAAATTATGTTTTGTCCTTTTCTCATAATGTTGGAAAAATAAATCGAGCATTAGTTTTTAATTATTTGTGCATTTGAGAGAAGACTGGGAGAGGCGCTGAGGATGCAGTGAGGAAAGGTACCACAGAGCAGCTGCACAGAAGCTGCTGCCCCCTGCCTGTTGTTACTGCTTGGCTTTGTGGCCTGCAGTTGGTGGCACAATGTGAAGAGTGGAGTTGAGCTGTAAGAGGGGAAATCCCTTATCTCAGTCTCTCTGCGTTTCAAGTTCTTTTCAGTTCTGTTTTTCTGAATCTCTTTGATGGATTTGAGGTTTGTGCAGAGGTAACTGTTTCCAGCAACTGCTGTGCAATGCTCTGTATTGTTTATGGTGACTGCAGAATATTCAGACCATTGTGTTTTACTTCAAAGCATAAATATACTAAAACTTAATGGTGCGTTTCATATCTCACAAAAGCCCAAAACAATGGCGTTATACAAGCTTAGCTCTGGATGCATTTATAGTTTCTGGTTTGTGGTTATTTTTAGGTGAACTGCAGCTTGCTTTCAGTAGTAGAACAGATTTTATTTTAAAAAACATTCTTTGAACCTCTTGTTGAAAGGACCACCATCCACTCAATTTCATTTCAAAGTGCTACCGAAAGCTCTTTATGCTTGCCATCACAGCTGAAAAAAAATAATTTGCAGTGTTGTGTTGGTGTTTTGCTGTTGTTTTTTAGCTGCTGGTGGGTTTTAGCATATTTTTAAAAGAAAAAAAACACTGGGGAGAGGCAGCAACTTGTATCATTTTCACCTGAAGCTGCCAGACTTTATCTCAACCAAGTTTTATATACCAACAAACTAAAAATGGAAGGACTTCACTTGAGTATCATAGCAGCATGTGATTTGAATGGCTTGCTCTGTTAAGGTTGTCTTCAAAGCTTAAAGATCAGTTAAATGCATCTTAAGTTGTGCAATCTTGTAAGAATGAGATTCATATAGAAGTATCTGTCTAATTTTACTGTTTCAATTTTTGCAAGCCTGTGAGGTTATCATGGTTTCAGACCAATTGAGGATTATCTCATCCTTGTACAGAAATCGGCTATGGCATTTAAAGCCTTTGAATTGGGGCTGTTGAGACAACACTGAAGAATTTCTTCTGATGAAGAAACTAGAAAGAATTCCGTGGCTGAAAACCTGTAATGTTCTTGTGAGCTTAGCTGAGGCTTTTGAACGTACATATCAGCATAAATGGGCTTAAATGTGTACTTAGTCATTGTTGCATTTGATTTAAACATTTTGAAATGCTGTGTTCCCCTCAGTCTGCCACAGCTTCACCTTTCTTGTTATGGAGAGCAATTTGGCAGAAAACAAGGAGTACTGAAGTGATAGGCTTGCTTGCAAAGAAGGTGGTAGTGGTAGAACATTGACTTGAAGCAAACCATGGATTCAGTGTTTTTCCTGAGCCCTAATAACCAGGTCAGAATCCTGGAGTGTGTTTCATCCTGGGAAATGAGACCTCCAAAACCTTATGGTATCAATTTATCTGCATGAATGTGTGTATTATGCACCTCCAGTCTTTATGAAGAGGTTGTTGGCAATACATAGTGACAGTGTTTCTTTCCAGCAGAGCTTGGAGCAATCAACCTCAACTAAAACACAGTTAATCAGTTGGCCTATCAGTTTTACCTTTTGGAAATACATGATGCTATAGAAATGAAACATCTTCCAGTCCAGGATCAGTGAAGGGACACGCTAATGAGAGGCTTATGCCGTGTTCTTCTTCATTAGTTGCTTAGTTATAAGAATGGAGTAATCAATCACACTGTCCTTGTGTATTGAATAAAGTACCAAATGAATAATAATTGCTGTAGCCAGCCTGTCAGACGCCACGTTAGGAGCTGGTGCTGCTCACCCTGCATACCCTTTTGTACAGCTGCTGACAGAATCGAGGAACCATCTCTTGTAGAACACAGTTGCATTGACTGTTTGTCCCTTTGCTGTAAACGTGCCTTGTTTCTACTCCAAATAGTAGCTTGATAGACAAGAATGTACAATTCTTGTGGACCCAGGTGGAAATTTATCCCCACTGAAGGCACAGCAGCATTCTGTCAGCTGCTTTGTGGCAAAGGAGGGTATTGATCAGGAGGCTCAGTGTAGCTGCAGCTTGCAGTTGAACATACCCATGTTAGGATCTTTCCATGTTAATTTGCCCACCTACCAAATAAAAATAGTACATACTGTTTTTATTTGTTCTTTGTTACTGCTTTGTCATCTTAATGTTGTGACAGGAATTGTTCATTTTTGCTGTTCCCCCACCAGTCACAGAGCAGAAGGCACCTATTGAGTTTTTCTGTCGAATTATTTCTAATAATACTATTTTTCTTCAGATGGCTTTGATTATAGAAAAGTGTTCTCTGAGTAAGTTTTAAAAAACATTTATAGGTAGTTTCAGTTATTGTTTCTTAAGTAAATAGAGCCCTGAGTACAACGTTACAGAGAATTTTACTTTCTTTCCAGATACGGTAAAAAAACTTCAGGACCAAAAGCATGACATGGAAAGAGAGATCAAGAATCTTCACAGGAGACTCCGGGTAGGTTAAAAACCAAAAAGCACAATAAGTTACGGAAAAAGTAATATGATTAAATGTAATGCCATTAAAGTTATTGGTAAAAGCAGGGCATCACAGGGGAATATATTTACTAATTTACAGAGACTGAAGATTAATTCTGAAAAAATCTCAGCGTTCCAGAAATGTGGTGTTGGATTGGGTGAATGTATTCCTGTGTCTGCTGGTGTATGGTTTAATACATCCATTTGCAATACCATGAACATTCTTTCAATTTCTAGGAAAGAAATTTTTGACCTTGGAGATTGTTTCTAGCCAAACTTGTTGAATGTAAGTTAGGTTATGCACAGTACCAGCAGTGAGTGCCTTAATCACTCCTGAAAATTGTTTGTTGTAGGAACATGGGGAAAATATGAATAATATGCATAACTTTTTTTTTTTTTTTACATCAAAATTCTTGCTGCTGCTTTCAGTTTAACGTTTTATTTGCTTATAGGAGGAGTCAGCAGAATGGCGTCAGTTCCAAGCTGATCTCCAGACTGCAGTGGTTATAGCAAATGATATAAAGTCTGAGGCCCAGGAAGAGATAGGAGACCTAAAGCGAAGATTACACGAAGCTCAGGAAAAAAATGAGAAGCTCACTAAAGAGTTGGAGGAAATCAAGTCACGCAAGTATGCAAGAGACAGTGGAAATATTGTCTGTTTTGTGGGGGGAGATATGATTTTGAAAATCCAGTATGTGTTATTGAGACTCTGGAAGCTGTAAATTCTTCCTTTCACTGTAAACAAGTTGCCTTATGCAGGCTTTCAGGAGTAATATAGGTAAATGGAGATGAAAAAGTTATTTCTCTTTTATATACTCCTCCTCCAAGAATATTTAGTTTGACACTTTGGTATAAACCTGTTTCTCGTAGAGGCTTTTTCCCAGTTAATGTCTGGACTTGATTTATCTACCCTCACTATGGAAAATAAGCAGTGTCAACTTTTCTGTGCATCATGAATATTTCCCCTTAGTAGCCAGGGCTTTTGCTATGATAAATACAGATGTTGTTCTACATGAGAAGAAACCTTCTGCATATATCTTGTCCTGTTTTCTTTCCACTCAAAATTATTTCTGAGCTGATTATTTTCATGTGAAATGGTGAAATTTTTGAGCCTTAAATTTTCAGTATACATATGCATGTGTGTGTGCTTGTGTATGTGAGAGGAACAGAAATTAACAGAAATTAAGCCTTAAATGGAGTATTGATTTGATAGGCTTTTTGTCTGGTGTTTAAGCTCTCTTTCTGACTTAAATTGATAATGTAGAGTGATAATGTGTTCCTAAATCACAGTGGAAAGAAAACTGGGTTAATGACTAATTCTTTTTCCTATAGATTTTAATTTGACTTCAAATTTATGTTCCTGTTTTAACACTTTGTATGTTAAGGTGGCTTTATATGCCTTAAAGAGGCTGCATATTGATTTCAGGCAGGAAGAGGAACGCGGGCGAGTGTACAATTACATGAATGCTGTCGAGAGAGATTTGGCTGCTCTGAGGCAGGGAATGGGCCTGAGCCGCAGATCATCCACTTCCTCAGAGCCAACTCCGACTGTCAAAACGCTCATCAAGTCCTTTGACAGTGCCTCCCAAGGTAACTGTGTGCAGCCAGTGCCAAGTTATGATTTTAGATGTGTAGACATGAATACTTGTAATGGCTTATCAAGTTCACAGATAAGTTGTTTTATTGTGCCAACATGATTTATAAGCGATAGCTGAAACAAATCAACCTAAATTAGATTGCACGACAGGTTGTTCCCAGTGGTTAAGGGCAAGCATCGTTTTTTATCCTTATTTTTCCTTCTCTGTCAGATTGCCAGTGATTCAGATGTTACACACTTTGATTCAATGCTGCCTCATATTGGAAATACATAAACTCACATGACATAATTGTAACTGGAAGCACAGCTGACTTCAGCCTTTCTGTTAAGCTGTGAACTTACGTGCTGAATTAAGCATTCTTAAATCTGTGCAATAGCTAGAACTGAGTTTGTTTCATTTTATAACTTATGTTAATGAAAGTTAAAAACAAGCTCCAACCATTTTCACCATTAAATAAATAAAGGATATCTTTTGAAACGAGAGGGGTTTCACTATTGAGACAATGGACTTCACTGTAATTTTCTGGTTGTGAAAACAACCACTGTTGTCCTCTATAGATAAGCAGAATAAGAAATCCAAGTAGTTACCCTAAAGTGGAAAATGAATTTTAGGTTTGACTACATTTGAAATGGTGAAGGAAATATTTTACGTGCCACAAGCCTTTGGTTCTTGAGTTTCATTTTTGATGGTGTCACTAAGTTTTTGATGATAGTAGATTATATTATCAATATTGCACTAAGTGTACTGTGCACAACAAATCTATTTCTCCATACCTAATGCCTGAAAACTTATTATAGAAATTCCTCTGTATTACCTGATGATTCTGTAAATGGTTCAACTTCAGTTTGTGTTCTCATTTTTCACAGATATTTACATTTTTTGATTTTTATTGAATTATCTTAGAAGGTTTTTAATTTGTTCTTCAAGAAAATGCTCTCTTGCCAGAGTTAGTCTGGTAAAACAACAAAGCCTTTCTACCTTTTTTTGCCTCTTATTTTAAGCTGGTATTTATCTTCTTCAGCACTTATGCCTAATCATGGTGTTATGGAATTAGATGACTAACCCACCAGCTTGGTATTTCTGTTCTCATACATTCCTAAACCTGGTATTTGTTTAATTCAGAATTTCTGAAAGTGTATTACACAACAGTAGGTCTGTGTTAGCTATTGGACTTGAATTGAAAGCTAGAAAGCAGATATAGGGGTTGTCTGACTGGCAGGCCCAAAAGCCTGCTGCCATGTCTTCAGTTATCTGGAGATCAGAGAACTAGTTATGCTCTCATTTACATCTGCTAGCTTAATAGCATCCTATACCTTAGCTTTGTCCACCTCTTAGTAAACTTAGAAATGTTTTTACTGTGACTGAGATATTCAGTACAGAAAATGAATGTAACTGTGGAGGAGTGAATGTGATGGCATACTTCTAAATGCTTTTGCAGGCAGTTGCTACCTGAAATTTTTAAAGATGTGATCTTGTAAAATTAGGAGAGTAAAGCACAGGTGGAGGGTTTGCTACGTGCAGCCAGTCTGCTTGTTCATTGAAAATGGGGCAGTGCTCCTGATGGCTTCCTTGCTGTGTTTCTTCCAGTTCCAAGTCCTGCTGCTGCCACAATTCCTCGCACTCCTCTGAGCCCAAGTCCCATGAAGACACCCCCAGCTGCTGCTGTATCCCCTATGCAGGTACATATTTTGTGGCTGCATTTAATTCTTTGTGAAGAAAAGCACGTGAACCTACAAGCAGTAATATACCAATGTTGGTTACCTTTAAGGAGACATAATGGTAAAATGATGCTGCAAGTAAGTAGCTACTAAAATGTTCATTCTAATGAAAGCATATTTCCCCCAAGGAGACCTCTGAGAAAATGGCACTTAGGCAGCTGGATTTGAGAAATGAAAAAATGCTGTGGTTTTGCTCAGATGCAGCATACATCTCTTCCTTCTTGATCCCCACTGCTCAGGTCCATCTGAAGAAATCTCCTTAAAAGCTTATTTTCTTGATAGGGGCGTTATCATAACGTAGGAATGTTTTGTTATGTGTCCCATTTGTGTGATGTCTATTGAAGCATTGCGATTAAAGAAAAATTGCAGAAGGCTCTAGCTTACCCTGTGCTTCCCTAGGGAGTCCTGTATGGCAAACCCTATTGTAAATACAAGATACAACAACATAATTTGAAAGTTATTGGTAACTGTTAAAAATTCTTATGATTCCTGTGCTGCTGAGGAGTACGAGAGGAAAGCTATCTACATTCCCTAGTTTTAGACTCGCTATTTATCAGTTCTTAGTCTTGCGCCTTGCATGGAAGCAGCAGTTGCCTCCTTTGGGAAGTGGACTGAGATCTGTGCAGTGTCAGCAGTCATCACTATAAATGTATCCCACGTTGCATGGGCTTTTGTTACCACCAGACCTGACCAAAGAGGAATGAAGTCATTGTAAATTGATTATCTTTGTTCATTTTGTACTGGCTGAGAGTTTTGTCCAGTTGCTGACTGTACTGTGTATTCTGTTATGTCTCCTTTGAAGCTTTGTCCATGTGTTCAGCTGCTATAGGAGTCTAGGTAAAGGAGACAACAGTACACTGAAGAATGTATCATCAGGATGTTAATGCTCAGCTTGATAGATTGCTGCTGTTTTTATGGTCACACTAGCTGCTTGAAGAGATTTCAGCAAAAGCAAACAAACTTAAGGACAAAGATGGCTCCAGATTCTCAAAAAACCCCAATGAATTGATACACTTTATGCTTTTAATGTCAGTAATCCTCCTGTTGCCTTCAGTGTTTACTTGAGTGATTTCTTTTTGAGGTCTGTCACTCTTGATGACAATTTTCTAAACTATTTAAATGTGACCTTCTCTGATAGGTGCTTTGTTTTTGTTGGTCTTACTTTCTATTCTGTTTATTTCTGTTCTCTTGTAACAAGAGGAAATTTTTGTGGGTTTTGTTCTTTTACTCTCTTGCAATTATAAAGCAGTCTTTTATAAGTGGTTGCTGTATGAGTTGATCTATAGAATCTCTCACCTTACAGAACTAATCTATGGTTTAAGATCTTGAGTAAAGGTGGAAAAGTTGTTCTCTGTATGACTGTTGCAGTGATTGTTATCAGATACTTTTAAAAGCTGTCACAGGAAATACAGAGTTGTCAATTACTGAGAAATGGAAAACAACCAGCCAAAACCCCTTTCTAGCTTTGGGTCTGAGCCCATAGTAAAGCTTTAGTGGTTGTATACCAGACCTTAAGAATATTGCAAACCAGTTGGGAAAAACATACATAAACACATTGCTTTTCAGAATGTAAAACACAGCAAAACTTAATCCACAAGTGGCAAAGCAGTTTCCTGGAAAGGTTTATAAGGATGGAGAATTGTAACTGCTGGTTTCCCCAAGTACTTCCTTTTTCAGTTTTGCAGTTGAAAGAAGCAGATGTGGTTTCAGATTCCCTGCTCACCACTGGATGTCCAGTTCTGTTTTGAGCATGCAAGAAGCTTTCAGGCTCCAGGCTGTTCAGTATCAAACTTCCACAATGTAACCACTTAGTCTGCAAAGAGCTGTGCTTTTTTTGAAATTGGCTTAACATCTTATTGAGGTACTCATTTAAGTATGTACTGAAGTGCAGAGTGGTCAGAAATAGATACCTGGATAGTAGCTGAAAGTCAAGTTTCTGTCACAGCTAGCAGCAGATTGCACCAATTAAGAGTCTGAAGCAAAATAGTTGAAGGGATTTGTTCTTCTTGCCGTAGTTCTGCCTCAAATTCGAAGTGTCAGATGTTTGTTCTTCTTTTTTCTGTCTTGTGTGCCTTTTCCTCTTCTGGGGCTGTTAACTCTTGTTACAGAGGGAAAAGAAGAGAGTAACAGGCAGCTAGCAGAGGCCAGGAATGGCTGTGGGAAAGTAACTGGTGATGATCTTAATAACCCTAATTTTCTCTCTTATTGTAATTACATTATACAGAGACTACTACATAAGAACATCTAAGTGAACAATTTTCTTCATTGCACCTCATCTGAAGTACTACTCTGCTAGACCTCAGCGTGGGGTGAATGAAAACCAGGAGAACAGATTGTAAAGCATCTTGAGTAATTTGTGTCCCATTGGGAGTCTCCATGAGTAGCCTCAAAAAGCATGTGATTCCTGAAAACTTGGATCTTGTTTTATTTAGTGTTGAGGAATTTGATCACTAGTGTTAAGGAAGATTGTTGTTTAGCAGTTAAACAAGTTTGAGTACGTTTCTAGTTGAAGGAAAACAAAGTCTGTTTATCAGGGAATTGGTAGGATCCATACGTGTTTCACTGTGCATCAAATGTAAGTGAAATGGTGAATGATTCATCTGCAGCTTCAACAGAAGCTCACTTGAGCAGAAATGTTTCTAATACTTGTAAAATGCTTCAGGAAAAGTAATTCTTCATGAGACACTTGTGCACTATTACTGCCACAGAATTGCCAGGCAGAACTTGATGTATGAACATATTAGTTGGTTCATTTTCCTCTCATTTCCTGAGTCAGTATGTTACTACTGATAGTTGTAACAGTAAGATATTTAACGAGGAACTAGCAACAGCGACGTTAAGCTCAGTCTGCAGTGTCAATAGGAGTGAAAAGCAGCAAAACAAACATTTTGTTTTATAACGAGGAGACAGGACCAAGGTATAGCAAGCTATCAGTTGAGTAATGTGGTCATTTTCTGCCAATATCCGTAAAGGATGTTTGCTTTTCAGTGATACCCGGAAGCTGAGAACGTGATAAAGCATTGTGGTGATCCAGCAGTGTGCCTGCTCTGTGTGTACCTGCCTTTCCTGGCCGAGCTCTGTACTGCTTTGCCTTCGTAGTGGCAGTCCCAAAGCTGGCCAAGTGACATGATGTTATCCAGCCTCATCACCTCACTGTTGTTATTGTTTCCTTTATTTACTTATTTATTAGAAATGAAGAGGCCGTCACTGTGATGCAATGTTTCATCATAAAACAAACAAAACAAAACCTTAAGGAGATGAAATAATCTCTAAAGGTGACAAAAACCTGAAACACTAATTCTCATGGGAAGCTGTTATAGGGGGAGCTGTGTGTGGCTCATGGTTACAATCACTTTCATTTACATGTTTAAAGGAATAATCTTTGCTGCGTACATACAAGACTTTTGATATATCAAGTGATAAAATTCTTCATACTGTATTTTGTAGTTGGATTCTTAGCTATTGGCAGCTTTTTGCTCTCCATTTGATTTCTAGCACAAAAGCATGATATTAGTTACTCCAAATGCTAGCTAAGTAGCCCAGTAATCCTGCCTATGCTATAGGGTGCTGCAGTGTATAGATACTATGCACTTTTCTATCACAATTTTGGATTTATCTGTCTTGACTACATGATTTGGTGAGAAACATCAGAGCTTTATCATCTCACGAAGATAAGTCTCATTTAAGCTTCTCTGAAAGGTTAAAGCGGAGTTCAGGATAAACACCTGAAAAAGGCACTTCATTTTTTTCCCCTCTTGAAAGCATGTTTAGAAGTTGTGTTTTCTATGTTTTATTCTGTTTTATTTGGTTTGTATATACCAAACTAAGTTTGACACATTGTTTTTTCTTTCAGAGGCATTCTATAAGCGGACCAATCTCTGCTTCTAAACCCCTTGCTACACTGACAGACAAAAGACCAAGCTATGCTGAAATCCCTGTTCAAGGTAATCACTCGAGTTGGTTTACACTTATTTAGCAGTGCTAATTTTCTATATCTTACAGTGTTTACTATCTAAAGCTTTATTGTATTATATAATGCTAAAGCAAACTATTTTGACTTTGTTGTATTTTAAATGTAAAATAAGAAACAAAAAGGTTTTATTACTTGTTTAATCAAACACAGTGAATCTTCAACAAAACCACATTTTTGTCCAGATAACTGGACAGGAATCTGTTTTTCATGTGTGCATAAACTGTGGTCACTTGCAAAATCAAGATGTGAGACATTCAGGATGATTTTGTGCTGCTGTTTTCACCTCTGGGGCCATATGATGTATTGTGTTTGTTTTTTTTTTTTCCAAACAGTAACTGGGATGATACTTGGCATTGTATTGCACGTGAATAACAAAATATAAACTTAATAAATATTGAATCTTCAGGAGCCAGATGAAAAATTGAATGGAATTAAATTGAGTGTTGATTTATCTGTTTTCCAATAATTCCCTGTTCTGTGAACTTTGTTTTGTCTCTAAAAGCACTGCTCACAATGTGCTCTTCCTGTGAGAATGAATGGCTATCATGTGTTGGGCGTAGCTCTCTGATTTATGCCTGTTTTAGGCTTTTTTTGTAGATGTTTCTTGAGATAATACCCATATGACTCCAGACTGAATATTTCCTCTCAATTTGGTATTCCTGAGGTCTGATGCTTTATAAAGGGTACTTTTTGTGCGTGTAACATTTTGTAATGGTCTGTGTGTGCCAGATTTCCTTCTTGCTTTTGTTCAGTGCATATTGAGGTTTTGCTCAATGCAGCTGGAGTTTTAATTTTAGAAACTTTGATATTTTTAGGAATATTGAAATGCCTTTCCAAGAAGATAGTTTAGGATTCTTTAATTGTTACAGAGCTCATAAGTAGACCTAAGCTTGAACACAAACTGAGTGGTATGCTTTACATAGTTTTTGCATTTTCATTACAGTCAACACAGGATCAGGACTACATTCCAACAGAGAATATGCCAGACAGAATTCCTGTTCATAACTGTATATAGTTTTAAAGTATCTCTGGTCGACTATTGAAATGGCTTTAGCGTTTTATTTTGAATCATAATTTGTCTGTTTCATGATTTTTGTACTCAAATTACTGCCTTGTGTGTGTTTCTGCAGCAACAGGAATATGTAAACATTTGCATACAGTTTAAGGTGTTAGCTGAAGGAATACTTATTTAGGAGGGTAGTTAACAAAAAGGTTGCTACTTCTGATTAAATGCTTCATAAATTAGTTTTGTTGCAGTTTGATTTCACTCAATGCCAGTGGGCAGAACAGATCTTCCCTATGGTTTGTTACGGTACCTCTTGGATGCCACTGGATAGGGAGACAAGAAAGCAAGATTTTCTTTTAAAAACAAACAGAAAATCAACCAACCAAACAACAACAAAATAAGTTCACGTAACAGGCAAAACAATGTGCTTTGCCAGTCCACATTGTGAGTGGATCAAGCAGTTTCTGCTGTATTCTAAGTGGGGATTCCTTGCTTGGAATTTGGTTTAACAATTCCCTTACAGTAGCCCAGGGCAGCTGCATGTGTAAAAGAGGCATATTGTAAAAACATTAAGAATGTATCATAATACATGTGTGAACTGTATTGATGATGTGCAAATTTGGGGCCTTCTCTTTCTTATAAAAAAGGATATATTGCTCTCAGTAAAACAGCAAAATTCAGGCAGTGGTAGGCAGTATTCATAACACATACCTAATTTCTTATGCTTAACTGCCATCTTTGAAAAGAGTGTTCTGTCTTTATTTTCTTTCTGCAGAACATTTGTTGAGAACGTCTTCTACCAGCAGACCAGCATCTTTGCCAAGAGTTCCTGCAATGGAAAGTGCCAAATCTATTTCGGGTAATACCACGTTTTCTAGATGACAAATAAAATTAGGAACTCCTATTTCAATTATGTACTTCCAGATCTGTCTTAGTTTTGCAAGAGAGACCTCTTATGTTTGCACCATTAAGATTTTGTCAATAGATTGGATTTTTGGAATAGCTTTCCTCACATACAACAGAAAAATCAAACAATGAAAAATAAGTCTGGTGGTTAAAAAATAGTATCTATCACATCGAGTGAAACTGAACAGACTTAATTTCTTTTTTAGGTCCTTATTGTTGCATGCAACAGATAGCTCCAATGTCATCCTTGCATTAGAAGTAATTTTGGCTTGGAAGTAATGTTCCAAGAAACTGTAGCTGGCTGTTACGCTTTACTGCTTAAATGTAGTTTTTTTTTCTTTAAACAGAGATAAGGAGGCAGAGAAACACGTTGTCCTTCTCCCAGTGCAAGTAATGATATGCTGTTAGATGCATTCATCAAATTTTTTTTGCTTTCAGATACAAATTTTATTAGTAATGTTGATCTCTAAATCCTTGGTACTTCTTAGATAGGAAATGCAAAGTAAATGTTAAAACCTAGTATCATATATGCATTTCCATTTGTAGTTTTTGAAGTAGTGGTTATTAGAGAGTAGGAATGAGTTCAAAAGATTTAATGTTGGAAATGTTAAATACATGTTTTTACCACGCAGTGTCTCGAAGAAGTAGTGAAGAAATCAAACGCGATATCAGTGCACCCGATGGAGCATCTCCAGCATCTCTCATGGCAATGGGTACCACCTCACCACAGCTGTCCCTCTCATCCTCCCCTACGGCATCAGTCACCCCTACAACCAGAAGTCGAATAAGGTAAAGAGCCCTTTTTTGTGATAAACTAAGATTTTAATTTTGCAGCTATCTGTCTATAGGTAGCTAGAATATAATATTGGTAGGAAGACTGCAGACTTTACTGCCTCTCTTAGAAAACAATCTTCAGTAAGCTTTGAGAACTTCAGAAGGTGAAACTTTCTGAAGTTTGCTGCAGCTCAGTATAGTTTTTAGAGCTTATAGGCTCTATACGAGAACTATGTACTACACTAGAAAACCAAACTAAATGATGTCACGAAATAATAACATCACATCTGCTCAAAATACTGTGAAGGCAAGTCCAAGAAATGAGCTCCAGCATGCTGAACAAACCTTTCAGAATGATTTGGTCCAGGGGAGAAGATGTGATAAACTTCTACTTTAGTAATCACAGCTGAAGAAAAGCAGCACAACTAGGTTTTAATTCCAGATGCTGCCAAGCCTTCTGAATAGCCAGGGGTCAGTGGGCCTGGGTTGTTTGTACCACACATGAAATCATAATGCAAGCCTAGGTAACACTGGCCAGGCACCCTTTTTTTGTTAGCATGATAAAAAACAAAAGTCTTGACAGATAGGAAAGTGCTTAAATTTATCAATGTTATCAGTTACAGGAGTTCAAAGTATTTAAGCCTCATGTTATGCAAGTAAAGTATGTTCTTAGCCCTGCCTCTTACATTGGGAAACTGACAGACTCAGTTATTTTCTCAGGTCTGCTTAACGCAGAACTGACAGTTTTTGTACAGCAGTAGTATTATATCCTTAGCCTTCAGAGACATTGCAGTCTGTAATAATTACAGTTATGAAATTGTGAAGCTATTTACAACTGTGGGGGATAATAAAAATGTTTCCCTGAAATCAGTTGAAACATGCCTTGCTGCTGCTCTCCTTTCAGAAAGTAAGTTGAATTTGGATCTGTGGTTACTTTACCAGCAGCAGCGAATAATGTGTTTGTTAGCACCAAAATTTAGACCAGGTAAGCCCAGCAATAAAAAAGATTCAAGGACTTGTGTACAAACTGTGAACTGATAACATAAACTTGCCCTGATGATAGCCTGCAGACCATGGTAGATGATGTGTCATTTCATGATGTGATTGTACAGCTGTGGTACTGTGCTGCCTGAGCACTGACTGAAAGGCCCAGCTCTCCAACAGGAGCAGCACTGTGATCTGCAGTGGTGTGTATGTGCAGTGAGAGATGGACTTCTGGGAACACTCCTCATAACACTACTGCTGGACTTGTGTGGTTTTGGGATGGAGGTTTCTCTCCCCTACCTTTTTCTGAACACTTTGGTAAAATAAGCAGCCATTGCTATAGTTCACTAAAACAAACATTTGCAGTTTACTGTTCTAGCTAGTTCCCTGTTCTAGCTGAAACTTCATTGGCTTATTTTGGGTAGGAATTCAGTTGACCTAATAAACTAACTTATAAGATTTATCTGCTTAAATCTATCTATTATCTATCTATTTCTCATTGTCTTCATACAACTTACACTACTTTATTTCCTTCAGCAGTGTTTTCTTAACTGTGAGGACTCAATATAAACCATGTGCATTTACTGGAATCTGAAGACAAGCTGTATAGCTCACTCACAGCTAAACAGTATGGTTTAATGTAAAGAGAGGGAGCTTTAAATTTGAGTTCTAATAGACTGTCCCACACCTCTGTGCTGAAGCTGTAGTCACATTACATGATCTTGATTGTAGATGGAATGTGCAGCCCCATTGTTACTTGTTTTGGTAACTGGACCTTCTTTGATCTCCTCTGAGGTGGACTTGAGTAAGGCCATTGATGCTGTCCCCACAGGATCCTCATAGCCAGGCTGTTCTGTATGGGCTTGGTGAGCAGTTCAGTGGTGTGAAGTCTGGCTGGATGCCATTTGCTCACAGTGTACCTCAGGGTTTTGTAGTGTATCTGGTTCTGTTTGCTGTGTTCATTAACCATCTGGGTGATGGAGCAGAGTGCACCCTTCAGTAACTTTGAAGATGACACAAAACTGTCAGTGCCAAGATAGTTAAAACTGTTCAGACTGGAGAAGAGGAGGTTCAGGGCAGACTGTCTGTCAGGGTGGTTCTGTCCCGCCATCAGGAAGCACTTCACACTGTGCAGGTAACATAGCAAAGGCCCAGGCTGCACAGAGGGGCTGTGGAGTCTCCTCCTTGGAGATCTTCAGAAGGCACCTGATCATAAGCCTGGGCACCTTGCTGTGGATGGTCCTGTTTCAGCAAAGGTTGTGCCATGTGGACCCAGAGGTCCCTTCAGACCTCACACATTCTGTGATTCTGTGAAAAACAAGAGCAACTGCTCACACGCTTTGCATCCAGTAACTAAGTTGCATAACAGCAGTCTTTTTGTCAATATCTTCACTACAGGTGGCTTTTATTGGGAATTGAACTTCGATGTTTTTAAAAGGGTGAATCATTATTGTTTCAGTATATCAGGTAGCAGATCAACAAAGTAGATCTCCCCTGTCCTTTTTCAGAGCTCCAGATCCCAGGCAAATGTTCTGTTAGTAATGACATGTGGCTAATATGCAAACTTGTTGCTTCAAGGTGACACTTGTAATCAGCCATGAGGTGCAGAAGAGATAACATCAGTTTATTCTCTTTCTAAATACAAAATAAAGTCACTTGAGTTAGCTTTATGGTTCAAGCTGGAACTTACAATATTGTGAGTTTACTTTCCAAACTGTTAGGAAATAATATCATCGAGATTGAAATACCTACAAGTTTAGTTTAAGGGGGGAAAAATACTGTGGTTTGCTAATGAAAGTATTTCACCAAATAACTCAAGTCTGGCAGGTATCTCTCTGTATTCTTTTTCTTACTAATGCTGCACCTTACTACTTTCAGTCACAATAATTCATGATATTTTTTTTTTTTAGCTTTTGTAATATGTATGTCTGTTGTGAAAGATAAATAATTAGTTATAAGTTGCACTTCTCCTTCATTCCTAGGGAAGAAAGGAAAGATCCTTTGTCTGCCCTTGCAAGAGAATATGGAGGATCAAAGAGAAATGCCTTGCTGAAATGGTGCCAGAAAAAAACAGAAGGATATCAGGTAATTGTAGAGCTGTTTTAACATAGCATACTTGTAGCTGCAACAAATTAGACTCTGCCAGTGGCATAAGCCAGGCTGCTCCACAGTTGACTGCATAGATTGCAATGGCACTGGTATGTACTGTACTCTCTTCTTGGAACACGTGCTACAAGTTCTAACCTAACATTAATAGCTCCTTAGTCACTTTGCTCCATGTTGTTAATGTTTTTTTTTTCTTAAGGGGGCAGGTGACCTCCTATTGAGGTGCTTTACAACAGCCTTTTACAGATTGCACTTTTGAAACTGAAACTTCAGCATTTTAAGTTTTAAACTAATGTTTCCCAAATGCAGATATAGTAAGATTCCTTGGATTTTAGACAAATGTGTTGTCCTGCATTTTGTACTTAGCTTTCTAGAGTGGTTTTTTGCAGTTGGTCTGAATGATATCAGAACCTGCAAGAAGTAGCAAGATATCTATCCAGAGTTCTCCTGATTACATTATTTTTTCAAAAGAATAGTGGCTTCAGCAAACTAAACCAGGATGTTAACAATCTGACCGTGATGTATTTGTTTGGTTAACTTGTATTGAAAGTTTTTGGAATTCCCAACACAATCCTCAGTTTAAGAACTTTACTCTTTCCATGACTTGAGGCTCACAATGCAGGAGGAAGTTCAGAGCCACATAACAGGATGATGGCCCATCCATAGGAAAAGTCATCTTTCAGTACAATGGAGAGGCTTGTGCTATAATCCCTCCCCCCTCTTCCTGTGGCACGTCTAGTGCTAAACTGTGCTATTTCTGAGGATAAACTGCTTTGTGGACAGAGCCTTTCTCCTTCCCTACATTTTAAAAAAGGCAGGATGTTATATTTCTTTACAAATCCTGTAAAACAAAATACAGAAGTATTTTCTCATAGTGCCTTGAAGTGAGGTATACATAAATTTAACACCTGGTTAGAAAAAGTAATAGAAAGCGTGCCAATTTCTTCACTCTACAGTTGTGTGCACATACAAGCAAAGTGTAAAAGAACTTTCTTCTTCTTAGATTGCTGCTTCAAATTACTCTTCCTCAGTTTTATGGACACTAGTAGAAGAATAGCTTTTGACATTTACTATGCTTGCTTCAGCAATTATAGTAAGGTTCTCTGACTATGTTACTACTGGAAACCATAGCATATAGCATCTGTATAACCAATGGATGCCTTCTCTTGGAGTAGTAGAATAAAATCATGAGGCTATGGAGAGTTTTTGGACAAGAATGTCTTCTGCTTTAAGCACACTCATATTTTTCTACATGTCTGTTGTATAGAATTCAATTATTTTCAGCATCTCCTGAATTTCAGTTTTGGTTGCATGCAGTGTAAGGGGTGTGATGATAAGAACGTGTCTTAACATTGCATTCGAAGTGAATAGTGCTTATCTAGCTTTTTGATGTCTCAAAACCATTATCAGTACCAGAGTAAGGACCTTGTTTTAGAAAGAGGAGCCTTCAGTGGTTTTTATTTTTGTGTTAAAACTATGTGGTTTCAGAAGTAACATGCAGTAAACAAGCATCAGAGCAAGGAACATCTCCCTTCTTCATTCAGTTCTCCTTCAGGCACTCTAGCTCTCCTTCTGCCTCCCTTTCCCCCCAGGCATTGCCAAGGTACCTTTTCACACCTCCAGCTCCTCCTACTGTCCTTTACTCTGTGACAATCCCTACTATCCCCAGCATTTCCCATCTGTGTAAATTCTACCTCTCTCCTGTACCACTACTTGCTTTTGTTTGGCTCGCCACCTGGGCAAGAGCCAGCCCATGCTTTTAGAGCTACCTGCAAGCTGACTGCCAGCCAGCTTCTGTCTGAGCTGCCACGTTAGCTGAGCAGAGCACAGGTGACTGAATATCCCTGTCCATATGTCTGTTTTGTCCTACTAATATCATAGCAATTTACTTCTAATGCCAGTCTCGTAAAGTTACTGATATGCAACTGAACTCTGCTCTGAAAGCCACTATTTATTAAGTATGTCTTTGCCATCAGGAAGAGCTGTGTTCACATCCTCGTTAGTTGCCAAATACAGACACTTTAGTTTTCTTTTCTTCACCTCATCTGGAGACTCTCACAGATGTAGCTTTCTATAAAAACATGTATTTAAAATATTTGAGGAATTATTCCAACTGTTCATATTTCACCAATAGAGGTGGAACCATGCACACGAGTTTAAGCCTCGTTTGTGATGTAGTGCTGTGCTGTGCTTGCTCCTGGTGGTGTTTTAGCTCTCGTTCCAGGCATTCTGTTATGCACTGCAGATTCAAAAACAGCTGAAGAACCAATAAATAGAAATTGAACAAATAACCAGATATGAATTTTAATTAAAATAAAGCTTTTAATGTACAGATTTATGGATGAGCTGCCAGTTGCTTAAAATGTTAAAAAGAATATGTGTGTGTGTGTGTGTGTGTGTGTGTGTGGTTGGTTTATTGTTATTAATAAGCAGCAGCATGTGATCAAACATGATGCTCTGTGAAGGCCAGCTGTAGCTCTTGAGCTGCACTTTATTCCATTTAAAAATACTAAATGGGAGAAAAAAACACAACCAAGTTCTGTACTGCTTTACAGACAGGTTTCCTGTATCCATAAGATGCTCATGGAGAATATAGTACTATTTAATTGCTTGAAGCAACTGGTATTTTTTTTTGTCTGTTGAAATAAAGTGGAAGAACTGCTTCTGCTCTCCTATCCCCCCAGGAAATTACTTTCAAGCTTTTGATTAAAAGTCTTATCTGTCTCTTTTAGAAGCTTGAAATGTTGTGAGTGCTGCACAATTCGAAGACTGTGGCATTGTGAAGCTCTAATTTCAGCCCATTATGATGGGAGGATTTTATTTAGAACTCTTCATACACATTCACAGGAATTTGTCAAACTGTTCTTTTCCCTTCTGACAAACATGTAATACCACGCAGTATATTTTTTAAAGCAATCTTTACATCTCTCTCTTCTATGAATGCATTACAAAAAACTAATACCAACTCTAAAAACTGTTAATAAATTACTTCATTGTGCAATTTTCTTGTTTTATTTAAGCAGATTTGGAAGGAAATCGATGAATAGAAATATTTTAGTCACAAAACAATACTTAACTGTATCACCAAACCTGGTATTCTTTTCAGGAGTACCTGAATAAAAAACAAAGGCCAAAACAGCCAATGAAAATACGAAATTGTTATTGAAACAAGAAACTGCATGGCATTTTCTCTTATATTGTTCCTTTTAACAGACACACAGTCTGAATGCTATTTGCAGGCAGAACTTCTCCTTGAAGCTTTGCTTTGGGAATGGCAATCCGCAGAAGGTCACTGCAGAGCTAGCAGCAGGCAGGTTCTTTATTAACTTTCATCTAGAGGCTGTTCAGTCTAGATAGCTTTGCATTCACTTCAGTTAGTGTGAGTTGATTTCAGGACTCAACAGGTCCTTAAGCCGTGAAAGAGGAGATCTGGTTTCTTAAGATGAGTTGTGGACTTTCTTTTTTTTTGGAGGATTTGGATAAAGGATGAATGAGTCTCCAGTTTTCAGCACAATATTTTGTGCTGAAAACTACAAACAAACCATGTGTCACATTTGACCGTGTGTCAGCTTGGTTCAGGGTCTGACATCCTGCTTCAGGGTTCTGTGCCAAGTACTACATTTTCCTGGCTTCTCTAAAATATGTGCAGTGTCATAAAACTGTCATAAATTCCAGATATCTTCAAAGCATAACGCAATCCTATCCAGCTGTTACAGAGCATTTTAGCTAGCTAAAGTACTGCTACTTTCATTTCAAGTACATAACTAATGAAAGTCCAAAAAAGGATGTGAGCATGCACGATTCGTGTTAAGAAGGGGACCAATAAACAGGATACACACATCCTTTACCCATTTTTATCTGCAATATTTCAATATATTTTCCATTTTAGTCAGCATTCTGAGAAAGTATTAACTTCAGAGGTCTAGCACCAAAAAGCAGTTGCCACAAGGTAGCTGCAAGTATAGACCAACATATATAGCTATGTTTTTAGTTTTCTTGAAGCTTTCCATGCTTTCTAATTACAGATCCATTACAGGTGTCTTTCAGTGTAGCCCTAAAGCACCTGTCCTCTAATTATTTCAATGCTGCCTAACTTTTGTCTCCTAATAAATAAGTGTTCTACTGAACTTGAATTTTTATATTTTAATACCCCAGTGATGTACAACATTTGGTGATGCTACTGCACTTGCTCACAATGGGATAATTGTCATCTGAAGTTGATTGTGATGTGAGTACACCTGATTAGAGCCCTTATTTGAAAATGTGTTGTTTGATCAGGAAGGTACAAACTTATTTATAGACTAACACTATTGAAGAGTCTGTGCATATTTAATGAACGTGTTAGGGTTCAGTCTTTTCTTGGTTTCTTGTTAACTTACACATTGAAACTGGCTGCATAAGTGAGTATGAGTTTGGCTTTCTGGTGGGAATTGCTGGGAGATCAAATTAAGGTATTTGGGGTAAATCATATAAGAAATAGGGCTTTAGCTCAGTGTTCTTAGACTTTTGTTGCTGTTAGTGGACTATGTAAAATGAAATTGGCTGAGGTATATCTGTAGTTGTAAATACACATTGTATTTGAAATGGAAACTTCATTTTTAAAGTAAGTCCAATATTTGCTTTGCAAAGAGCATTGTCTGTGAACCTGGAGAAGTATCTGACATGGCAGGGTGGAGGGGGAGGATTTCTTGACAACTGAATGATACCTAGTTAAAATATGTTCCTTTTTTCTGTCCTGTCGAGGGGAAAGAATAGGAGGAACAAATGAGCAGTGTATCAAAAGATCATCTATTCTGTGCACATCAGTTAAATTACATTTATTTTAATCTTTTCTCACGCACATGCGTCATGTTTCCTTCACTTCAATTTCATGCAGAAAAGCAAAGGCTTAGGTTTCTACCCAAGGCCAAGAGATTTGGCAGGTTATTCTTGGTGTCCGTGGTTGTGCTTCTATTGAGAATAGGTTACAGAGGGGCTGCTCAGGACAGATGTGTAGTGGTCTTCAGGTAGAGGTGTGGTGTTCAGTTATGGTGCCAGTTTTTCTCACTGGTGTCCCTGTGTGGCAACAATAAACCAAAAATGGATTATCATAGGCTGCATTTACAGCACTTCTGTTAGTGCTGAAGTAATGGCTGCAGCATACACAGGCTTTCTCTGGCACTGGTTGATTCACTGAAGTAATTCTGACTGCCAGAATAATTCTCTCCCTGGTTTAAGCAGTGATGCTTTCGCCAAAAATTATTAAGGAAGGATATGCTTCCTTTTTCTGTTTGATTTGGATTCTGATACAAGAGAAATGTCAGCTTGTTAGACTTAATTATGATAAAATTTAGAGCAAATTATGGAGCTGTCTTTATTTCTGTAAATGCTTCACATGTTAACATCTGAAGCTATTACAGTTTTTTGAGGATGACTGCTCCTTTTATGCTCTTTCTTTGTGCCAGAATTATAAAATAACATATCTTTGGTCTAAAAAGAAACTTTTATGATGATAATTCAGGCTCTTGATGGTTTATATTTCCTATTTACTGCCTTCCAAGAGCTGGGAATGAGGAGGCCATGGTTGAGACTGTTCCAGAAGTACTTGGACACTGTCACCTACTGCCTGAAATCCTCCCAGCCTCAGCTTTAATTCATGATTTGGGAATCAGTGCAGACTGATTCAGTGGGGAGCAGATGGCAGTTTTTGCTGTTTGCAAGAAAGTAATGTTTGTCTGACATGGTAGTAGGTTCAGCAGGAATTTGGAATTACCACCAGCTTGGACATCACAGCCTTTTCCTCTGGATTTGCACTTTGGCTTGTGCTGTCTGGAACCTGGAGCCCAGACACAACCTGAGTCTGGTATCAGAAACAGTTACTGGCTTGGTAATGCTGTGTGAGAAGGGAAGGGGGAAAGTCTTTAAATGCTTGGTTCCACATAGGAGGTGATGTACTTTGCTTTGCTGCCTGCAAAAGGTACAGCTGGAAAACAGAAAGGACTGTGCTGTAGGTGAGGCTGAGCTACAGCAGTTCCCTTTCCACCGACATGAGCTGACCTGCCTGCTCAAAAAGAAGCTGTCTGGTAGGTATGGACCCAGCTGTTCCTAACATGAGAGCCTCTCCTGCCTAACCCCAGTTCTAAATGTGGGTGAGCCTTCTGTAGGAAGAAGTGGAGCTCCTTGTCTCTGAGGAGTTGTTGTGCTTCCCATCGACACGTGCAGTCAAAAAGACTTCTTTCCAAGGAGAGCTTTGGTATGGTGTGTCTGCGCCCAGCTGTCCTCACAGGGAGAGCCAAACCTACCCAAAAGAGATGGACAAAAGTCGAGGAGAGAACACAGCTCAGGTGCTACTGTCACAGCTTTGTACACAGGAGGCTTTACCAGGCACTGTCCCTACTGAAGGAATGCTGATGTTGATTAATACCACAGAAAGACGAGGGAAAATACTCTGTAGAAAACCATCCAAAAGCCTAACAGGAACACTTATTTAGTAGTTTACCTTTCTAATTTTTTAATGGATTCTCTCTTCTGTGCGTCCTTAAAAGCTTTTAAAAGCTTTTTAGTAGTAATTTCATGCCACGGCAAAAAGCCTGCCAAGGTCTGTAAAGTTAAACCTCAAATCTCCTTTTAATGATTTCATATATTATGCTACAGAATCGTATTATGCTTTCTCAGGCCACTTATTTCATTAACTAATATAACAGAGACACAGACACATGTTTTTATTTTGCCTTATGTCCTAACTCATCTGTGAGCCAAGCTGAGTGAAGATGTGGGAACTTCGCTTCCCTGTGCAGGGCAGGGCTGGAGTGATAGCTGCTGTGCAGGATGCTCTTCTGCTCAGACTGGAGTATTCAGAGTTTGAGGAGATGGAAGACAGATGTGGATATATCTGCTGAAGAGAAAATTAGGGAAGTGTTGTCCTTAGTTTGTAACTGTAAGTTGGGAACCATGATTTCCATAGCTTTCTTAGCTGCAGGATGCGATGTGATGGGGGAGACAAGTAGAATCAGTTTCAGGAAGAATTTTCTTACTCATTTTTCTTATGTGCACACAAGAGGATACTCATTTTGAGGTGACTGCTGCTACTCTTTGCATTCTGACGAGCTTGAGTCATGCTTGAAATGTGTTTTGCTGTGGGTGCTTCTTTACCGTTGTTTGTTCCCCTGTTTGCCTCAGCTGTAGGGCAGGCTATAGAATTTGGTCTTTTTGATTATTTGAAATGTTATATTCTTGCTCATACTTTGTCTCTAAAAATTTGTAACTCTGTTTTTCATTCCTGATTGGCAAGTGCTTTCCATAACCTTATGACTCAGCCTTGTCATTTAACTGTTAGAAATGCTTTTTGCAGAAAATCTGTAATACTGGAAGTGATTTCACTCCTGTGCTGAGTATTAAGCATCGTTGGACAAGGACTGATGAAACTCCTACTACTTCACCTCTCTCTAAAAAGGCTCATTCCTCATTTATCTGAAAGCATGCCCTCCAATTGCTTTAATACTTTGTGGTCTGAAATGGCTTGAGAAAAATTCCGGCCTAGATTCCAGTAGAATTATCTTAATAGAGCCAATTACTTAATAAAAGCAGTAACAAAGCAGAAATTATGTCAGAGATGTTAGGTCGATGTTCTGTTTACTGTCAGTTCTTTGAGAAATAAGAGCTTAATGCAAGATTGATTTCATTATACCCACCGAGCTTTTTGGAAAAACACAAGTAGTTAAAAGCATTTGGGAAATAAAATTACAGTGTATTTAAAAGTGCCAGTTATGTTCTCCAAGCCCTGTGTAAAAGATTAAATTTTCCAGTTTAAATATGTCTGTCCAGTTTTTAGGTTAGTGCCTGACCAATGTTACAGTTCTTCAATCTGGAAGTTAATAACCATTCATAATGCTTGGAGGAATTGGAAACAGAGACCGGTCCCTTTTAATTGTTTCCTTCCGTTGTATTTAATGCAGCTTCTCTGGATTCATTAAGATTCTTGGATGATGGATTTGTTTTCTGCTTGTTATCTCAATAATAATTGCTGGACCCTACAGGATGATGTAGGAAATCAGGGAATTCCAAGTTCTTGAGTACCATCCAAGCTTGTTGGTGAACTTTTTTAATGGCCTCATTTTTCCAACATTTATATTCCAAATATAACATTCCATAGATGTTATTAATATTTGCAGTGATATTTCAGTTTTACACAGCTATCATCTTTGTGGAAATTTCTCCCGTTTTAATTTCTTGTACCACTGTCAGCACAACTTGGTCCTGTTTTCCTTGCTCACCTTTAAGGGTGAGGGAGTAAACTTAATTTTTGTTTGTTTGTTTTTTGTTTTGTTTTTATAATTGTGTCCTCGTTGGAGCTGAGCACACCTCCTTGTTGGTTTTGGGGGTTTTTTAATCATGTGTTCTGTCTACAGCCAGTTCTGTGGGTCTTCAGTGACATCTTGAGTGATGCTGGTGATCCAGCTCTATCGTTTTAACTTAAACACTGCTGTGCCTGCTCTGAAATGTGAGGAGCAGCCTGGAAGCATTTCTCCCTGTAGCCAGCCACAAAGCCTCAGTTTCCTTCAGGATCCTCATTGCAATTCTCCTTTCTTGTACTGCAACAGCATCAGTTGATGGGTTAGGGCTAGTTTTTATCAGTTCTTTGCCCATCAGTCCAAAAATAATTAAAACAAAAGCACAGAAGTGACAACAAAAAAGCACAAATTGTAAGCAAGGTTTCACAGGCTGTGATTTATAGTGTGTGTTCTGTCATTATTAGCAGGTATTGTTGAAACAATGCCCACCATAAGCCACTGGACCAACTGATGTGTTGGAGGCTGTTAATCAGACTCAGCAGTGCTTCACCATCCCTCCTTGCTGATATTTTCCCTTAGTCTCGTACTGCATCTTGCATTTATTTGCCTAATTCAAGTAACATCGAAAAAAGTTTTAAACACACATTAATTTAAATCCAATTTCCTGTCCCTCGAGGAGAAAGGAGGGAGAGCTATTTTCTTTCTTTTTTTTTATTTTTTATATATATATTTTTTTATGTTTTCCCACCCCTGCGGCTCGAGGAAGCAGTGAGGACCACGTTCCCACAGCCTGGGGGTCTCCAACAATGACATTTCCTCTGTGGGCAGGCAGCCGGCCGGGCTCAGGCCGCTGCCCTGGCATTGTGTGTCCCAGCACGTACTCTTACATCACCACAGCCCCAACCTGCATCGTGCAGACTTTGTGTAAGAAGTGTGAAAGCTGAGCAGGAAATGGAGATTTCCCTCGTGTTCTTCTGGAAATTGCTTTTAGTTTTTTTGGGTTGTTTTTTTTTTGTTTTTTCCCCTCTGTTGGAGAGGGGATTGCGGTCATCTTCCATTTGTATCCAAATCATCATTTGGACAAGAAATTCAGCTGCCTTAGTTGTGAGTGTTCTGCAGCTTAACATTGGTTCCATGTTCATTTTTCTGCTAGACAGGATGAAAAGTTTCAGTGCTTGTCAGAGATAAGTGATGTCTGTAACTTCTTGTCAGGTGAAAGGGTGACTTGGTGCTTAAAGTTTAAACTGACTGCTGCCCACCTACCTGCTCTACCACTGCTGGGCTGTCAACAGCCAAGTAAGCAGTGACCTGAAGGGCCAACAAGGCAGCTTGCTGCTGACTTGTATGGACAGGGCTGACTTTTTTTGCAGTAACCTTGCATGTGTTCTTAGAAGTGGCATTTACCAGTGTCACTGAGTGTCACCAAAGAATCAGGAGTGCAAGGCTGCATTTTTCAATTTCAGGCACAAAGATTTGATTCCTTGCTGTGATTCCTGTTAAATCTGTTGAGCATCTTTATTTGCAGTGGCAATTTAATTTCTCTTCGTGTTGTTCTTCATGTAGGTTTTCATGTAGAAATGTTTTATTTAGAAGAGAAATTTTTTTTCCTTATCAAAATTAACTAGAAATTTTGCTTCAATGCTGAAGCATAGAGGTAGAGTCTTGTATTAACAGAGATAAAACCACGTGGTCTACTTCAGGGATTTTAGAAAAAGACATGACATATGTCCACAACTCGTTTGCTTTTATATTTTTCTCTGTATCGTTGTAACAACTTTATACTCTTAATACCCTTTCTGCCCTATCTTTTTATGCTTTTTAACTGTATTTGCACAATTTGAAAATAAATACTTTCTGTTTAACTTGTGTAAGGTTAACTGGCATCCTTATCATGGATTGCTTTTTCTGTTTGTTGTTTTTTTTTTTTTAATTTACCTTGGAAGTGTGTTTTGGTTTTTTAACACAGAACTTCAGTGTTAGACTGTTCAAAGTTGGTTTTTGTGTGTTGGGTTTTTTTTGGTGTGTGTGTGTTATTTTTTTGTGTTTGTTGAACTAGTTAGAGTATGATTTTAATGTTGTTTGCATTTTTTTTTTTTCCTTTAAGAATATTGACATAACAAACTTCAGCAGCAGCTGGAATGATGGCTTGGCGTTCTGTGCAGTCCTTCATACTTACCTCCCAGCTCATATTCCTTATCAAGAGCTAAACAGCCAGGACAAGGTATGACATTAAAATTCCCATTACTGTGTCCAACAGTCTATATAGCTAATATGAGCTAAAAAAGAAGAATGAACTAATTTAAGTACTAGAAAAATGATCTTAAAAGGAACCGTAATTGAAACATTTCAGACTACATTATTGCTATTCTTTTTAAAACCTTAATATTATAAGATATTTTGGATGATATTAGGATATGTTCATTCCTGTTGCTCTTTTATAATTAATATGGACCAATTATAGACTCACTTTGAGGCAAAATTAGCAGTTTTACTGTAAACTTTCTTAACACCATCTTATTATGAAGTAGTATTTACTTGGATTCTCGTATGTTTTCATATCTCATGCAGAGGAGAAACTTCACTTTGGCTTTTCAGGCAGCTGAAAGTGTTGGCATCAAATCCACTCTGGTGAGTTTTAAACACACACTGAACAAATTACATCCCATTTGTAAAAAATAAATTATTCCACTTTATGCTTTTGAAAGATTTTGAAGCAAAAATAACAGCAGATGAACTCAGCTAGAGCCTATAGTCTCAGTATCACACTTGACTGAAAAAAACATGAGTGATAAGCACATACATCAGTGGTTTTATTTAATCTCCATTAATCTAGCATAAATCCAATATTGTCAGCCACTTAAGCTAATACTGTTTTTTGCTGTAAAATAGTGATTGGGATAAAGACCTGCTGCACCAAAGGCAACAGCAAAACAGCCTATGGCAGGTTGGGAATGGCCTGAAGCTGCACTGGGGGAAGAACAGGTTAGATAATAGGAAATGATTCTTCACCAAAGAATGGTCATAGAACTATTAAGGTTGGGAAAGAGTAATATCGTCTAGTCCAACTGTCAGCCTATCACTACTGTTCCCACCAAACCATATCCATAAGTGCCACATCTATTTCTTGAACACTTTCATGGACAGTGACTTCAGCAGTTCCCTGGGCAACCTGTTCCAATACTTAGCACTCTTTCAGGGAATAAATTCTTCCTAATATCCAACCTGAACCTCCCCTTGTGCAACTTTAGGCCGTTACCTCTTGTCATATCACTGTTACGTGGGAGAACAGACCGACCCTTTCCTTGCTACAACCTCCTTTCAGATAGTTAAGAGCAATAAGGTCTTCACTGAGCCTCCATTTCTCCAGATAGAACCATCCCAGTTCTCTCAGCTCCTCGCCATAAGACTTGTTCTTCAGAACCTTCACAGCTTTGTTGCCCTTCTCTGGACATGCTCTATCACGTCAGTGTCTTTCCTCTAGTGAGGGGCCCAAAACTAAACACAGTGCTTGAGGTGCCAAGTACAGGGGTACCAAACCTGGTGACAGAGTTCAAGAAGCATTTGGGTAATGTTTTTAGACATAGGGTTTAACTTACAGGCACTCCTGTGCAGAGCCAGTAATCTTTGTGGGTCCCTTCCATCTCAGGATATTCAATGATTTTATGAGATAAACTCCTAAAAGGAAGATTCACCAAAACTTGTTTTTCAGTATTTTAAGAAATAATAATGAAGTCAGTGTATATATTTTTTTGAGAATAATTCGAGAAATAGTTGTGATACTGTCTTCAAAGATCCATTAACTCTCTCCTGTTTCTGTTCTACTTTCTAATTATTTGGTTTTGTTGGAATTTCAGAAGTACACATCAAGCTATGCAAGTTGTTCTTTTGCTCACTGAAATGTAAAAGTCAAGACTTTTATGTGTAGGTTTAATTCATCAGCGTTGTAAATAATTGAAGGTGTTGTTTGTTTTTTTTCCAATTACTGGTTATTGTGTGTCTTATAAAATTTTGCCTTAAAGGAATTAGCTTTCAACATGATAGGATTTACAGTGAAAGTAAGATTCCTGAATGGAGGGAATTGAGAGTATCCCAAGCCTTTGTGATTAATTGCAGAAATTCAACTAAAGTTGCCAGTATCAGAAACAATACTCAAGTGATACTTGAGTAATCTAAATTCTAACAAAGCTGCCATAGTTAGCAACTAATAACACAGCAAAGTCAGGTATTTTAAAAATAACACTTTCCTTGATCCCTATCAGAGCCTTTACACCAGCATTGTGTTTGCTCACAATGGCAGTGCAACTCCTGGGCATAAGTACTTAAGCTTTGTCAGGGATTTGAAACCTGGAAGTTTCTTACCAAGTGCTGATATAAGAACTACAGTGTGGGAAAAGAACTGCAGTAATTCTTTCTTACTTTAGCTTTTGTCTCAGTGACTGCTGTTTGTCCTTTGATTTTTGCCATGTACTTAATTACAGACCTCCTGAAAAGACAAATTGAAAGGAACTAAATATTCAGTGTGCAAAGTGTATCCATTTTAAGGATTTAGTAACTATTTACATACCAACAGTACATAGTGTGTAGTGTTTCTTTATTTTTCTCCTCTTCCATGGGTTAAGAATGAGCAAGAATGTGAAGACCACTATAACTAAATAATAGTGGTGATGTAAAGGGGAATTCTTTGTTCCCAGAATCAGAAAGTGTTCCACTGCTTTCATATGGAAAATCAAAACCAACCAAACAAAATAAATACAGCAACAACAAAACAGAAACAACTTCCTCTTTTTGAGTTTGGAGATCGTAGTAACCAAAGATTATAAAACAGATCCATACACTAAGCAAAAATGTCTAGGAACTGTCTCACTGTATTCCTGTGTACATATGCTGATAGGCTGTGTTTGCTCAGCTTATCTATAGACAATCTGGCACACTAGTTAAGAAATGAGTGAACTGACCTACCAGTTAGGCACACACTGATGCTTTGTCTCCTGCATCTACCCAAACTGATGGCAAAGCGAACTTCCCTCTTTCTTGCCTCTTCACTCAAAAATATATATTAAAGTAATCTCAAGTTCAGTATTCTACTGGAAATGGGATTGTCATTTATTGACTCCTATCGTGATAAGAATTTTGGACTTTAGGTTCAGTCAGCATCTTGATCTTGATTCTGTAACTCTTTGTCTTAGTTCCTGGGCAGATTGCATTGACTTGTGAGACTGGTGTAAGGGCTGGTGAATGGTAACATCTTCACTACCAATTGTTCTAAAGGGGGACAACTTAGGTATGCACTATTTCAATCTTAAATCAGCAAAATAACATTCTACATATATGTAGCTGTTTACATTTCCAAGTAATATAAAGTTGCGTGGAGGAAAACAAAGCTTTCTTCATCAGTGCTTTAAATTATGGAAACTTTACAGGCTTACCATTGCCATGACTTTGTAAAAAATACTGCCATGTCCCTCACAGGGCTGTGGTTCTTCATTTTGACCAATCTGTTTTCTGTGACAGGACATCAATGAAATGGTGCGAACTGAACGTCCAGACTGGCAGAATGTCATGCTGTATGTTACAGCGATTTACAAATACTTTGAAACCTGAAACCCTAATAATTCAACAGATTCATGAAGTAGAACCAACATTAGCTACCAGATGGAAATCTTGCTGAAATGCTAATCCCCATTTCACTGAAAACTGGCATCAATTGAGTCCCTTCAAACTTCGGTGACGCTATCCTGGATTGCTTCGGATTGCTTCAGCTACTAAGCCTGGAAACAACTGTTAAAAAGCAAAAACTTGTTGCCACTGCTTGGAATAACCCAAGTAATTAAGCTATTCAGATTAATTAATGTAGCCTAAAGAGCCTGGACTGCTTATCTTCCGCCTTGCCAGCCAGACTTCCTGAAGCTTTCTTACCTAAGAGAGTGAGATGAATGGATCCTCTAGCAAATGGGAGACTGAATGTACAGCTAATGCTTTGAGAAGGAAAAGGATAATATGGCATCATATTACTGAACTTTCTGTAGTGTCCTGATACCACAGTCTAAATATTCCACCCACAGCCTATGGCACCCCAATACAGTAGAGTTCCTGATGGTAATTTAGTTACTGCCTTTATAGCTATTTTCACTCCTTTAAAATGTGCACAATATTCTAGGAAAACAAGCTTTTATTTCATCACAACAGCTTGAGTGGAAAAGTGGTCTTGATACCTCGGAAAATTTGGCACAGAAGAACTCTTCCTTCTAAAGTTTTGTTATAAGCCTACCTCTGTCACAGTGTTGTGGCTTCCAACTTTATCTTATGGATTGTAAAGACTAGCACATACAGCTCCTGGTTTTCAGGGTATGCTGTACTGAAAGGAATCTGTCAGTAGTTCTCTGTGCTTCCATTATAACAGAAATGAATCAATAATCAACCCTTGTATGGCTTGTTCTTTTCCCTTTTCTTCCTATGCCTATATAGCATGCACAGCTACCCCAGGCTTACTTTACAGCAATACGAGGAAACGTCATGGATGTCTGTGGTAGCATTTGGAACTGGGACAGCATTTCCTCTGCAGAGAAGATACTTTCAGTAAGATGTAATAATGAAGATATTTGTCTAAAAATCTACCTTTGCAGTTTCCTGTGTGTCTTTCATTGGTGTTGCACATCCCCATCTGAGTGACAGAAGGTGAGATGTCCTCTGGCAAGAGTGGAGGAACTAATGCAATGTGTGTATACCCAGCAGTCTCAAATATTGCATGGAAAAGACTTGCTCTCACAAGGAATTAACCGAGAAACTTTGGTTTGCTCAGCTTTTGTTTTCCTAAAATGCACCTGAATTCATGTAACAGCTCTTGGGCAAAAGAGTTCAAGTAAGTGCCTTAGCTATCATTGATTGATACATCCTGGCACTTCAGGGCTTTGTGCAGAATGTTAATGGCTCAGAATGATTTAATCCATCCGTTTGTTATAAGCTGTTAAAATGTTTGTTGTAATCTGGTTTGTCGAATCAAGGGAATACTTCACTCTGCCATTGCTTCTGCCTCTTATTTTTCAGAATATTTTCCAGCAGTTAAGCCTCAGTTGAACATCTCTCATTAATATTAAGCAGAAGCCTACTTTAGAAGTGAGTTCTGTAACAACTGCTATTTATAAGCACATGCTCTTTCAACACAATAACCCTGTTATAAAGAAAACTAATCTTCTATTCCTATGGTGCTCTTACGACTGTTAAGGACTGTTTGAATGTCATGGATGTTAACCCAGTGAATGCAACTCCACTTGGCATCTGTGAAACTTCATCATGGTACAAAAGCACAGATTTAACTCAGACTTATTGCCAAATCTAAAAAGCTCTCCTCTGAAGAATATAGCCCATCTGAAGAGGAATAATTCAGTATGTCTCCAGCAGCTAGCATTATAAAAAATTACTACTTAAAATGCTTACACTGACACGTCTGTAATAGAATACATTTAAATGTGCCTGTAAGAGTATATGAAATGTTGCAAAACAACTTCTTAGAGGGGCTTTGGAGAAGTTTTCAGAGTAGCAGTGTCTCATGCATCCTTATAATTCTTTAGCCTGCATATCCCTAAAAGAAGCTAGATACCCTCAGTTTATCAGTTGGTGCATTTGAAAAGCCAGCGTACTCTAAAGGCAGTTGTTGCAAGAGAGGCTTCAAATGGAAAAAAAAAAAAAAAATTCATTAATAGATTTTATTTAATAAAAGCCTGAAATACAGTTTCCTTTCCTGTATATTCCTTCCAGTATTTTTTATTTACTTTGCTTCTTCAAATAAGTCTTAACAGGAGCAGTCCTATTGGAAATACATGTTACTGCTGGCTTATGTTCCATCTCTTACTAGATTCCAACTTATGCACATTTGTGCTGTAAATCTGTACTTTTCCTTTGAATGGACATCCTTATCTGTGATTGTCTTATTCGTTGCTTTATATATAAAGAAAGTATCCAATGAAAAGGACAGCGTTTCTTGGTCCAAATTCACTTGTTAGCTGTTGTGTTTTTACACTGATTTCTTGTGTGATGGCCCACCTCCTTTACCATGAACACTGTGCTGGTCCTTAACTAAATAACACGTGGTAGTAAGAAGAGGAAATCACGTTTTTCTGATACCTTCTTTTGAAAAGATGAGCTGCTGGTCTTCAGAGAGAGAAGTTATGAGCCACTACAGAAAGGATCTTATTTTGAACTTCAGTGCTCTGTAAACTTTGTGGTGTGGTCTGGCTGATAAAACTATCTAGAAAGGAATACTGGGCTCCATAAAGAGTTTTTTTTATAATCATACATCTGAGCCTTTACAAATAAGATGCCGTACAGCTGTCCACGTGAAAGCAATGAAGGAAAGCAATGAAGCAATGACAGATAAAAAAACAAACATAATACCCTGCTGCACTCTGCCACATGTTTTCTGCAAAGGTTCAAACAGCATTTAATTTTTCAAGTGAAAGAATAGCTGTAGCCCTTCTGGACATGGATGATACTGTCCTACCTGGTTCCTGTTTGTACTTAATCCTGAAACTGCCTGTTATTTCTTACATATGAAGCGAGGTTTCTGCTGATTTAATTTCCTCTTTTTTTAAATCAGCCCAGAAAATATTATTGAATGTGCTTTAAAAAAAAAAAAAAGACAAATATTTTATCCATTTATATTACTACAATTTAATATGTGCCTTGCAAATGCCTGTGCTGTAGTATATCAGGGTTAGTCATTGCCAGCTGTGGGCAGAAGGGATCTGTCAAAAATACTGATGCAGATATGGCTATATGATCCTGTTTCCTGGAATGGATCCTGTTTCCTGAAATGCTTTCATAGATCACAGAGGTGTCAGTTTAGAGTCAGATGTGTCGTAGGGTTGGCTGGTTGTCATCGTGATAATCGTAAGCATTGAACTGTGGGGTTTTCTTTACCGGAAAGAAGGGATGAGAAGAAAAGATACATTTTGGTCATTAAGGAGAATTCTGTCAGTTTTGACCAAGTATCTGACAATAACAGCGTTGAAGTGACTTCAGAATGAATTACACTTGTCTTCGTTTTCAGTTGGTTTGGTTTGATTCATTTTGTTGCCTTGTATATTTATATGGAAACACTAATTCCATAGCCCTGGTGTTGTGAATGGATCTCTGTGACCCTCACAGAGACCTCATCCTCATGCTCCTGAAAAGTTGTGCACAAAAGGTTCCCTTTTAAAATTATGTTGGTGGATGGGCTATCCACAAGGTAGCATTTATTTACAGTGTATCAAGATTTAAAAATACTTATTTTTCTCTTGCATAAAATGCATTCTTCAAGTTTCTCATAATTTGTCTAATTTTGCGGAGTATTTCCACTGTTCTTGTGTTTTGGAGAAGTCCATTCTCATGCTTTTTGTTTGCAAGGGCAAAGTGAACTCAGCTTTGATGTATGGATGTAATCTGCTATAAATGCTGCTGGCTGCATTCAGCCTCTGGTTTTACCTGCATAAGTAGAAATGCGTTTGCTCTGACGATGCGCACAACACAGTGGTTTAAACTGCTGATAATCTGCCTTAAATTTGTAACTGTGACAAAAAATTCTCCTTGGTGTCTCCCCTCTGTTAATGATCTCAGTGTTAAATTCTCTGTTTTTTTTTTCATTTCCCTCATTCAGGGCTTCAGAAAGTTGAAAACTGACCATTTGGGCTCTATTGCTTCTATTCCATGACCAAAAAAAATTATTTTTACTCAATTCTATCTGTTTCTGTACAGTTTTGGCCTAGGTACAGATTTTTTTATAGCCTAGATTCAAACAAGTTTATTTGGGAAATTGGAGATACGGAGAACTTCTTACTTTGTTCTGCTTGTGACCAGCTTGGGAATGCTGATATGTGGCAGTCTTTTCAAAAGCTGCCTCTCCTGGATGGCTGGCAAGAATTTATGCACGGGCTAAAGTTGAGCCTTTAAAATTGTGTTTATATGACTCATGTGGTGACTTTACCTCTTATTTGCCTATTACAACCACCACCACAGGAACAGCCGAGCTGCAGGCTGCCTTGAGCAGGAGCGATTAGAGGGCAGAATCCTTCTGGGAAGGAAGCCAGCTGTACACCTTGACACCACTTTTTGCCTACTGTAAGAAATATTCCTGCTGAAGTGGCCAACTGAATATGATTTTGAAATAATAGCATTAGTGTACAGGCTGATTTAACTGTATAGTTTATTCGTGGTCCTTCCCTTGACTCGGTGAATATTTTTCTCTGTTATTTTTACGTTCTGCCAAGCTGTGTTTCTGCAGTTCCTTTCTTGAGTTAGCATTAGTGCAGGAATAGCCAATAATATTAGCCCATCCAATAAATGATTTGGTGGGGTGTGCTCTTAAAACAAAGTAGTCATTCACAAGTTCTAGAGATGCTGTTGTGCTTTCCCAGATTAGTGTGTGTTAATTGGAAAAATACCTTAGAACTGCTTAACTCTGCTTTCACTTCCTTTTCAACCATATCATCTCCATCACCCTACGTGCCCATCAGGTCTTCTTGCTGCGAAACTACCAGCTCCCCAGATACATGTTCATAGAGATCTTCTAATGCATTTAACTGTCTCTGTTTAGAAAGGTATCTTTAGGAGTGTTTCTGCCCTCGAAGAAGTGTGACTGGATGGGCTTTGAGTGACTCGTTGGCTTGCTGAGCCTTTATTTGTGCAAGGTTTTCTTGTATAATCAGTATCATTTTGCTTGATAATTGTCAAAGCCATTATGTATCTGGAATATATTGCAAGTATGCTTTTGATAATTAATACTAAAAATAACTGTTAAGATGGAGTTCTGTACGCTTCTGATTTTTGTTAGTGTTGCTAAGAATTTCTGTTTTTTCCTATGTATCTGTGCTTGCTAGTTTTTGGCCTACCATTCACTTGAATTCTGTTTGGCAAGTCTGTGGCCTCCATCCACGAGTTCATTCTGTGATAGCAGGCTTGCTTCCTCACACTGAGACTTCAGTAGTAGCTATGACTACGAGATGATTTCATTCCCATTAGCATTTATCTTTTGCTTGGAATATTCCTTACCATTTGGCCACTGTCTACCAGAGTTACAGATAGTTCTTACCAGTTCCAGTAGGAACTGTGGATGTAGATTGGGAGGGGGAACTTCTTGCAGAATTATGACAGTCTGATGTGATTAAGCTTGTTTCATTTTAATTCCCTATTTTCAGGGAGTTTCAGTTTAGCCAAAATCACTTGCTCAAAGCTGAAATGTGGCACATTCATTCTCCACTGAGAAGTATGCTTCTGTTTAATAATATTTTTATGAGATTGTATTTATGTAAACTAAAGGAAAAATGTCGTGAAGTTAGTTTTGTTGCACTTTTCTAAGGCTTTTGTATTTTGCATAGAGTTCTAGAATACAAACAAGTTGTTTGGGGAACTTGAGGTTTAAAACTTACTCTGCCCCAGCATAGCAGTGTATTACGTGCATTTTCATTCTAGTAAGTATCTGTATTATTTTAGCATGTGAGCAGTGTATTTATATGGTAGTTAAAAAGCCCAGTGGACATTTCCTGCTGCAGAGGAGCCATTGGCAGTCCTGGTTCCACAGTTCATGAACTGACCTGTTTTGACAGTAGACTGCATTTGCAATAATTGAATAGTTGATTTTTATTTTTCTGAACTTTTTCAGTCAGTGGAGAGAAAGAAGCTTTTCTGTTGTGTTCCATTGTTGAAGTTTCTCTGGAGGCTTTTACTGGTTTCCAATTATTGCTTATGTGCAGCTGGGTTGATTACTTGGGAATCTGCTCAGTAGGGAGAGCACAAGTACACGTAACATACTCAAGTAATTAATCCTTGTAACTTACAACATTTCAGTTAGAAACTTTAGTTTTTACATGTATAGTAGAGTCAATTTTACTATTTTTCAGTAGCACTTTTATACTTATCTGAAGGGTTTTTTTAACAGAAATGTCTTTTTCTGTATGTTATCTAATGGAAAGAAAGTATAACACTATGAAACGTAACACAGAGTAGTTAGCTTCCAGACTGTCCGTTCACTTTAGGTCAGTGATGATCAAGAGTTGTTCAATGTCTATGAATTAAAGTAGTGACCCCATTTAATGTTGGACAACTCTCCAGGTCACAGTCAGAAGGGCATTAATCAGTACCCTCTAGCTGTTGGATGTGGGGGTACTTTGAGTTCAGGTGAGGCAGAATTGACAGAACAGTGTGGTGAATTTTGGACTTGGAGAAAAACAGAATGTTGTTGATGTCTCAGTCTAACTTCTCAGCACTGCATCAGTTAAGGACTAACCTTGTTTGAAATGACACTGCAGCCAGTACTTACATCTCCTAAATAACTAATTTAAAGATAATGTAAAACACAGTGATTCTTATAAGCTCTTCTCTTCCATCCAGCTTTTCTGATTTGTATTGGTTTTATACTCACTTGAAACTCAAATATTAGACTGACCAAACATGTATGTGGGTTTAATAATCCTCCTTCTAGACAAGAAGCACTTTCTTCTTTTTCAGAACCCTGTCAAATAGGTTATGTACACATTCACATACATAGACATTTTGGATATGTGTAGAGGTTTTACATAAATGTGTGTATGTACACATATATACACACGTGCAAATACATTTGTGTATATGTATGTACCTATGCAGGTTCTTAATAAAACTGAACACCTTTCAAGAAGTGCTTGAGTCTTGAATACTTACAATGGTGTAACAGCTTATACATTTAAAAGGTAAGGAAGAGAAAAATATTTTGTATGTTTCTGATTAGATCTTAGGAATACAGTTCTGAGGAAAACTGAAGTGTGTTCAAATTGTATTTCACCCTGTTTCTGGTTTGAAAGGCACAAGCTGTTATTGGAACTTAAAAGGTCAGCAAGAGTATTTTAAGCTAAACCTTTTGGAGGACCAATATGCTTTTAGTTTGCAAGGACCACTAAAGATCTGGGCATTTAGTTTCTTCATAATGTATTCTGTATGAATATTTAGTATGTATGCCTTCAATTTGCCAATGTTGCCATGTTTTCTCCTTAATTATTCATGAAATAAAGATTGAAAATAGCAAAATGTGTGTCTGTTTTTTTGACTGAGGCTGCTTCAAAAGGACATGTTTTAATACCATTTCTGATACCATGATTTTTCAGGAGTAAATGTTACAGGAAGCAGTCTGTGGAGGTTTATGTGCCATGGATGAGAAGTGCAGGCCAATGGTTTGCATTCCCATAACCTCACTGTTGTCTGGAAGTTGCCTCATTTTTGGTATACCAGCATTATTTGATATCTACTCCCAAGGGATTTTAAATGATAATAACGTGTGGAATGTTCTAGAGATGAGGTATGTATTTAAGGCATCTCCTTAGGCTGGATTGTCCTGGTCTTGAATATGAGTAACAGAGAAGGGAATTCTAGCTAATACTTTCAATTAAGGCAACTTCTGTCACACAGAAGACATAATACAAAGTTAAAATTATTGCAGTATTACTTATCCCAGCTAAGGGAGTCAGTGTACTCTCCATCTCATGAGGAATTGGGGCTGGAGAGAGGTTGGGGGCTTCATCTCTGCAGCAGTTCAGTGTATTTAAAACAGATGCCTAGAAGTAAAATGCCCAGGCAAAAATAAAGAAGATTAAATTAAATTTGGTTTGTTCTCATTCATCCTGGAGGGTAACTGGTTTAAATGCAGTTTTCTCTGAAATGGTGTGGAAATAGCGTAAGTCCCAAGTGTTCTATTGCATTCAGAGATTTGAGTTGGGTTCCTTTCTACTTCAAACTTGGTTCTTAAATGTTGCTGTAGGTGTTTTAATTCCACTCATTTCTTACAGGTTTTTGAGATTTGGTGTTTTCTGTTCAGAAATGCCTTTGACTCAGTAATGTTATTCTGCAAGAAAGTGTCTGACTTCTCTTTTCTTGGGATGGAATATTCTCAGTGAATTTGAATGAGTTAAGAAAATTCTTAGTTCTCAAATGTTATCCTGTTTTTAAGCACGGATCTTCAGTATCCATACTTTTAAGAGTAAATATTTTATAGTGTGTTGTAAAGCCTCGTGTCAGAAAGTGGATGTTTTTCTTCTCTGTAGCACGTGCATGACAGTATCATAGAAGCAACTTGCAACATCTGCTCTTGGCAACATGAAGGTCAGGACAGAAACAAGAAGGATGCAGGTCAGGCTTTTGAGGTATGTTGAAACAATCGTGTCTGCACAATGTGAATTGCAACTTTTCTTACCTACAGTCACTGAAATAGAATTCCCTAACTGAAGTTTACTCACAGGACGTCTTACAAGCTGTCAGTAGACAAACACACAGTGCTAGTTTCATGTTTTTAATAAAATCAAATTGAATGTAATAACATCAATTAAACAATTTGGAAGGTTATACTGTAATGAACTGCAGCACTCTGGAGTAGTAAAATAAAAAGCTTAGAAGGAACATCACTGTAATATTCTATTGTATTAAATTGGAACAGCTTCGATTGGAGTTGTGGTTCTGCAGTTAATTTCTGTGTAGGAAATAGGTTAATATTACAGAACTTGCAACTCAAATTCTTATCAAAAGAGAGTCTCACAATGGCTTTGATCAAGGGAAGAGACGTGGGTCATATCATGTGTTCCACAAAGAACTTCTTTGGACTCAACCCTCTCCTGTAGGTGTTTCCACAGAGCACATAGACAAGAGGGGTCATGAAGATAGAAGTCCTTCCCCCATGCAGTTCTTCTTGAAACCACCACCAAAAAAAAAAAAAATTACTTCCCTCTACAGATGGGAAGTTACTAATAGCCAGCAGCTACTGCTTAGACTACAAGCAACAGCAAAAAAAACCTGCCTTCTCTGCACTTTGTGGTGCCTTCTCCTCTGTTCACCCTCTCCTAGCCCCCCTCACTTAGTATTCTGCCTGTTTTTTTAAAATATTTTTACCACTATCATTTGTGTTTGGCATATTAAACTGGTATGTTTTCTTTTTCCTTCTCAGCTCTAATGGTTGAGTGAGGTACAGAATTCCTAGAAGTTGCTCAGAAGGTAATAACTGTGTGGTGGAAAGCCCCAGTACCTCCCATATGAATTAGTGCTTGATGCTGCAACCCAACACGTGAACAGAGAAGTTAGCTAATTAGCCTCTCTATTCCTGGCAGCTCAGGGCTAGAAGAGCATTTATGTCTAATTACATCATTTTTATTAGACTCATTTTTCTTAGAAATGTTGTTTTGAAGTTTCTTCTGTGTGAGTCTTTGTTTAGGAAAAAAATTCATCTATGGTTTAAGAAAAACACAAAGTAGATAAGCAACACACCATCAATCCTAGTCCAAGTGAAGGTTTATGCTAGTCTTATCTGCCATTGCCCTCTCTACCACCATGGTTTAATTGAACTGTGATTATGGAACTGAATTTTTGTGTACAAAACACCCTGTTTGAAAAACAAAACGTCAACTTCTCTTAGATGTTCTTTGCTCTTTGGTATATTCAGTTATTTGGAGAGCCCTCATTATGAAAATGGGGTTGAACACAGTAGAGTATTTTTACAGCTAGACTTTTGCATTGATTATATAGTGTGAGGAGATGTTTGTGCTTCTTTCCTATGCAGTGTGTAGCTTGATTCCCTTGTTTATGCTTCCTTTCCTTAAGCCATTTTAGGCTCCTCACGCCAGAGGCCTCAAAGTTAAGCTCTTAAAAATGAAAGAAACTTGAGAAGGAGACATAACAGTCTGGAGACAAATTCACTGAGCTGTTGACAATATCATATTTTTCAAAAAATAAATAACCCACGGAACACTGTGTGTTAACACTGTGTGTCTCTGGGAGAGCAAATTCAGATTCCAGTGACTGTGATGGAGTAAGCATGGGGTAAATCCCACAGTGCACATAACCAGTTTTTTTCTTTTTAAAAATAACTTCACAACATGGGAGGGTTTGAGCATGCAGGGTGCTGAGCATCTGCAGTTTTGCAGTTCAGGAGCTGTTATGTCTTCAGTCCTTCTAACAAATCTTTCCTGAAGATGATGGTTCAACAGTGATGCAGGTGGGCTCTTGTTCCAGCACAGAAGTAACATAAAGGGAGGACATGCTGCAATTTTACTCCTGGCCAGAGAAGCATTGTGCAAGCACTGAAAGGAGTGCTAAAACACTAATTTAGTGTTATAAACCTACAAAGTTCTCATTTTGCACCACACCTCTAGCAGGTCACTGTTGCTCTAAGCAGGGAGTGGAGCAGGGTCAGCAGTTAGATTTTGTAACGGAAGCTTGGATACACACAATGTGGATTTTGTCAAGTTAAATAAGGGTTGCCCTCTCATTGCTCCTTAGAATAAAATGAAAATAGTGTCAGTGAATCATTTGACTTCTTCTTCCCGCTGAGCCTTGCAAGCCCAACAGTTTCTTTATTGTATAAGTGTATCTTCTATATATTATTATTATAGAAAATAAATAGCTGTCGCTCTGCAGCTCCCACGTGATGATTCATGCTACCAGTTTTTCCTCTATTAATAGTCTGCAGAGAATGCTTAAATTTAGATTGAACTCCCATCTTGTGTTCTGTCATGCTGAATAGCATCCGAAGAAATGAAGCCAGTCTGTCTGGGGAGACTCGTCCAATTCCTGACATGAAACCACTGAAAAGCATTCACTGGTTCCTGATGTAAGTGCAAATGGCAGAATTCAAGCAAGTTGTGCTTATTCCTTGTGAGTACAAGCCTTACCTTTACTGTGGCTTGTTTTCCTCAAGCTCTGTGTAAAAGCTGAACTCTTTCTATGCTGAAACGAGACCATTTGTGAGAAGGCTTTGACACAGAGGAGAATTCCATATTTACAGCACATGGAACTTTGTTATAGAACTCCTTCCTCACAAAATTATTGTTTTAATGATTATTTTTAAATTGCTAATAAATATTTCACACAGAACAGGAAAAACATACGTATAAATTGCATATGTATAAATATATATTTAAATATATATGTAACTTTAATGTTTAAGGATTTGCTAGGACTTCAAATAGCCCTGTCTCCCCAGTCTCGTAGACTAACACAAGGGCTTTCCACTGTCCTTGAGGAGATGTGGGCAGTAATTGCAGGTATGGGATTATGTGGAAGTCAGAACACATGATTTTTAATGTCTCTATAGCAATATTGCATATGTTTACTATTGCACTACTCAGCTTGAAGCATCTTTGCAGAATGTGCCTCTCTTAAATGCAGTATGGCATAAATCACTTTGTCTGATGGGAAGGTTCACAATGAAGTATAGCTCCAAAACTGGTGAAGAGTAATTTCAATGTGGATATGAAAGACTGGAAACCAGTTTTTATTCCTGATTAGTGGGCACAACCTACAGCTTTGATGAAACAAAGGATCAGGTATCAGCATCTTAGCTCCAGCACAGCCCATGCACAACTTTGCTGCTGTCACTTACCCATTAACTGTGGTCTGATCAGTGCTTTACACTGGTCTGCAATGATTCAGGTACCAGACCATTAGAAACTGTACTGTGTATAGCAAAAGCAAATAGCTAACTCATAGCCTGTGAGTCAGTAAGCAGAACTAGTAGTCTGGGACAGTCTCTAGTAACTGAAAAATATGTGATGCAGAAAGTGCATCCTCAAATAAAAAGAAAAAAAAAAGGCATTTATTAGGCATAAGCACATTTTCTATTTAAATAAAATACATACATTAGTTCTTCCAGACTCTACCCAAGACAAACTAATGCTTGTTTTCCGCAAGACAGTTTCCCATACGTAACCACAGTAGGCAGGTATGATTTCTGTACAAGGGTGATGGGCTGGTTTTGGCTACAGTCATTATATTGATCTGTTTTGTGTTTGCAGTGGCCTCACTGATGTGTCCAAGCAGACTGGCGCTAGAGCAGGATCAGCAGAAAGCATGGTGAGCATCACAATAGGTCTTTTAAGTGTTAAGTTCTTGTTTACTTTACTTTCATCTTCTTGAGGGGAGCTTTTCAGTGTTTATTTTACACTGTCTTCCTAGGATTTACTGCTTTACCCAAGTTTAAGGAGTACAAATATCAGTGCTTTTGAACTGCCCCAAAATTCAGGACTTTTGCTTGTTCTCTTAGGAGACATTGTCCTGTGTGCTTCTGCAGCTCTGCTTGTCAGGACTGCAAAAGCCTTTTTGGCTATAATCAGTAGAACTGGAAAATTTCCTTTCTTTCCTTGCAGTCCTGGACTACTTTCAGCTCCCAGCATTAGCCCACATCCTGCTCTCCAGACAAGTGGCAGCACCTTCACCACGGCTGCTGGAAACTCTTTCATTTCCAAGTAGTTTCAGCCTTCCTCTTCAAGCAGTCCCTCCTCAAACTGTCCAGCCATAGCAGTCATAGCAATCCTGGATTTCTCAATAGCCACAAAGAAAGGGAAGATAATTAAGGCTCCGTTGTACTGCCCCCTACTCCATAGGATATTAATGTAAACTACAATATTTTCTAGTTACTATAAAAGATGGTTGAGTGTATTCCTTAAACCTCCGTTTACAGCTCTTGCTGACCACTGATAAGGGAATACATAAGTAGGAAATGTATAGGTAAGGATAACACACATTCACATACAAAAGGAAACATAGGATCTGAAGAATGGTGCAGTTCTGCAACTTGACAAGTGATAGCAAAAATAGAATTCAAAAGGAAGGCAGCATCTATTCAAATCTCACTGCAGTAATGGAAGATATCCTATCCAACTGCTTAATAGGTTGTAAAACAGCAGCTGCTGGTTGTGAACTTTTCTGTGGGCAGAAGAAAAGAGCACCTGAAAGTAAGAGCACCGGTGGCACAGATGTAGGAAGCATATTACACTGAGAGGGAGCTGAGCACAGACTGTGGAGCATCAGCTGTGAGCAGGAAAACACAGCCTCCTGTACAGGGCAGGAGCGAGGCTGTTATGGGAGCAGTTCCCAACGACCCCGGGGACGGCCCAGGGCTCAGAGCAGCTGCTGGAGCCGCAGGTGCCCCCTGTTCATTGCAGGGAAGTTGGACTGGGTGCCTTCAAGGGATCCTTCCGACTCAAACGATTCCGTGGCACTTCTGGCAGACGTTTAATGGCTGGGCTGGGTGTTTTTGAGCTCTTCCCCAGTGCTCACGGCCGGGGTTTCCTCTTTGCGCTGCCGGTGGCGGTGACAGCGGGGCAGAGGACAGAAGGAGCCGTTGGTTTCTCTGCTTGTGTAACCTTTTCGGAGCTTAGCGCTGTGCCGCTCGGTACGGCTGTGGGCTGCAGCTCGGTGGGTGGCATCGGCAGCCTGGAAAGACAGAGACGCTTCCAACAGCGCGTGGGAAAAGTCCTCCTTTCCGTGCGCCCTGTCTAAGACACACTAAAAGCCCGTTTCCGTCCCTCGCAGGTCCCTCACGCCGGCAGCTGGACTTCCTGCAGGGATCGCCGATGCCGCCCCGCCCGCCCCCGGTGCCGCGGACGCCCCGCTCCCCTCCCGCGGCGCCTCGGCCGCCAGGTAAACCCGGGGCGGCTCCGCTCTCCGGGGGTTCCGCGCCGCCCCCCCCC
>JAPSGF010000054.1:1473157-1579291 GCA_035772895.1 Perdix hodgsoniae
TGCAGGGGGAGCCGCCGACCCCGGGCCGCCCGCGTCCTGCGGCGGGAGCGGGGCAGCGCCCGGCAGCGGCGCACGGCTGCGGGCGCGGCCCGAGCTGCGCGGTACGGCGCCCCGGGGCAGGTGGGTGATGCGGCGGGACGGGTGGGAGCCGGGACGGGAGCGATTCGGGCGGCTGAACTCCCCGCGCGGTGCTCGCCGCGGGGCCCCGGCCCCTCGCTTGCACCGCAGCCCCGGGACGGGGCCGTTTCTCTGAGCCGCGATTTGCCCCGGCCCCGCTGCCGGAGCACCGGCCCCCTCCCGGCTGTCAGTGCCCGACACACCCCCTCGCCCTGGGCTCTGCCCCGCGGATCTCTCCTTCAACCATCAGGTGCCGGACTTTGCCCCCTGCACCCAGCCCTCCTCCGAACTCCTCGACTGCTATTTGTGCTGGAAAGCAATTAATCATAAAATAGTGATTCCCCGGGAGCACCCTGCGTCCTGTCAACTTCTGCGGACTGTTTAACAAAGGAGATTTCCACGCGCTTTGCAATCGGGCTGAAGGGAAGAGGGCAGGGACTTAACAGACGGCCGTAACCCCGCTCGCAGCCTCGTCCCGTTCCCCACTCGACGAGCCCCGTGCCGGGCGGCGGAAAGTTTGCTCGCTTGTACCCGGCGTGCGGGGCGCCGGCAGCGGAGGGATGAGCGGGGCGGCTCCGTGCCCTGCGGGACGGGCGCTGCCGCCTTGAGACGGAGGAGTGCGGGCAGCAGCAGGTGTGTGCGGGGTGCGGTGAGCTTTCCGCGTCCTATAGGTGTTGTTGTCCTTGGGCTGCTTTAATGTGCTGCTGCGTCCTGGGGCGGGATCCGAGCGCGGTGCTTTGCTGGTAGCTTTGTAGTCGCTTTCCAAACTGTTTTTGGGCAGAGGGGCCGCGGAGGAGACAGGAAGGGTTAACTTAAATGCCGTGACTCATTTAGTAAATAGTGGTTAATAGAACTGCCTTAACTGCTGAAAATTATTTTCCTAAGGAGATGGTCAACTCTTAGATAAGTCTATCTTTGGATGTATTTGTTTTCAGGTTTCTTATCTAGTTGGTAAGTCTCGGGCCTGTGTAACTCCAGAACTGTAGTAATTGATAAATCCATTCTTCTGTGGGAGGGAAAGCATGGCCAGCTCCTGCCGCAGAGACCCTCAGCGTATCGTACGTCCAGGTAGCAGCACAGAGATTAGATAGTGAGCAGCGGGCACGTGAGAGGTGTTTGCATTGAGCTGTGCGTGTGGGAGCAATGCCTACCTGTGAAAAAGAGAAAACAGATCTTTATGAAGAAGGCAGCCGTACCGCAAGCAATATAAAAATGAAATCCTGCCTATAATGGGCTCAATTCTGTGTTATCCCGGAAAGCTATGAACCTCTGAATGTGCGGAGAAAACACTGTAAACGTGTGTGTGTGTGAAATAAAAAGGGCCTGTTCTGGGGTGCAAAACAAATAGGTGAGCTGGACTCCTTTTCTAGTGCTGCTCATGGGGTAGGATTGCAGTTTACATGCTTCTAATCTTCCTGGCTTTCCATACATATTTTTATACATAAAAATGCAGTCAGGGTGATCCTGTGCCAGACCAGAGGCTGGCATTGTGTTTTTAACTTCTGTCCTTCTGTCAGTGGGTTCAAAAGGCACTGAAGATCCGAGCTGAAAAGCCTCCTACCAGGTCTCCTGTGTTTGCATTTCCATTTTTGCTGATTTTAATGGGACGTTTCCATAAGGGCTGCTGGCACTATTGCTTTCGTACGTAATCAAATTCTGAAAGCTATTCATCTTTTTGTTTAATCTTCAATAATGGATTTTATATTGAGCCCATGTGGTTCAGCTCTCTCAAGGACTACTGGGGAAAGCTCAGTCCTGCAGGTTTGGGGACTGCTGCAGATCTCTGCTCTTCCTTTCAGCTGTTTCTCCGAAGGGTCTGAGCTGGCCCAGTGCATCTCCTTCAGTCTTGAGCCCAGGGTCTGGCACGGAGGGAAGCCCCCACCTTCCCACTTCCCTTCTGCCTGTATGATCTCATCAGCACAGGATGGTTAAGGCTTTGCAGATCTTTCCACCAAAGCGCTTATTTTCACTATGCTTCAGCTCTTCGCTTTGGTTTGACTTTTCCACCCACGTTTTCACACGTGAGATGGGCCAACGCGCATTGTGGCTGCGCTCCGTCTCGTTGTTCTGTGCAGCTGTGAGCGCATGGTGCTTTCCAACCCAGGGCTGCCTGTGACACCTCGCTCTCACTGTCCTACAGAGTCCATCCTTCAGCCCAAACAGGTTTCAGCTGCTCTTGTTCATTCTGCTCACCCTGTGTGGATGGTAAATAACCCCCCAGGTCCTTCTTTACCATAGGCTTTCCATCTGAAAGTAGAGATGGGCGATTGGAGCATTTTGTTGTTGTTGTTGTTGGACTCTAAGCAAAACAGAGCTGTGGTTCAAGGAATCCGGGAGGGCTTTCATAAGTCAGCAGAGAGCTTTCCCTTTTCTTTTCCCCTACTGTTTAGGACCAGAAGGTTTGGTTATGTTGTGGTTCACCTTTAGGTTTTACTTCTGCAAAGAGCTTCCGTACAGCCCTGGCAAAGTGACCTGAGCACAACGACGCTGGTTTCTGGCCTCGTTTTAAAAATGAGGAGAAAGTCACCTACTGAATGAGATGCTCATGCAGCTGAATGCTGTGATTTTTAGGGGTAAAGAACTGGCAGCATTCTGATTTGGGAGGGCACGGAAGGTGGTTTAACCTCTGAAGGCTTCAGTTTCCTCTGCAGAATCAGAAGATGCCTCTTCCCTCACAAAGGCTGCATCTGAGTCAGGAATAATTATTGGTTGTTTTTCATTTATTTTTTTTATTATTGTAAACCTCTCTAGATCAGGATGGCCAGATGGCATATACAACTCTCAATTATAGAAAATATCCTCAGGGGGCACTTTGAGGTCATCTAATCCATGCCATTGCTCAAAGGCAGAATCAGCTCTGTGCCTTTCCCAGCAGCAATGCCTCCATCCTGATCCTAAAGGACCTGTAGTGGAGACTCCACTCTTCTCAGGCATGCAGGAAACACCCAACGTCCAGCTTAAACTTTGCTATAACTCGTTCCTCACCTTGACCTCAGTGAGCAACTTTGCGGAGGATGAGCTAGAAGAATTTAGAATTACTTCATCAAGTGCAGGTGGTTGGTTGGTAAATGGAAGTTAGTTAAGGGCGTGATCTCTTTCCCTCCTTGACTTGAATTCTGTAAGGAGCAGATCGTATGAAGCCTGAGACCCGGAGTTTAATTCAATGCTTTGAACAGACATCAGTGGGGTTGGCACAGAATGGGACAGAGCTTCTAAGGGAGATGTGTGCCTTTCTGAGGTGGCAGCAGAGGCTCAGGTGGGAGTTGGGAGCTCATTGGGAGCTCATTAGACCTCACTATCCGTGTACATTTAAGCAACTGACTCAAACCCTATCGATTTAGTTTGACTGGCTCTGGAGAAAGAATGCTTTTCATCATTAAACCTATTGGTTGATTATTTTAGAACATTAAAAAAGTAATCACCAGGTAGCATAAAATACAATGCATCTTGTAGAAAGTGTGTGCAAATGACATTGCAAAAGATAGATGAGTGCAGGAGTGCTGGAACCTCCTGGCTTACAAAGCAGTAGTAAACCTTCTGCCAGGATAGAAAGTTCTTCTGAGGCTCTCGATAGTGTTATTTTTATATGCATATATATGTAAGATAAGTAGTTTGCTACAGCTACAGATACAACAGTGGAAGAGGGGACTTGAAAAGGAACGGCAACTACAAGATGGATCATGTTTCTCTTAGATGATAGGTCAGAGGTTGCATGCAGCGGGTTTATCACTATCTGACGGGTAACGAGATAACAGCCAGGTGTTACACGGGGATGTGGAAAAACCTGAAACGGGAATTAGGAATACTTTCGGTGGCATTTTTAGGGAACATTTGCAAACAATGCGTTTGAGACAATGGAGGAGTTAGCAGGGAGTGAAACTTCTTGCAGAGATGGTTGGAGCCAGGGATAGGGGGAGGGAAAGGCTCCCTTGTGCAGAGGATGAGGGAATCTTCCTGTCCCTAGCTGATACAAGGAGAGGAAAGGGGGGTTTTCCTGGAGCCCTGGAGACGTGACGAATGACATGCCGGGCTCCTGTCGATTAGCATTTGTGATTGCACTCAAAGCCAGGGTGGAAGGCACTCAGCCATTCTCAGTACTCGCAGATTGGGGCTCTTTTATCTGCCAGCTCGCTGAGATACCAAGCTGTCTCCCTGTCACAGGGACAATCGTGGCTCCTTGTTGGGCAGCTTGTCAAGGAGGGCAGGAGAGGGGCTGTTGGCTGGTGGAGCTCAGCTGAATCCAAGCCAGCGCCAGCTGGGGGCTCATGTCTGCATAGCTCCTGGGCAGAGGCCCCGCGTGTTTGGGTGAGTAGTGCTGTTGAACAGAGGGAAGTGTAATTTGGTCTCATTTTGCTCTTTTAATGCATCCATTGGTAGGTGGTGGTTATCGCTATTTTCTCTGCTGTAAGTACTTTCCTCATATAGTATTCATATCTCAGTTTCTCTTCTATTTTTCTCCCGCTTCTGCTTCTTTGGAGTTATTTTGGTTTGTTTTTACAAAGCCTTCTCTCACTTCTTATCTCCCTTGCTTTCTTTTTTTCTTACGATGGGAGCCTGAGTGTTTCTATTCTCACTCGTTCAGTAACGCTGGCCTATTATCTGCATCCTCCTTCTTGTACTGGGAAAGTCCTCTGCACGCTGACCTGTCATTTTGGTTGCTGAGGTTTGCCCAGAATAGGATTGTCAGATCCTGGTATGAATCAGTTGATGTTACGGAGTCAAGAGAAGGGGGCTGTTAAATATCATATTCTGTGATGATAACAATTTTGGTCTCAGCATGAGATCCATAGACTTGGGCACAGGGTGGCATTTTCTGTAGCAAACATTTCCCAGGATAAAAGAACAGCTAACAGGTATGTATGTGGCTGTTTAATGCAAACTTCAGAAAAGAGCCGTATGATTGAAATCAACTGGAATAATTACAGTTTCCACATACGTCCGATGCACAGATCAGTGCCCAGGTTCAATGGGATGATGGAAAATAACATCAGACTGATTTGGTCAGGCACCAGCTCCACTGCGATTCTTGGAGCACGTGTGGGGGAAGCAGTACTGTCTTTTCAAAAGTTAGTTGTTTTTTGGCTTGCGTTTTAGGTCAAAAATAACCTGTGCTAACGGCTGCCTGGTCAGGGGGTTCTTGAAACACCCTGATTCCAAAAGTTTCCCTCCCAGAAATAAGGACTCTTTATTTAGAGCTGTTAAAAGCGAGGCACTTGACTTTGTCAGACACCTAATAGAAGTTAATCTGTTGTTTTATACCACCCTGAGGCTTGCTTAAATGCTGATCCATACTCTGCTTGACCATTATGGTGCATTCAGGGTTGTAATTCATGAAGATGTAGAGGATTCAGGGGGGGTCACTGTGGCTTGTGATTCTTTTTCTGTGGTCCCCCTGCATGGTACCAGCTCTTGCAGGATGTACAGACAGTAAGAAGCTGTGTTTGTGGGCTGAAGAATGGAAAGAGGATTCACTGATGGTTTTGTAGGTTTTCCTACCAGTACTGAAGGGAGATCTTCCTTTTCATACAGCTATTCCATGTGATTTCAGCAGGCAAGGGATGGACACAGTCTACATGAGAGAAACTATCCTCAGGTCTGGGGATGCCTGCACCAGGAGCCTCGCTGGCATTCATTTCTGCTCTACCCACATCTTTTGTATCTGGAGCCACACACCACAGTTCCTTTTTGGTTTCTCCTTGCTCAGCTGGTTGTGATGGTAATTGCAGGTTCCTGTACAGCTGGAGCTTTTATTTTCTCTTATCGTGTAAAATATATTCTATTTTCATAGGAGAAAAGGACCACTTCCCCAGCATGGTAGAGTCACCTCTATTTTCACAAGCTGTTTGCTGCTGGTCTTTCTGCTGCCTGTAGAGATGCACTGTAGCTCACAAACAGCTAGCAAGATGCTTTGTCCAGTAAAAATGTTTCATGAAGCGATTTGCAAATGTCTGCTGGTTCTTCATGCAACGGCTTGATGTAGAAGTGCTAACTAGAAGTGTAATTTTCACCAGCAGTGTGTGCTCTCTTCACCAGAACTGGGTGTCTGTCCCGAGCAGGCAGAGGAGGAAGCAGGCAGGAGCAGCAGGCTGTTGCTTGTCAGCGGATGTGCTTTTACCACAGCAGACGGACTTAGGAAATGAAGGAAAACTTCGTTAGAGTCCTTGAAGCACCAGCTAAACCCTGAGACTTTGGGATCAATGAACAGCAACCGCTGGAGAGTTCTTATAAAATGGATTATCAATGGCTTGAAACAAAAATTAACTTGGAAAACCTCTATAAAGGCTTGTTGGGTGTGGTGAAGATGCAAGTCATTTTGCAAGAGTGATAGAAGTGTGATACAAGTCATAGCAAACAGAAGAGGAAGGGACAATGATGGCATGTGGCCTTGAGACATCATCAGAGCGTCAACTCTTTATCCACAGAGATTGGCAGAGCCCTGAGAAGTCTTAAATAGATTTGAGACCACGAGGCACAGACATGAAGGGCATGATGAGGTGTGACACAGCAAATGGGGATGAGTGAGGTGGGGGAGGTGCCTTAAAAAATAAACAGAAGAGGGAAGTAATTGGAAACAAAGTAAGCAGGCACAAAATCTGACATCTGTCTGCTTTTGGGATGAGCACAGAACACAGCACTGTCAGTCTGAGTGCTGTTTTGATGGCAGATTGGTGAGCTGAGGGGAGATAAGTGGGTGAATCGCACTGGGCCAGGGCAAGGGAAGAAATGGGGTGTCTTGTGTTGGCCAAAACCCAGCAGTGTTGCAGGGCATGGGGAGCACGTGCACAGCTTCTGTGAATGAGCAGCAAGCAGCCATTGTAGGGGAAGTGGCAACCGGTGGGGCCGGGGGCAGAGGCTGGGGAGCCCCAGGGTGCTGGGGCAGGGCAGGATCTGCAGAGCATGAGCCAAGTGCTGCTGCTGTGTCACAGCTCCAAGTGATAAGGGAAGGGGGTGAGGCAGGGAGGAAGGATGTACTGGGCTGCATCTGCAACCAAGCGGAGGCCCAGCTGCTTTTCACTCTCTGGGTAGGCATGAGTCAAAGCACCTGGGTGGTAACACGACTTCCTGGTGGGGCCACAGTGACAACCCCTGCTCGGAGGGGTCAGGGTATGATCCACAGATGAGAGAGCTTTTCTTTGGCTCTGAGGTAGGTAGATATTGCTCATCGCCGTTCGTTTTGTGCATCAGGAGAGGGAAGGGTAGCTGAGGAGTGGTTTTCAGTCCCACAGGGAGAGATGACAGGAGCGTGTGTTCCTTCTGCTGTGGAAGATGACGGGGAGCTGGCTGACCTGGCACACTGATGGTCCTGAGCTGGAGCTGTGCGTTGGTGTTCCATAGGCAGAGCTTGGGCAAATGCTGCTCACAGCCCACAGGCGTGAGCTCACAGAGGGAGCAAGGCCTGGTAGAGAGCAAGTCTGTAGCTGAAGAGGGCCAATGGGATTGTGAATAGGATAAAAACAAAGCAAAATCAACAGATGTACCCAATTCTGAACCGCCTTTTTGGAAACTTTGTATAAGAATGAGAGATGAAGTCACATCTGGAGAGAAGTTCACTGTGTTAAAATATACCAGAATGGATGCATTAGCAATAAGAGAAGTATTTTCAGAGCAAATTCCTCCCCAGCCTGTATTCCTCAGTGGGTCACCTCTTCTTGAAATCCTTTTTCCTCATTTCTTTTCTTTTGTTCTTGAAGGAAATGCTTCTTATGTGTGAACACAGCTGTTTGTGGTAGGGTTGTGCGGAGGCAAAATTTGCTTTTGAGTTCTTTCCTCACACAGGAAAGGAAAAATGGATCCTCAGAGACATTGTGAATGATATTGGCAGTAGTAACTTCTTTCTGGCCAGGATTCATTGTTTTAATTACGCTTTTTTACATGTCTGCCTTATGACAGTTTGCTCGAATGCTCCATTTTTAACTTTTGGAAATAACACTGTAGGTAGATCAGCATTACCACTCCTGGATGCAAATGGTTTGCTTAAAAATCCACCATGTTTCTGTGCCTCTTGGCAGGATGTCATCATGCCTGCTCGAGTGGGCACAAGGGAGCCCTTTTCCTTTTGTTTGTTTGTTTGATCTGGCTTATTTAACTGCTGGTCATTCAGCCTTATTTAGTTTTGCCCTCCCTGTCTTTTAGTGACCATTAGAATGGGAATAATTACAACGAGTTGTTTTTGTTGTTTGTTTTCTTTTTTTTTTTTCCCTTGCTTGTTTTTAAACATTTATAACATCCACTTAGGAAAAAATAATGGTCAAATGTGTTTTGTTCCAATCCTCTCTTCCGCTACAGCAATAAAAATTAATCCACTCCTAGCACTCGGAGGGCAGGAGGCAAAGCTGAAGTATTGGTTTCAGATTCACCGTTCCTGTTAGCCAGCTCATTGATGCTATGACCTCTGTTGTCCAGTGGGGTTTCTCTTTCAGGGCTTTTTTTGGTTTGTGATTTTATATTAGTAATAAACAGGAAGAGGAGAGACACGGGACGGGCTCGAGGGCTACAACTGCTCCTGGGCTGTGTTGCTATCACAGCGGCAGCATCTCTGGTAGTCCCCTCATTGATAAAGACTTGGCATCCAAATTCACCACACTTGTTCTTGATGCGAGCATGCGCTCCATTTTGGTCCTGAGCTGCAGCAGAGATGGAAACATAAGAAATGTTGTCCCTCTTCCCTGTCAGGAGCAGTTCAGACTTTTGAAGAACCCTTTCTTTTGCCCTTCACACATGCTTGGAGTGCTGGTTTTAGATCTTGGAGGGCTACTGTTTCCGGGTAAGACGGGATTAGCACCTGAGTTTAGCAAAACTGAAGCCTTCATTTTGTTCAGTGTTTCTCAATAATCTGCAAGGCTCATCTGTTGCTCTGCTGCGGGGCTCACACTATAGTAAGGCTTCACTCCCTGAAGGGAGATGAGCTCTGCAATTCGAAAGATCCTTGGCCTGAGCATTCTTCTCAGTCAGAACATCAGTGGCTTGGATGTTGTTTTGGATGAAGTCTAAAACAATGCTCCACAAGGGTCAGGCTGCAGTGTGGAGCCCCTTGATAGAGGAAGGATTTCAAGACACTGCCATGTTGTATGCTTGTCTGGGTGTCCCTGTAGGCAAGTGTGCCAGGATGTGGGATGTCTGCTGCTCCAGGAGGATCCAGGGAGTCTGCAAGTGCTCCAGGTACCTGAAAACCAAGAGCATGGTGTGCTGATAATTTTGCCTGCTTTGTTTCACTTGTTAACAAAGAACAGTCTAGAGGGAAATAGTCTATTATTAATATTTAATTTCCTCCTATTACTGTAAGCAGATGACCTAAAGATCATTTAGCCAAGAGCCAATAATAAAGCAAATAGAGCAACCAGAACAAGTGTGTCTTGGTTAGTAGGGTGATGTCTCCTTACTCCTCTCTTTCCTGCCCACCCCAGTGCATTCCTCCATCCTTCAAGGGAGGAGAAGCACTGGGGCTGTCTCCAGCCCTCGTGTGGTGGGTCAGGGCTGTGGTGGAGCTGCTCTAAATGAGGTGTGTTCATAGAACATATTGGGGTTCAGAAAACAAACCTGCAGGCAGCACTGAAATGTGCTGCTGCTGCCTTCCCTGTTTTCACTCTGTTTACAGCCTGAGCTGTTCTGTGATTTGGTGTAGTGCCTGTGTGAGCATTGACTCACTGTGGCTTGATCCTCTAGAGAAATGAGGAGAGAGAACTTTCTAAGAAACTTGAATATAAAAGATAGCGATATTCTTTTTGAGCTGAAGGGCTTTAAGTGAGGATAAGAAGCGACAAGCATTCCACCTCAAGGCTTTGGAAAGTAGGAAATGACTGCTTTAGCAGCTGTAATGTTCTGCTTGTGAATGGGAGGATTTTCTCCTAGAGAGGGAGATGATCTGTAGGCAGCTGGCACCTGAGGAGGGCTGCGCTGTCTGACAGAGATGCTGAGTGGCAACCCGTGGAGTGAGGCTGGATGAGGGCTCCCTCAGGGCCATGATGCTGCCTGAAGGGACCAGGAGCAGGGAGTGAGTTTGTAGAGATGGGTGGTGGGAAGCAAGCAGTGTCCAAGGGCTCACTTCAGTGCTTTAGGTGATCAGAAGGGTGAAGGGGCAGCACCATAGTCTAAAGCCAACTGGAGATGCCAAACAAAACCTTGCTTGGTCTCCAGTGGTGAACTGCTTCATGGGAACATGCTGTTCAGGTGCCTTATTGAATTTTCAAGGCGCAGTTTTTCATTGGGGCTGAAATCTGAGAGAGAACAGAGTGTTCCAAGTCACTAGAAATGAGCAGAGTAACAGCTTTACAGGTTTGTGAGTGGCAAAAAAAAAAAAAAAAAAATGTTTATTTAATAATATGGAAAAAGCCAGAACATGGCCCAGGGTATCAAGGAAGAATTAATCCGATTAACAAGACAAAACATGAGCTTGAGAAGAAATACTAATTGTAGCTGTCCAGCAGATTGTGTGATACAGATTATTTTTCTAAAGTTCAAAGAGGCTTGCAGTATTGATCCCTCAAGGGCCTGAGCTGTTAAATATACACTTCCCCAGTGAGTAAAACAAGTTGTTAATTAATTTTGTCTTGTCAGACCTGGTTGCTGAGCCTTTGAGTTGTGCGTGAAGTCAATGATTTTGTAATGTATCTTCTCTGGGTGGTCTGTATTTCATTTTGTCTCTACGCAGTGAATTTCTAGTGATATGCACAGGAACATTGGCCCTTTCCTTGTTTTAGAGCGAGCTGCAAACGGGCCTGCAGTTTAAGATGCTGTTGCAAGCTACAGCAGGCTGGCACTGAGAGGTCAGTGAGACACAAGGGAAGTTTGGGGTGATGTGGGAGCCCCCTGAAGGGTGACACCTCCGTAAGTAGTAAGTGAGAGCACTGATGTGCTGGCATTGTGTGGTGAGCAATTCCTGCTTCTCGCAGCAGTTGTTCCTGCAGAAGCACTGGTGCTGAGGCAACACAAAAATGTTGTTTGGTTGTGACTGGGACACCTGCTCAGCTCTGGTTATTTCTCTTCTGAGATGTGCTGGCTCTGCAGAACTCTAAGTGTTTTCCAGTCCATCTGGGAGCAGATTGGGGTGGAAGGACGTGTCATCCTCCTCTGGACACAACATCTTGCAGATTACCTCTCAATAAATAGCTGGGCTGAAGAGTCAGCCCACCGGTTGTGAAAGGGAATGGGAAACAAGGGGCCAAACAGATTGAAAGCCAAATTGAAAGGTTAAAACAAGACTAAAACAAACTGTTGAAGTACAAGGTTGAAAACTGCCATATTAGAAAAGAGTATGTGGTGTGGTCATTAAGCTTCAGATCCCAGCATCGTGCTTTTTCAGAACATGTGCAGAGCTGTCAGTAATTCCAGCATCATCCTTGTACTGAATAATTGATATGAGAGGACTCTGGAGCAGATGTGTTGCTTTACTTCATGTCCTGTTAGAAAATGAATTTGAGGTGAGCCACTGAAAGAGCCAGATGAAACTAAATGCACGAGAGATTAATATGAATTCCTAATCCAACCAAGGGAAGCTCTAGCACTGTTTCCCCTGTTTCATCGACAGTCTTAGTTACCCCATCACCATCTCTGCAGCCGTGGTTCTGTGGGACACGGGAGCCTGCACACATCTAACAAACACATGGTGTTTCTCTTAGATTCTTATTTTTCCTTTGATTGCTTCTTTGGCTTTTGCCAACTTTTATCCTGCCGTTCCCCCGCCCATCCCTTTCTTTCTCTCTTACACAAAGTGCTCTCGTTTATTTTCTGTCTTTGTTTTCTTTCCCTCCTGATTTTCTTTGTCCCTATCTGATATTCTGATCTCCTTCTCTGGAAGGCAGGCTGCAGGGGAGATTTCATTATCAGTGCCTTGAAACAAACCTATTGGGACTTGAAACGGACAATCAGACATTGGAGAAGTGATGTAAGAATGCATTGCCAACAACCCTGAAATTCCAAAAGGTAGAAGCAATCCGTGGGAGGTCAGTGGAAAACAGGGTTTTTGCTAAAGGAAGATAAACAATATAGAGACTTCTTGGGGTTTTTGTTCTTTAGAAAAGATTAAATGGATGATCTTTATCTCCCTCTTAAGAGCTATATCACAAACTAATCTATTCTGTTCATTTCTTCCACATAAACCAAACAAAACATACAAAAGATTGTTGGAGGTGAAGGAGAAGCTGGGTTTTTGAAACGTATCCAAGCCACCAAGAGCCATTTACTTTCCTTTCAAATGCTACATTAGCAGTAGAGCACTAAATCAATGAAAGGTCTAAAATTAGATTATATTCCTGAGATCAGATGTGAATCACAAGTTAATCATATTTTCTTTTATTATCACTGTCTTTACCCTTTTATTTTGTCCTGAGAAATTAGGTTTCTGACTTCCAAACAGTGAACTGTGAAGGCATGCAACCTGCTGGGTTAGGCCACGGCCCATCACTAGTGGATGAGGTACCAAAACTCATTTGTTTTGGAGGTGTGTGTTGCCTCAGAACCTGAGTTACTCATTTATTAGCCAGTGCTACATCTGCCTCTCTCCCTGCCCTCCGATGGTTTCAGTCGCTGCTTTTAGAAATTAGTGAGAAAATATTGCTACTAAAGCTTGCTAAACGAGCTTTAAAACCCAGTCTGAAAGTTACAGCAAACAGTTCTACTGACTGTGCCGTGGATCTCAGAAAACTGTATTTTCTGTTGGTACATTTTTTAGCTGAAACTGTGGTGAAATGCGCGCATTACTGAAAGCAGAGATACCTGCAGGATCAGTGTGCGAATGAGGCACACCAGCATGTAGGTGGGTACCTATTCCTGTGAAACAGCATCTGTAGGAGTAGTGTTACCCTGCACCACGGCGAGTCCCAGGTTTGTGTGTGATGCAGGAGTATGAACGTGCACTCTGGGATATGGTGATGGCGTTGTGCCTATGTGTGCATTTCTAGCAGGGTTGTATCCTGGATGTGTGTCTGGCTGGTAAGAGATCCAGAATCAAGCTGACTTCCTCTGTGAAGTGTGTCAGAATCTATGGATGCAAAAAAAAACCAAAAAACAAAAAACCAAAACACCAAAAAAACCCAACACTATGTACAGTGCTGGTTTAGCAAATAAAATGGTTTACCTATAGGATAAAATTTATGTAGCAAAAAGATGGTGTTGCAGGAGGGCAACCTAAAGACCCTTGTAGTATGTCCATTCCCAGCAGGGAAGTACTGACACTGCTGTCTTACATGTCCTGAGCTGTTTATTCTCCCTGCTGCCAATTGCATTTCAGTATGCATGCGCTTGGAGGAAAAGCAGGGTGTGGGAACAGAGTGAATGCATGTGCCAGCAGCACAGCCCCCTTACGAATGAGCGTTCATGCCAGTGCTGAGCTGTGTAGTGGTGCAGCACTCCTTTGTGCAAGGTACGTGAGGGTGGGCTGCACGTGATGGCCTGAGCCTGTGTTTGTGATCAGAAGGAGACAGGTGTATGTAAAAGCCTCCTCCACCTTTCCTCTGTGCAGCCACAGAGCTTGCCAAGGCGTAATTAATGGGGCTCTCATGTTTCAGGGCAGACTATCGAGCAGCTGCAAAAGTGCCAGCTCAGTTGGTAGCCTCAAAAACAAAACATCTCTTGTTTCTCATCACCACTGCGAAATGCTGCCTTCCTGAGCCTTGGGTCTGGCCCTGCAGCTTTCAGGATAGGCAGAATGTGAGATTTTTGCCAATGATGTATTCTTCTTGGTCTGTTTAATATCCGTTATCAATTTAATGTGCCACTCTAATGAGATTTTGCTTTTTCCATCTCCGCCGTAGAGCTGATTACTTAGCATATGTGGTTTTTCTTTGGTTATTATTATTATTTTATTTGTTTTTAAGGAAACTGCAAGAGAAGTTGAATGTTTGCTTCAGCTGAAGAGAATGTTTCCCAAATCTTGGGCAGAAAAAGGGAAAGAGAACGGAGGATGTTGCTGGTAGGTATGTCTGACAGGAAGCCATGACTAGCAGTGTGACTGTCAACAGGAAACAAAACTTCACAGCCGATGTGACGCTGACGTGCAGAGCACTTGCTGTGCCGTGTTGCCCACTGAACTCTGTGACCTGGGGAGCAGTGTTTAACTACATGAGGTGTACTTCTGTCCATTCGTCTGCAAGAATTTGAACTGCTCTGTGTCTGGTTGCTCCACCTCGCCGAAGCTAGCGAGCCCTATCTTTTTTTCTCTTGACACCTGCTCCTGTGAAGACATCCAGCAGCCATGTGCAGGGAGGTGGATGTGTGAGGCACCCTCCCGGCGGCCGCCGAGCGCTCTGCAGACTGCAGACAGCTTCGAGGTGTTTTGGCTGTTCAGTGCTCTGCAGATATGAACGCTGAGCTTTTCTGGCACGTTCTCACGTTGGCCTGGTCGCTCTCACCATGCTAGTACATGGGAAAGAAGACTTCCTCTCAGACATAGCTTACATCATCCTGGAACTGATCATTGCAGTGCTGGCCATCCTGGGGAACGTCCTGGTCTGCTGGGCAGTCTATTTGAACAGCAACCTGCAGAACGTCACCAACTATTTCGTGGTGTCCCTGGCTGCTGCTGACATTGCGGTGGGAGTGCTGGCAATCCCCTTTGCCATCACCATCAGCACCGGCTTCTGTGCCTTCTTCTATGGCTGCCTTTTCATCGCTTGCTTCGTCCTGGTCTTGACGCAGAGCTCCATCTTCAGCCTGCTTGCTATTGCCATCGACAGAATCATTGCCATCCGCATACCGCTCAGGTAAGCAGAGTGGGCTGGAAAGCAGAGGGGGGCACTTAGTGGGGAATGAGCATCAGTAAAAGCAGATTTTGAGGTAAACTGCAGAAGGGAGTGAGCTAATGAGCTAACGAGCAGCAGCATTTTTCACCTTGTAATTTGAGAAAACAAACCGAAACCCACATTCCTGGGGGCTGCCTTGGTTGCTTGATCTGTGAGTGATTTCTTTCCTGTTCTACCCAGCCCTCATATGGCACGTGCCCAAAGCTTTGCAGCGGAGCTGCCTGGGAGCTGCTGCTCCATATTTAGAAAGGAGCACACTGTACACTCAGAAACCTGTGCTCTGAGCCCTGACCAGCAGCAAAAGTCCTGCAGGAAAGTGGAGCTAAAGGGAAGAGAAGCAGCACGTGGCCACCTTAGAGCCCACACTATAGAGGCGATCGCTTTTCCCCACCAAGTAGTTGGACCAGCCCTGTGTGAGCACCCATCACTCAGCAACAGCCAAAGCATCAGTGTGCACTTAACGTTGCCTCAGCTGAAACCAGGGCACAGGGAAGGCACAGTGCAAGGCTGACTCAAGTGATGGCAAATAATGTTAAGCATTTTGATAAACTGCCTGAATACAGTTGTGTGAACAGCAAAAAAACAGGCAGCATTGCTTTCCATTTTGATACAGGAATTTGAGAATAGGTTTCGAGATTTCAGAAAGAAAAATCATCAATTTATGTTTGCAACTCCTTTTTCAGTTGTTATAAATACATGACCTGCAAATTTTCAGATGGAATGTATACAGCTGCAGTCAGATATTCAACTCAAAAATTTGTCATGTCTCTTTACTGGACTTCTATAAGCCCTCTCTTATCAGAGATAAATATCCCTCACAACCACACCTTATTCATGTCATCCTCTTTCGGCAGTACACACATTTATGAGCAGCTGTTTTCAAGGATGAAGCACAGGAAGAGTAACATCTCATCACAAATCTCTGATGAACGCATTGAGAGCTCACTGAGACTGGCAGACACTGTCACTGATCCAGTTAGTTTCAGAAAAACAAGGCCAAATATCCCACTAGTTTTATGCATTTGTTGCTCTCTTCCTATTAAAATGTAGAAAATAAATGTCTTGTTACTTATATATAACCTATATTGTATATTTGACAAAGGCTGCTCCAAAAGTAATGCATCCTGCTTAATGATGTTGGCCTGTGATGTCAGAGGCAGATGGTGGCATGGCAGTAGAGAATGAACCTTCCCACCAATATTCTGTTTGATTCCATTGCTGTGTGACAGATGGCAGCAGAGGGGCACTGTGACAAATGGCATCTGACATGGAAGTGTGAATGAAGCAAAGGTGTGGAATCAAATTCCTCCATGTAGAAAAAAATGGCCCCCATTGATACGCACTGATACTTGCTGGATGTTTATAAAGTTTAAGGACAGTGGGTCTATTCCACTGGTGCAGATATTTACGGGCACAGCATGCAGGCTCTTATTCATTACTAGGAAAAATGAGCAGCTAATGATGATGCCTATGTTAAAAATAGTGTTTTGTAGCTGAGAAGTTGCTCTATCAAAGAGTATTATTGTGCTTTTCATATCAGTTATATTTCCATGGAAATAATCAGGAGGCATTACTTTTGGAGCAACATATGTAGATGCAGCCCAGGCAAGTCAAAAGATTTGGCACCCATGGATTAGGTCAAGAGAAGGGCTTGTCCCCATGCCAGCCTTGAAGGTTGTTGTTCTGTGGTCTCCACTTCGGAGTTTAGAGGGCAGCCTGGTCTGGTGGTTGGAGACCCTGCACATAGCAGGGGGGTTGAAACTAGATGGTCATGGTGGTCCTTTCCAACCCAGGCCATGCTATGATTCTGTGATTTAAATACTTGACTTTGGAAGCTGGATGTGACTAGCTGCGACTTGGTGTGCAGCCACGAAGGAGTTGGGACAAGGGGGACAAGAAGTTCAGCCTTCTGCATTGTGTCTAGATACATCTGCCTGTGGGTGCAGAACAGCACTGAGTTTTGTGGCCTGGGTCTGAATGCTTTGTGGCAATGCTTGAGAGTTGTTCAGCCAGAGGAAGCCCTGGGAGAGACCAAAGCTGGCAGAGCATAGGAGTCTCCTTCTTTCCCATCTTGTTCTTAGGAGGATGCAGCATGCTCTCACCAGTGGAGAGACTTCCTATCCTGTTGAGTAAGAAATATGACTGCAAAAATGGAACAACATTCTCATTATTGTCCTCTCAACTTGGGAGTTTTGGTTATCCTCGCTCCTGTTGAGTTTAAATCTCTTTCTGACAGCCTGTCTAGTTTAGTTTTGTCCATTCTGAATACACTGCTCACCCAGCACTTACATTGGTTACCATAAATCTCCCATTCCCTGCTCTACCTTTCCATGTGGACCAGTGCAGTATAGTCATTCCTGAAGGCTCATGTCAGCTCCTGTTAATTGCTGATTTCCAAACTTACAGCTGTGTAACAGTCTACTTTTGGTGTAGTCGTAAGGAGAAGTGAATCTATTCCATTGCAGAGGAAAACTATCAGTGTTAGTACCTATAAATTGGACTGTTTTTACTTTTCTGCGTTTCTACTGATAAATGTTTTCAGTTTACAAACCAGCATGATAACAAGTGCACAAGGAAACACATGAAGAGCATCCTTTGGTACCTTGCATCTGACTTGGTTTTGAAAAGGTGCAATGTCTTCAATCTCTTGCAAATGAACTCTGGAAAATTTTGCTGATAGTTTAAGCATTCATATGGTTAAAGAACAACTTTCCAGGAAAGGGATTTTAAAAATCTGGATTTCTGATTATTATTATTATTATTATTATTATTGTTATTATTATTATTATGGCATTATCTTTAAAATTTAATTTTCTGGACTAGCCAAAGTAGAATATCTTTCAGAAGAAGTCTTTCTGACTTGCCCAGCACTGGGCACTCTACCTGTTTCACTGTTTTGTTTTAGAAATAACAGAGCACACCCTCTTCCAGCCCAGAAGCAGTGGAGTTGATTGGCTGCAGAAACCACCAGGTAGATCTGTGGGTTCCTCCTCCTCGTCCTCTGTTAGTTTGTCCTTTTACAAAGGGAAGGAAGAAGTTGTCAATTCTGTTTTCCTCAGAAGAGTTTATGGGTGAATAAACATTAGATTTATAGCTTCTGACATGCTGAGAAAGTGAAAGCTGTTAGCCCAAGAGGGAGAAGCAGTGTGATTCAGACTGCTCACATCTCACCTTTTACCTTCTAATACCTGGTTGTCTCAAATATGCATCAAACCAATGGAAGGAAAGTTCTCCCACTAAAAACGCAACACTTTTGCATTCTTTAATGGGAAGACCTTAGAGGAGAGTACCTCTTCTCTCCCCCTCAGAGGGTAAGAAATGTAACATCAGACATTCCCAATGTTAATTTAGATACTCTTACAAATAAATGAGATCTCCTTCCTATATTCTATAAGGAGGGGAAAAAAAAAAAGTACCAAACCTATTTTTTCTCCTCATTTAACTGTTCCATACCCAATCTGTCCTAAGGCAAGCATGCACCTCGATGGATATCTGTGTGGTTGTGTACACCCACACTAATAAGCTGTAAGCATTAATGAGGCAGAAGAATGAGATTTCTTATTCTGCGTGGTTTGGACACCTTAGTATGCAATTGGTGTTAAGTTTGGAATGATTTTTCTGTGGTTAAAAGAACCTTCCTCAAGAAATGGCAGTGAGGAAAGGCATGTATAGGTAACATTTAAAAAATAGAAGAAAATAATTGTTAATTGTCAAATAATCAAAACATTTTGCAGAATTTCAAAAAAGTTCTCAAACATTTGCTGAATCCTGCCAGCTTTCATACAAGTGTAGCTCTCTGAAAGTGGCAACAAAGCGCTCCCAAGGAAGTGAGGCCAAGCCATTGTTCTGTGTAGGACTAAATGCAAACTGTCTCTCGCATGGCAGGTACCTGAAAACCTGCACTCACTGATATAAAACCCCTGGGTGTTCGAAACAAAACTGGCTGCGAGTCTGAGCTCCGGGATGAAGTCACGGGCCAAGAACAATTGCCACTTTCCAGGCTCTTTGGTGCCAGGAAATGCTCTGAGGGCACCGTGCCCAGCCACGTGCTCTTGTGCATGCACTGGTGGGGCAGAGATTCCCATGCTGAAGGACAGGTGATGCACTGGAAGGAGAGAAGCTGTTTCTTCCTGCAACCAAACAGAGAAGTTTTCTCAGGTTACTGCTTGCTCCATGTGCTGGCTTCGGTGTGGGCCTGTGGCATAAATCCATGCGCTTGTCATGCGGTGCCAACTGCAGGAGCTGGAAGTGGAGACCTTGTCCTCAGAAGGTACTTTGGAGACAGCTGACTTTCTTAAGCGGTTGTAGATGAGCATCTGAATCAGTGGTTTAATGTTTTATTGCCACTTCGACCCACTTGCTTCTTTCCCTGCTCACCATAAGTCTTTTGACCTTATGCCAAGCATTTCCTACAAGCGCTCGTATTTTGTCAAATAGATTGTGAGCAGATTCAGCCCAATATACAAAATAATGATTTGCTTTCTCCTTCTAACTACCACGGGCACGGCTTTGAGAGCAGCATGAGTTGTCTATGGCTTTGTGTGCTGCGGTGGAACTTGCTGCTGCCAAAGTTGTGGTCTGGAAGCTGGTAGTGCTGTAAGCAAAAGAGCAGTGCCTGCCCACTGCCATCGCTTCTGCTGCTCGGAGCCCTGTGCCTGGCTGTGGGATCCCATCCTGGCTGTCCCCATAGCATGATCAAGTACCAGTATCAGGTATCATCTGGTAACAAGGGAGGATGTTCCTTAACTGAGAGTTTTGGGAATTAGTTGTTTGAGTGGTGTGTGAGAAGGTCTGGGTTTGATATCCTGCTGTTAGATTTCTTAAGTGATTTGGGATTCTCAGCATCTCTCATTTTCAGATACATGTTACAGGGATAGAATATCCTCCTGCCCCTGCAACTGCAGCTGCCAGGGCTGTGTGGGCTGCTGGGTACTGTGCTGAACGAATGGTGTTTGCAGTGAGTTGTTCAGAAGCACTGAGCACTGCTGGAATTCAGATGGAAGTGCAGTGCCCTCCACGTGCAGCAAGTCGCTTTGTGATGCAGTGACAGTGGCTGGTGTGAGCTCTGCACATGGTGGGGACTTTTGGCTGAGGGGAGCCATGCTGTCAGTCAGGGCTGGGTTTGGAAGACAAGCAGAACACCAGGAAGAAGTTGGGATGATGAGTTACGGCCAGCTACAAATCATGCAACAAATAGGATTTTAACCTCTATCTGAGGACCCTGTGGTTCTCATACCAGCTCTGCCTTCCACCCTGTTTCAAAACTTACGGGTCAGACAGGTGATGCACTACACTTTCTGCTTTAGTCACTATTTTGATGGCAGAGCTTAGGTGAGGGATCATAAGGTATGACATCTTCAGCCAATTTAATTTAGGCAGCATAGGGGAATTGTGCATTCACAGGAGCAGCTGCTCCCCTGGAAACAGTTTGCTGGTGGGAGAGCAGCAGGGCAGGCAGAATAATCTGGGGGAAGACAGCCATGCTTGCAGGTATTTGCACAAGTGGGTTTGACTTAACGGAGGAGCCAGGTGCCCCAACCCCACAGCCACCTCCACCCTGAGTGTCTCTGCTCTGCACACGTGTTCTCTGTGCCTGCAGTTTCACCAGCAGTTGTTGTTTGTGTAGCAAGTCCAGTATTTCCAGGAAGCACGAGAATGGCTCGTGCACAGGCAATCCAGTGCTGTCTGGACACATCAGACATGCTACAGTCATTCTCCAGCTATGCAGAGCATGGGCTGTAGGTGTGAGCATCTCCTTTCAGCGGGATGCATCTCCTGCATCAAGATGCCAGCAGCTCAAACTGTGTGATGCTCCCCGAAAGCCCTGACTTTATCATCATGACCTGTACAGCACTGTACAGGCAGCAGTTTTGGCCTGGGGGCCAGAAAGACACCCAGAGAGACGCTACACATGGTGCTGTGAGCTTTTGCTCTCAGCCCGTGGAGATGCTGAGCATTATAGAAATGTACTGATAAATTGATAGCACTGCCAACTTGGTACAGTGCAGCTGGGAAGCAGAAGGCTGCTTGGGTTAAGTGCTGTCCTAAGCCTTGTAAAGTTTGTTGCATGCAAATCCCCAGAGGGTAAGAAGGAGGGAGAAGCTGGAGTGGGGTGGGGGGGAGTTGTTTGCCTGGAGCAATGATGAATGTATTTTTAGTGGAAGGGATGGGACATCTCTAGTCGTGGGATAACAGCTGCACAATTTCAAAATTCCTCTGACAAGATGCAGCCAATTCCAAGGCTGGAGGGTTTTGTGATTTTTTTTTTTCCTTCTTCTTTTTTTTCCAAAGCTCCAAGTGCCTTTGGCCAACCTCTTGTTCCCCAAGGGTATTTTTCAAAGCACAGATGCTGTTTCACTGCGTTAATTAGCTCTGAATGTAAGCAGTTTCTCTGCTAGCATCCATGCCGTGCTCTCAGCCTCCTATAGGCACTGAGTAGGATGCACCTCTTGCTAGAGAGAACTTTTTATGTCCCAGGATCGGCTGAATCTCTCTCTAATTTCTGAAAGGTGAATTTCAGTGTCTTTTGAGTGCTGGGAATTGTGGTTGGCTCCTTCAGCTGTTCCCCCTTTTCTGATTTTAAAATGCAGCTGTGGAATGGAGGATGGAGCCTGCCAGGTTTTGTATCAGCCAGGTTGTTTCCAGAGCCCACCAGCAGGGATTTAAAGTGCATGCAAGATCACTGTTCATTGCTGTGCCTGGAGAAAGCAGCATCTCCCTTCCCCTGCTCTGAACTGGTGTTAGGATAGGAGCATGAACCTATGGGAGGGGCTATCTCATTGAGAGATGGAAAGATTTCTGTGGCTGGTTGGATTATTATTATTATTTTTAATGTTTATTTTGCTGAGAGAATTCTGGAGACAGAGAGAGAAGGAGAACTGGGTAAACAATACTGGTAGCCCAGAGCTACTGTGGTCCGATTGCAGACACATGGGGTCAAATGCAGTGTGGGACCCACACTGGACAATGTGGGAATCCAGCCATCTACTTTCTATGCTAAGTGTTACCAAGTAAAGGAAATTGCATTGAAATGTTAAACTGTTGCCCTGATTTACATTTTCAGAGAGAAGAACTGGTGGAGTCAGCTCAGGACTCGCAGTAACCTGTGAGGCCTTGGGAACTGGCTGATATTTCAAACAAACAAAGGTCCCTGGCTGCCCTGTCAGGTTCTTACCATGTTGCTTATTGTCTTGTTCAACAGATCTTGGTGGATTTATTGCTAGGAGCTCTGAGTTGAGCTAGGTATATCAATATCTGCATCACTGAGGTTGCTTTTGGTGTGTGCAGTGCAGCCCACAGTATACCTGTGCTGAGAGCACTCTCCTTAGCTTAACTCCTATTTTATGAGAAAGATACAGGGTCAGCTTTGCTGGGCTGGCGAGGAAAACTGCCAGCTTCATCTCAGTTATTTAAGGAAGGCTGGTGATGCAGGACTTGTTGAAAGCAGGAGCAAAGTGAGGTAGGTTGCAGGGGAATGTCAGCCTGACCTCTGCAACAGACTCAGTCAGCAACAGACTTTCCCTGGAACCCACCTGGTTTATGGGGCCAGTGGCACTGTGCCTCCAGTCCTTTGCTGCTGTTTGGCTTTCAGATGGATTTATAGTGAGACAGACATAGCAGTTCTGTGCTAGAAGCCCGCTTCCTTGGCAGAATGGAGGAGCCACCTCTGTGCCTTTAGCAGAGGAGCCATAGTGGCCTTTACCACCAAGGGTCAGAACAGTGATGCCAGTTATTCAGGTTGCACTATCTGCATGCATGACCAAGTGAGATGGTGGAATGAAGCTGAAAACCATTTTAATTTCCCTGTTTGTCTGTAGCCTATCCGTTGCCTAAAGGAGCAAGGAAGGAACTAGATGGCATGTATTGTCACTATGGAGTCCATACTGGGCTGGGTGCATTCTACACAGCAGTTCAAAGGCCTGGCTGGAGAAACAGATGCCTTTCTTGCTGTCTTCTTCCTTCTAAGGCACTGGACCATCATCTGGGTGTCAAGGGCTTGTTGAATGACATTGGTGTAATTCTCATTTTTTCCTCTGCTTTACAGGTACAATGGCTTGGTGACAGGCTCTCGAGCCAAAGGTATCATTGCCATCTGCTGGGTCTTATCTTTCATCATCGGCTTGACACCAATGCTAGGGTGGCACAAGCGTTCCCAGATTGAAGAGCTGGGTGCTAATAAGTCCTCTCCCATCAACTGCAGCAACAGTATGGTGGTATGTCTCTTTGAGGCTGTGGTCACCATGGAGTACATGGTCTACTACAACTTCTTTGCCTGTGTGTTGTTGCCTCTTCTCCTCATGTTTGGCATCTACTTGAAAATCTTCATGGCAGCCCGACGGCAGCTCAAGCAGATGGAGAACAAGATGGTGCATGGGGAACGCTCACGTTCCACTCTACAGAAGGAAGTCCACGCAGCCAAATCTTTAGCCATCATTGTTGGCTTGTTTGCAGTCTGTTGGCTTCCACTACATATTATTAACTGTTTCACCCTTTTTTGCCCAAATTGTGCCCATGCTCCCCTCTGGCTGATGTATCTGGCCATTATCCTGTCTCATGCCAACTCGGTTGTAAATCCTCTAATTTATGCCTACCGAATCAGGGAGTTCCGATACACCTTCCGTAAAATCATCAGCCAGCATATCCTGGGAAGGAAAGAGCAGTTCAAGGCAGGAACAGCCAGCATTAGGACTTCCACACATGGTGGGGATGGAGAGAATGCCAGCATACGAATCAGTGAGTATGCATTAGAAGTGTACACCAATGGAGAGATCCACAGGGATCCTGAAAAGCAGGACTTAAACAAATGCAAAGCTGTCTTGGAATGGCACCAGAATGGAAGTGCTCTGGACATGGAGACAAATGGGCATCTCCCACGTTCCTGCAAAAATGGGATTCTCTCAGATGCATGTGTGAACAGGGAGCTTCACCATGAAGAGTTAATAGATGCCCAGGTGTCTTTCTCAGATCTAGAAAGCACAGCCTTTGCAGCAGCTGATGTTTCCTGATGAATCGTTCACAGTCTTCCTGGTATAATTATTTTATTTTCCATGGGCAGCCACTGCCGCGGCAGAAGATAAGGCTGGGGGGCGGGGGGAGAGATGTGTATTCAAGTTACTGTGGAGAAGGGGTCCTCACCCAGGACTTGTGGCAATCCTAAATACTAGACTGGAGAAAAAGCCAAGAGACTGTTGAAACAGACTGAGAAAGGAGGGACATGTAATCCATCGATGACCTGTCACCAGAAGCAGTGACAGGGTCAATGATGGCATTCCAAATTGAGCACTGGGAGACTGCTGAAGCAGGGCATATCGTGACATTATGCTATACTGTGTGTCTGTGGTTGTACGTCTGTTTTGCTGTCTTTACCAACAGAAAGAAAACCATGGCTGAAAGCATTCACTTGATTGTAAGAGCAGCAAGGAGGAGCATATGATTCTTTGGCCCTGCAATAAATGGAAGGAAGGTAGCAACATCTGTTGGTCAGGAAGGATGCCATCAGCTGCCTGGACAAGAAAGGAATTTACCTGATGGGAGCTTTGGATACCTTCAACCATGACATTTTGTCTTTCAGTTCATGTTTTTAAAGCTTATAGTGCAACAGGTTGCTCGGATGTTTTTTCTTGTCTTGATTAGATTACATTACGTTAAGTTATAAAGATGAACAAGAACTCATATCCATTCCCTGGGCGCTCAGTGTTCCAGATGCACAAGACAAATGTAACCTCATAGTTCTCCACTCTATCCAACAAATAATGAAAACTGAGACTTAAATGGAGTTACTTTAGCAAAAGGACAGTCAGCAGGACTTGGTGCTAGAGCATGGATGGTCTTCATCAGCAGGGGTGGTCATGTCCTGGGGTGTTGTGGAGAATCATCAGGTGTTAGGTGTCTGCAACCTGGTGGGCACTGTCTGGCTACTGCTTTTTCCTCAGTGTCTATGCCTGCCCTGAGTTCCCAGAGTAAAAATTAATTCCATGGTCCAAAGTTGTTGTTCTCAAAAGTCTGTGGGATACTTTTTTTTTTTAATTATTTTTTGATGGGAAGGCAGGGTGGGGAATGACACAGGATGAGACATATCTACTTACTTTTGGAATCCCAGCTCGGTCTGAACATCTTTTTCTCCTGTGGTTTCAGTTGTTTCCTGATGTGCTTTACTGTGAAGCCTGATGTGTCCCAGCAGTGCAGAGGCCAACAGATCTCAGTCTGTCTGGTTAGAAGATACTCTGAGGAGCTGGAAGCAGTCAGTGTTAGTAGAAGTCTGCTTAGAAACTGCAGTAGTATGTGTAAGAGAGCAGGCAAATCTGCTACAGCAAAGGTATGCACTGATTTGATTTGTCGTAGAGGAGTTTCACAGCAGCTTAGTAATTTTCTGTATCACCTATGAAACTCAAGGACAGCAGAGTGCCATGTTAGCTTGTATTCTACCTAAATATTTTCCAGTCTTTGCTTTCCAGACAAATAGTCTATGCCCTGTGCCATCAGCCTTCCAGGGAGATGGGCAATAATGGTCCTACTAGAAAGTTAGAAGTCTGGCAGTTCTGAGGATCAAGAGTTTTTCCTTAGCTAAAAATATCAGAAGTGTCAGCCTGCAACCCTGGCTCCTCCTCCTGTCTCTCCATTAATACTTCAGAACCCAGATAATCTCATTTTTCGGAAGGAAAGTGGAGCTGCATTTTGGTATTTGGACAAGAGCACACTAGCTTTGTGTGTTCTCTGTCCATGTTTATTTTAAATATTGTGAATTATTAGAATGAAAATTAAGTTTTATTTGAAGAAAGTTTTCTTTTTTTTCCAGTCTGTCTGAATGAAGGTGAAGAGAGGTTTATAATACTGAATGTGTCCAAAGTACGTGACTGCTCTAGGCTAGCAAAAAACTTACTGTAAGCTGGGTAAAAGGATGTGTTTGTCACCACAATCCTTAGCAGAAGGACAGGCAAGTATATAGAACAGTAGACTCTACAGTTTAATTGAATTGCTGCTTACTTGGGATGGCTCTACCACGTAGTCTAACGTCAGAGGTGTGGATTATCACGCTAGCACATTAGCAAATACATGGCCATTTCCCTATGACTGATGCTGTAGGCAGGCCCTCTGCAGGGTGACTTGGGTTCTTGTTGCTCTTTATTTTCCTTGATGGAATATTTCTGTCGGCTCTGTGCAGGATGACTCCTCTGGCCTCCTGAAACAGCAGCAGAGGAATTCAGTCTGAAAAACGGGGATCTGATCTCCTTAGGCCTCAGCTGGGAGCTGAAATGTTTCTAAGAATAACACAAGATTACATCCGGTATTCATGTCAATAACAATTAGGTTCACAAAGAAGCAGAGCAGGGAAGGAAGTGTGGGAAAATACCAGTGTAGCTCATGTGCTGGAATACAGGCAAGTGCAGAAGTGTCTCCTATTGAGCTTTAGTTGCCATTGTAAAGGGATGTTTTATGCCACGTTGCATCAGACTTTCAACAGCTGATGTAGGTTGGTTGCTTTCTATTGTTTCCTGAGCTTCTTCACACTCAATTGTGGGTTCTTCTTGCTTGGTTGCCACAAGAATTGAATTGATCTATGTTGATGTGACAAAATTAAGATTGTCCCTCTGGAAAACTATCCTGCCCAACCAAAGTAAGATTGCCCTGCAAACTTAGAGTTTCCAGATGTCCTGAAATCAGTTTTTCTGTCACTGAGTTGCCCCCCAGCTGTATCCAGTCCCTTTCGACATTAGTGATCTAGATTTCAAATAAAAAAGGGCCAGGGGATGTGTGTAGGAGGATGTGCAGTGGTTGTAAGGAGGCAGCGTGTTTTGTATGGAATTGGAAGTCTGTAGTCACAGGAAGGAGCGGATGGCCAATTGCACCACATGCTGCGTGCCTTCTGGCAAACATATGTCTGAGATGGACCTTCAGAAGATGTTTCTGAAGTCGTCGGGGGGAGCGTGAGCCTTTTGAACAGAATTGTGGATTTCTTATTTCTTGTTTCGTGATTTCAAGGCTTCCTTTTATTGAAAAAGAAGTTTTAGAATCCCATGAATGAAATATGCTCTTCGTTCTTGAGAAATGCACCTCTTCCAAACTACATAGAGCAAGAGTCGTTTGAAAAGTTAAAATTTAAAATTTTTTTCCTAACTTCCCTACTCATATTCCCATTTTCCTTCCAGCTGGAGATTTAGCTGATGAAATAGCTATTCTGGATAAACAAAGATGGTGCAAGACAAAGGGAAGAATGAGGTGACCATCAGGAGAGGATAGAGAAGATCTCCTTAGGAATCCAAGGTGCAGTGGGGCCAGAGAGTAAGAGCTGGGGTAAGAAGAGACTAATTTAATTGAATTGGAACACATTACTAAAAATGGCTCAAAATTCATGGAGGGATGCGGTGCCTCATTTGGTGAGAGGGCATTCCATGAATTTCACCATTCCCTTGAGACTACTAGGCTCCAGGGTTTGTCTGCTTTATAGGGTTTTGGAGAAAGTAAAATTCTGATCAGTTGCCAGGAGTAATTTTATCATGAGGAGTTCTTAGGTCTCTTTCCTCAGTAGGGCACTGCTTTTTGTGTGTGCAAGTAAACGCACTTAGAATTTTGTTCTGTGCTTTCTTTTGGTTCAGCAGTATCTCAGGGCTCTGTGCAAGCTTGAACTACAGCTCATGAATGGAGCAAAGTGAGAGGAGAAGGAGATGTGGTGAGGCTGATACCGCTTTGACAGAGGGCATGGTAGGACAGTTGGGGTGCTGTAAACAGAAAGGAGTTGCCACTGGTCCTAGCTGGTGCTAGCAAGTTTATTGTCCAGACAGGCTTGGGAGTTACATGGGATACTCTGAATCTTTGATCTTTCATTGAAAAGAAGCTGTGGGAGATGCTGGAGGGTATAGGAAAGTCTGTAAGGTGTGGGAACAGACTGTGCTAGGGTTTGATGGGAAATCTTGATGTGGAGGGCAGGTTTGTAGGGTATGTGTTTGGGAGGTTATCATGGGAGCAGGAATGTGCTGGGAAGAGCTGAGGTTTGCACTGACAGCCTCAGAGGAGTGGGGATGGCTGAATAAGGACTCTGGAAGGGATTTATAGTCTTATGGTGCTCCTGGGTCACTGCAGAGGGGCAGCCTTGCCCTGATAACTGCAGGGGGTTGACTTTGTGTGGTTAATATGTGACTGAAGAAGAGACGTTTTTCTGGATTATCTCATTTTCAGATGCATATTTCATAAGCACAGTCAGGCAAAATGAGCCCTTCTGCCTCACAAGCATCATTCCACACGCACCATCCTACCTCCTATTAAAATCAGTTCAGCCATGCTTTGTGGGAAGGACAAGCATACTGTAACAGCCGTGATGCATTGAAACTGTAGAATGCTCAATAGAGGTGTTTGGTACATCAGCTGCCTAATAGTTCTCTCCTGATTTGTTTTGGGCATCAGATTGCTCTGAGACAGACCAAGGAGCTTTGTCTTTCTGGCCCTGAGCGTCTGACCTTTTTTACCAGTAAAACACATCAAGAGTAACTAAAATGATACCAGTTCCTGATTTGCACAAGGCAACTAAACCCTAAATGAGGCAGTGTTCTGTATAGCTTCCTGTGTTATTCGTCTGCTGGGACTCTTAACACAAGAATGTGCTGCATTCAAGACTGGAACCTGTTGATCTGAGAACATCCTTTGCTTCCCCTGTTCTGTCTCAGGAGCTGGTGTTCCTGCCCCCATTTCTTTGGAGGGTTGTCTCTGTGGTCTGTCAGCCAAGACACTACGAACACCTGCTGCACATGCTGTCACTAAGAAACACTTAACTCTTTTAATTTAAATGTTTTACGAATATAGTTGTTGTTTTCCCTCTGTTTGTCAGTTACCAGTGGGAGGGGAGGGAAAGGGGTGGGAGAACCTGTGCATGCATATGTATTTAAAGTGCATTGACCAAAGTTTGTTTTCTTTCTTGAACCTGTGAAGTTTTAATATCTGTGAAGTCATCAGACTGCTGGGCAGTGAGGAGCCACTGGTGCTGCTGAGTCTGTCTTGGTTACATTTCTTAATAAGCATTAAAATAATAAAATATATTTGTAAAAGTGAGCATGAGTGTCTTTGTTCAAGGGAGATTTGTCTATTTTGTGTACGTTTTATTATTCTTTTATTAGCTTTTTCCATAGGGTCATTCTGCCGGAGAGCTCTTTTCCCTGGTACTACCTATTAAAGATGTCAGCATCGACAAGGTGACAGACCCAGACAGACTGGGAGCCCCTCACAGCTCTGACATCCTGGGATCTGGCATTCTGGCAGTGAGAGAAAGTGTTTACAGCTGTGTCCTGAACACGAGGTAGAACACTGTATTTTCCCAAAACACTGCAGTGTCAGGAATGGTGTTACATAACAGAATCTGGAAGAGGTACCTGGAACAGCTATGACTGGAGCATCTCAGCCTTCTGGCTCTCCTTCCACATATCAGACCTCCCTCTAACACCACTGTTTCAGCCCTCTCTCTGCCAATGCTGCTTTGACTGGGCTTGCCCAAGCATGATGTCAGCCAAAGTAGTCTGGAAATGGAAGCAGTGAATCTAGATGCTACTGGTGCATCTCAGGCCAATTCTGAGCAATGTTGACAGAATGCAGCAGGAATAATTTCCAGCTTTTCACAGCTGGCAGCTACTAAATGAGTATGGGGGGGTTAGTGAAAGTCTGTACGATCCAGGAGCATTTGGAATTGGGAAGTGTTGAAATGAAAGTTCACCAGATAACCATCAGCTACTGCTCATTTCTCTTCCCGTTCACTTTGCAGCTGGACTGGAGGCCTCACTGGGGGCCCTGCTTTGTGGAGAGGTGCCGGCACCCTGGTGCTGTGTGGCCTGCTGTGCCCGAGCTGTTCAACCAACTGTGTAATTGAAAAGCTTTTTGATTTTTCCCCTCCTTTTGCAAACAGCCTTCGTTTTGTTCTGCTGCATCAAAGGCCAGGAGCTGGGAGGAACAATGGGTCTGCAGGAGCCCTGGGGAACAATGGCTGTACCTGGTCCTGGGAAGAAAGCAAGTACTTGGAAGAACAGAGAGAGCTCCCGGTTCAGCAACACAATTGGCCTCATCTGGAAATCTAACTTCGGAAATCTACACCTTGGCATGGTCACCCAGAGAAACTGAACTGCAGGGCTGCTGCTGTAGACCGAGCTGAGGGACAACATAGCTCATCAGTGCAGTCTTTACTGCACTACTGGGAACTGATGACATTTTTGAGTGTTGAAATAGGATGGAGCAGTGGAGCGTGGCATTTTCCCTGCAAACAGGTGGATGACGTGCTTTGTCTAAAAGGTGTTTTACAGCTTTAAAGCAGCAGGATCTTCCTTGTCACTTCTGCCCCTGAACAGGAAGCCTTTGCTTCTAAGAATAGTGCATACGAGTTGCCTGCTGTGCTCACGGCCACTATGTATTTCAAGGAGAAATTTTGGGAGGTTAAAAGCTCTGAGCATCTTTTCTGGGGCCCTATGGACCTCACAATCAATTTACATTCACAGGAAAGATTCCCCGCTGTCTTGCATTTGGCCAAAGTGAACAATTGAGATTCTCCATGTGTGACTTCTGCCAGCTCAGATCCTGGGAGGAGTCCACCTCTGATCCCTGAAGTTAGATGATGCAACTCACTGCAGACTGGAGTCTCACTGAATATAAATGGAGATGTGTTATTCTTCCTGACCTCCCATTCTCCTCTTCAGCGCTGTTCTGGGAAGAAAGGAGGATGCTTCTGGATACTGGAGTCATTTCCTCAGAAATGACCCAGTGGATGGGACTGTTGTAGGATTTCTTGGCTGCAGAGTGTGCTACTCTTGTGAGCAGTATCATTGCTCTGCTGTGAAACTGCAGTGTTTGCCTCTGAGACCCTGCTGAGTGACAGGAAGTTTTACACAGATCTCAGAAAATCAGAGGTTCATTTTGAAAAGTAGAGTCCTTGCAGTGCATGAAACCAAATGAGCTGTGCCAAGTGTGGGGCTGAGAATAGCATGGTGGTATTTGGGCAAGTGAAAGGCAAATAACTTTTGATCTCCAGGTTCAGAGTAAACTGTGTAAAGATGAGGTTATTTGGAGTGCGGATCCGTACTGTGTGGTCTGAGCCCAATGCACTGAACTCCAGACCTGGGACTGTGGTTTTTGGGAGTGTCTTGGTGCTCTCCAGAGAGGTGACTGCAACTTCTCCAGAGTTCTGGGCAGCCTTTAAGCCTGCTAGCTTGGAAACTGAAGCACCAGAGCTGCAATCACTCAGGTTTTGTTTGCCAAGGATTTACCCAGAACCTTGGGCATCTCCGATTTTTTGCCTTACCTAAGGCAAAGAGATTAGATAACAGCTTGGAATGAGAGTAAAGAAAGTCCATGCACATGGAGTATCTTGCTGCCTCAGCTGTTGGTGAGATCATGGGGATGCCTTTTGGGCTGGTATTAGTCCAGGATATTATTCTAAATGGGAGTTAAGCATATCTTGGCTGGATTCTTTGCTGGAAAACTTGCAGCTGCATCGTTTGGGCATTTGGCATCATCTAGGATTTAGAAGTCTCGTGCATGTGATTTGGGGTGACAAGGGGAGCAAGACTGTGCAGTGTGATGATTCTATACAGGAGAGGTGGGGGGAGGCCTAATGAAGAGACAACTGAGTGGCCTGCATCAGTTCTATGAAGAATGCAAAACAAGCCTGGGCCATCTCAGGGTAAGCTGCACTCATGGTGCCTCTTGAACCCATGTCCTGTTATTGTTGGTGTGGAACGTGAGTGTCTGGGCCAATGAAAATAAGGAAGGCAGCTTGACAGACACAGATTTTATCTTTTGAGATTCGTCATGACCTTTCTAGTGTTTAATAAATAACGTTGACTCAGGAATTGGCAAGTGCCCTATAACATGCAGTCCCGGTGTTGGGACTCGGCAGAATGTTCTGCTTAGCAATGCACTCTGTGAGCTTTGTTTGCCAAGTTCCTATTTTGGAGGTGTGCTGAAGGGCTGAGCAATGGCAGATGCTGAACCTTCTGCAGGCAGGTGCACTGGGCCCGGCCATCTCCGCCCATGCTGATCCAGGCTGGATGAAGGTCATGCTGATGCAAACTTTAATTGCTGGGCAAGAAAAAGAAAAGGAATGTCTTGCAAAATAAGAATGCTGCTTGCGCTGGTGTGAATCCTGGGGCAAGGAGGACTTCCATCCTTTCACATTACTGTGTAATCCATCAAGCATTTCAATCAGCACTGAACACTATTGCTTCCTGTATTGCCTTTTGAGCAGCTCTGCCATGCACTTTGGATCCTGCGATATTAAACATCTCCATCATCCAGAGGATGTGGCCAATTTTGCAGGTGACAGGAATGGCAGCTCTGAGGCTTGCCTGCTGCCAGTGAATCCCTGCCAAGCCATCTCTGCTAACTGATTGAGAGCAATCACAGACAGGTTTCCTGAGCTTACCCTGGTGGCAGAGGCTGAGAAGCACACTGCTCCTTTGACAACAACTTGGAATCGTTTGCTGCTAAACTCGAAGCCATTTTGTGATGGTAACATATCAGACTGAAGTTACTCTGCAGAGCAAAAATGCGCTGGAGAGTGGGAGGTGAGTGTTTGTGTTCCCCATCCCAGAGTGACCACAGTGGGTTCACAACGATTATGGCTGAGCCAAAGGCAAAGCCTCAAGAAGAGACTGCTCAGCATTGATTGCATGAGTGCTCAGCACCTTAAAGTAAAGGACAACTGGCTGCTTCATTTCTGAGGTGTCTGCCATATGGGAGCAGTCCAGTATTCCAAGTGTTTCCTGCCTTTCTTTATATTCACGCCAAAAGCACTAATAGAAATAGGGTGGAGACAAAAAATCTCAGACCCTCCTGAAGATCATCCTCTTAATTCCAGAAGGATCAAAATGCTAAAGGTTGCATTAGAAAAACAGAAATAGTCTTTTCTCCCACCATTGGTAACTCAATGCCACAACTAAAGCTGAGAGTCAGCTGCTTCTTCTACAGCTGTGTTCTTTCTGAATTCATGAGAAATAGCATTTTGATTTCCTTCCAGAGGAAATATACAGTAATATCCCTGACTTGCACCGAGACCTTCCAATCTGCTGCACTAACCCATGTCACATTCAGCTGCATCTGAGTTAAACCCAAGGTCCCCTTTTCCTTACGAATTGAGCCAGTGCTTGGGAATTGAGGCTTTTCACAATAAATCTTTACATCTTGCTTCCTCTAAGCACTTGCTTCCCATGCTGGTTCCTTCCCCTCCTACATTCTCCATTTCAGGTGATCCAACCTTTCCTGCAGCATGCGAGACCTGGGCAGCACAAGAAGTTTATCTGAGATGCTGGGGCTGTCTGTCCCTTTCCCGTGGTTCAGCGCTACCCAAGCTTCCAAAAAAAAGTGTAGCAACAACGTTCCTCTAAATGTTCACTGTGTGGCTCTGGGGTATGGCCTGTGCTGTCTGCACGCTAACTCCAGTCTCCGTTTCCCTTGCAGGAGGACCAGCACTTGATCTGGAAGCACCACGTGGGACTTAGGATCCTCCCAGGACGAGTTTGATGGTTTTCTTCCCATCAGAAGCATGAGGCCATGCTCTGGGGTCAGGATGTCAGTGACATATAGATGACACAGAGCACTGCGTGTGAATCAGGTCTTGGAAGAGGCTGTGCTCTGTTTGCCGGACAGATGCTTTCGCTCTCTCAGAAGGAAGGTCCTCCTGCACGTAGCCATGCAGTTGGTGTTTTCCAGGTGGCTGCTGTGTACCGGATGTGTGCCAGTGCTGCAAAACACATGTCCTCGTTGTACTTCCTCTAGAGATGCATCAGCTGATGTCAGCTTCCAGGTAAGGCATGCAGGAACCCGCTCCATGTTGGCATCTGTGGCCTTTGCCCTCTCCTGGTCCTAAGGAAGTTAAAAGTGACCTAAGGCTGTTTTTCGCTTAGCCGTGGTCAGTGCTGCAGATGGGGAAGCAGTGGCAGTTTTCCAGCAGGTGAGACCCTCCAGGCCAACCAGCCAGACAAGAAAAATAGGCACAGGAAATAGTCAGATAACTGAGAAACAAGCGGCTGGGAGCAGTCCTGCTGTGTGTGTGCTGGGGGGACAGAGCTTGGAGCAAGCAGATATCAGGCCTTGTCACGAGGAAGGGGCCTGGTATGGGTGAGTTAGTGCTTGCTAAGGGCAAAAATTGGATGTGACTCTTGTCTTTCTGTCCCAGTATCAGTACTTGTGTCTCTGCACAGGTAGGCACTGCTCCATCTCACTTGTGAAACCCCTTCCCTGCACTCCTTCTGTTGGCCTCTGCTGTGTGGCATGTCTGCAGGTCCTATGTGCTTTCAGCTTTTTCCCCAGTGGTATTGCTGGGCAGTGTTGTGGTGAGGCATCCGCTGCTCCATCCTGTGCTCAGAGAGATGGAGAAGCCACCTGTGGTGCTCAAAATAGCTCTGCCCAGGCAATCCAAACCAAGTGGTGCTGGTAGAAGGAGGGATTCCCATGCCTCATAAAGAGGCTTTTGTTGGGAGGATCTAAGCTGAGCTCCATGCCTTGCCAGCTGTGGAGAGGAGCAGATGGGTCTGCAGTATAAAAATAGATGGAAGCAGACTTGTTCTGCCTCTTTTCTTCACCAGCACAGTCCCAGAGGTGCCTGGTCATCTGAACCAGCACAAGGAACTGGGTGCTTTGCAGCTGCTAGTCTGCCTGGAGCCCACTAGCTATTGTCAGAGACAGGAATTTATCTCTGTCCAGTCCCATTCCCTCTACAGCTGCCGTGTGGACAATCTTATTTGCTCACAGCTGCTGGCAGTGTGTTACATCCCATTTCCCTGGAGTAGTGCAAACAGGAGGAGGATGTTTCTGTGAGATCCCATGCCCCCAAGCTGTACCCTCAAGAAGCAGGGCGTCATTCTCTGTGTCTTCTCAATACACCAAAGCCATGTCAGTGTGCCTTGAGCATTCAGCTCCTCACTTGGCATCCCCACTCCATCCCCTCCTGCTAACTGAATAAGGATCACATGGATGCTTCCCAAACGAGCTTTTATAAGGCACTAATTTGATCCACTCAGGGCATCTTCCTGTAACGAATGTTCCTGAGGTAATTGAAGGTGAGGTTGCATGGGTGGGGGAGGAACGTGGCAGGACTGCTGGCAGAGATAATTGAAGGAACAGAAGAAAACCCTTTTGTTCCTGTAAATCCGGACTTTGACGTGTCTCTCTGTGCTCCCTGCCTACCCAGCTGCTACTTATGCTGTTTCTTGAAGGTTCCTGCTTTCCTCTGGAAACAAGGCCTCTGGCCTGGCTCCTTCTGTGGTAGTTTCTCTGTGGGTCTGTTCTCCTCCATCCCAGACCCCCAGGCTCCCTTTTAGTGTGGGAGTCCGGAAGCAGCAGCAGCGCTGAGCCTTCTCACTTGTGTGCAGCATTTCCTTCTGCTGGCCAGGGGAGCAGAAAAGGGCTGTCTGAAGGGCTTGTTTTCTTCTAAGCAAGACTGCTGGATTTGCAGAGTAGAGGTGACTGCTGTTCCTTCAATGTGGGAAGCACATGTCGGGGGAAAGGTAACTTCTGGAGCCTTAGGTTGTCAGAACTATAGATATTGTGCTAACAGTGACGTGCCAGTGAGCAGACTGGGAAGCATCTGCTGTGTGTTACAATAGCATAAACTTGACATTTCACCCCTGACCACTTCTTTCTTTAGCTCCTTAGCGTTTGGTATTTACAGAAATGTTGGTTACTAACTTGGTTGGAATCGGTTCCCACAGCACCCGTCTCTTCTGCAGCGATTGTCAGGAGAAGTCTTGGAGATTCACAGGGAACTGTGTCACATGTGCAGCAGATGGAGGTGTCACAAAGCAGAGGTGGGAGGAAGCCTCCAGGATTATTCAGCAGCACTGCTGAGAAGGTGGGACTGAAACCAGTGCTTCCAAAACACAGTCCAGGCCTCACTCCTGTCTCTTCATCTCCAGTGAAACTCTGGATTCAAACCAGAATGTGAACTAAACTCCTGTTTTGGAATCTGTCTCCTACCTGCGCCTAAAGCACTCTTTCTACACTTGTACAGCCAGGCTGTACAACAGGGGAGCAACCTCCAAAATGTGGCCCTTCTTCAGCTCTGGGTTTGGGCATCTCACTCATTGTAGGAACTCAGCAGCCTTTGTACTCACTGATGTCATTTCTAATTTCTCTTTGGTGGTTTAACTCTGGCAGGTTTAAGTCTGATGCTGAAGATGGAGGACAGAGAGCAGAGAGAGCTCCCTCTGCTGTCTGTGGGACTTCAGGCTCCAACTAATTTGGTCCACATTTCCCTTTGGTGGAAAGCTCAGGGTAAAGCAGATTGTTCTGCTGGCTTCTTGGACCATTCACCTCAGACGGATTTTCCCCGCAACGATGGAGACTCAGCTGTTGTCACCAGGGCGCTTCTTCAAAAATGTCTTTGACACAGCATCAAGGCTGAAGCCCTTGGGGAGATGCTAAGAAATCAGGTAGGAATGTGGCAACTATGCAGGATTTTTTTCAAAGCAAATATACAACCTATATTTCAAAGCAAATATGCAATATTTAAGGTTGCATATTTAAAAACAAAACAAACAAAAAGCTCTAAGTGCTGGCCTTATGGAGGCTAATAGCCCAGGTACTTCTTTGTTCTGCTGGAGACTGAAAATGCTTTGGTTAGTTGAACCAGATGGTTCCTTGCCAGACAGAATACAGACAGAAGGTGGAGTTGGTGGCAACTCTTCTCAACCTTGGACTGGTCCCTGTGGCCTCTTGCCTTGTGTTTGTGAGGTCTCCTTTTCCTTTTGGAGAGTCATACCTCTCATTTGTGTTATAGTGTCTTTCCCTCCATTCTCTCTCTCTGCGTGCTGCATTTTGGAACTGTGCTCAGGAAGACCTTGTGTTTCTCAGCAGCAGCATAATCAATGCTTTGTTATGGTGTTTCAGCTAGGTGCCCCTGAAGGGTGACCAGCTCTGGTCAATAAAAACAGGCCTTTCTTGCTCTCACTACTGTTTTTCTTCACCCCAGCCAAGCTGCTAACATGTCCCAGCATGCACAAGATAACAGAGGCTTGATAAACCCAAAGGGCTCCTTGTCAAACAAGGTAAGTCATTCCAAGAGGCCTGGCATTAGACTGTTTTCAGTGCTTCTCTCTGTTATTTGTCATGAGTTGAACAGCAAGATGATGTGTCAGAACAGCCTACAGCATGACAGGAAAATGCTGTGCTACAGTTCTCTGCAGAGGCCCAACATCAGCCGCTGTGGTGCTTCCTGTGTTAGATTGCTGCTGAACCATCAAAGAGACATTTTCCATGGGTTAAACTGAGCTCTCTGCATACAAGAAAGGAAATGATCTCCTTTAACATGTCTTGCTCTGGCCCTTGCTATGCTAGCAGCTGTGCACATTGAACCAACCGAAAGAGAATGCAGTATAAAAAATAAATAATTGAATTAGCCATAGAAATAAGACAAAGGAGTAACAGAAACAATAAGCGTCAATGTAACAATGAGTCTGAGTTTATCCAGACCATATGGAAGCTGTGGATTTTGGGCAGGCAGCTGAAAGATGAAATGGCAGTCATTTCAGTTTTGAGTGTGTGAAAGTAGCTGAGGGCATACATAGAGGGTAAGTATGCATGGGTGAATCAAGTTAATCGCAGACAAACCAGAACAGGAGGAAAAAATGGGATGAGAAAGTCTAAAATGGGATGGGCTTGATTGCCTGGGATGTGAATATTTTGCCTCTAATGCACGAGGAGATGGAAAGGTGAACAAAGGCTACAGGCATACTAATTATTTGCAAATTGTAGCATGTCATCCTTTCCTCTGCCCAATTTGAGCCATTATTGGTTGCAAGCAGCAATACATGTACATGCTACATTCATCCATCTTCATGATAGCTTGGTTAAATTGCACAATCATTATGAAGAGCATTTGCAGCCAACCCTGATTGCTCCCCCCAGCCTCCGTCCACTAATCTGTGGCTCCAGGGTCTTGCCTCTAACATTTTGAAACTGTGGTCAATCAGTTATTGTTTTGTTTTTTTTTTTAAGAGATCAAATAATGCTGCTGATTCTCTCACTTTTTTATTCCATCATTTTGCTAACTCATTGTTTTGCACATAAACGTTCTTCTAAAACTGGTAATTCAAGATCTTGTGACTCAAAACGACCAGAGAATGGTTCTTTGTACCTGTAAGAAGGGAGGAATCCTTTTGCTAAGATTTTGCTTCTAACCATGGGGAGAGCTTCTGAACCAAAGCCTGCAGCTTGGTGTGCACAAAGCTCTCCAGGTACTTTGGTGCTGGTTTCTAAAGAGTGCTTGATTACAGTGGAAAATTACGCTGCATTAGAAGGAAGCTTTGAAGAACTGTAGTAGTTAACATGAAATTAAACACACAGCGTGAAGAGGAAGAGCAGAGATAGCATGAACCAGCAGATGTGACAATTAGGGCATTGTGTTTTTGTACAAGGAATGCAAGGGCTGAGTGAATCTCAGAAGTGTTGCAATTCCTGAGGACCACAGCTGAACTCAGTGTTAGTTTGCAGTGCTGAGCAGCCCTGTGGTATAATTGCTTCTTCCCTCCCAAAGCCCAAACATCTGGATTTATAGTGACAATAGCAATCCAGCGAGGAAGGAAATGAAAAATGGTACCCCAGCAAGGAGGCTGGGCATGAGCCACAGCACACTTTGAGAGACATTCTGGCATCCCATAACAACTGCCCAACCCACAATAGCAGCACCAGTGCTTCTTTCCTCTGCTAGGAAACACTACTCTCAATGACAGCTTCTCAGCAAAAAGATCTTTAAACGTCCCTCTGCCATTACCTGTAAAACATGATCCATTAGCCACTCCCAATGTGCTAATATTAATCTCTTCCACATTGCCCTGATGTCAATTTATTCATTCACCTTCTATGTTTTAGTTGCATGTCTGTTAATCTTTACCTATGGCAGCATACCTCCCTAGGGAGAACATATGGCCCTTATGTTAAAAGACCATAAAAAACTATACCTAGAGAGGATGCAGTAGTAGCAGAAACAAATACTGTCTTTCTGGGACATTTCTGGCTTTTGGTGCCTCTTGAAGAGAATAAATGTGCTTGTCTGCATCTCTGCTTGAAGCACCTGCTGCTTTTCTGATCAGCAAGAGCGAGGAGAGGTAGATGGAAGGGTAGGTAACCAGTATGTGTCCTTCCTTGGTTTTCTGATTAACACAGGAGGAGGGTGCTGTGTTAGAGAGGCTTCTGAAGGTACAGTTTGGCTTGATACAGTTCTTTGTTTTGTTTTTTATTATTCAGTACCTGGAGCTGAGCTGATGATAGTGGTTGCCGTCATGCTGGGAACAGGAGGAAATGAACCGTGTCAGCATGTTTGTGAGTGAGTAACTACTGTTTCCCATGAACAAAAGATCTGAGAGGTGAGTAAATAGGTAGTAAAACATGGGTATGAAGCCTTTGCAGGCTCATTTCTGCTCTGGAGAATGAATCAAGTCTAATATATGTAGGGGGAAGATGTTGTAGCATTGCCTTTTGACAAGTAGCGCCTTTTTTCTGCCACCATTAGTGAAGAAAAAAAAAAAGGCTCCTTTATTGTCATGAATGGCTATGATTAACCTGTCTGATCAGCAAGACTGGAATTGTTATGCTAGTGTTTGCTGTGGTTTATGGGGCAGTGTGTTATCTCAGCTCTCTATATATGCATACCCCAGTTATCCTTTACACACCCCTGCTACTCCTTCATTCCCTGTTCTCTTCATTCTTCCCTCTATCAAGAGACTGCATATTGCTAATGATCCATCCAGGAAATGTGTTACGTTTCTCTCCTGTTCATGTGACTGTGGGAGTGTTCATTGCCTCACCAGTTACTTCTGAGATGCTGTGAAAAAGCATGGTGTGGGGTAACTGGAAATCTCCAGGCACACAAATGAAGAGGGATATGCGTTGTTTCCAAAATACATTTCTCTCTAGGATGTAAAAAGGAGAAAGTTCCCTTGTTCAGAGTCTTTTTCACCCAAACCTGTATCTTGGAGAGAAGTAAGAGATAGCGTTCATGCCACTGCCAGTGATTTTAAGTGTTCCCACAGGCAATTCTACATATAATTGACATGGGCACATTTATGTGTTGGTTGGTTGCCTCCATTCCTATTGGTGCTTGCTCTCTGCTTTATCTCACTTCCTTAGTGCCTTCCTACTCCTATCAAACTTTAAAATGGCATTTTTTGACTAATCCTTGCTGACACTGACGGTCTTAATCATAGCTTATGTAGAGGTTGGGAAGGCTCTTCAAGCAAGGAATGTTCAGTCCCAGAGGTCGTGGAAACCAGCCAGGAATTTTTGCTCTCCCATTCCCAGGGGCATGAAGAGCCTGCAGAAGAAAACTTGAAGGTGACCATTTCCTTAGCTGAAATGTCATTGACCAGAATTTGCGATGTTTTCCAAGACATTTTGAGAGAGCAGTTTGGGAAATGAGTGCTGTCTTGTTGGAAGAGAAGTGATGGTTTCAAGTGAGAGTCCAATAATATAGAAAAGTGTCATTTGAAAAAAAGAAATCATCAGACATTGTCTTTTCAAGACTTCAGAGCTTTTGATTTTTCCTCCATTTGATGTACGTATGGATCTTGTTTGTTGAGAGCTGGATGTTAAATGCCCAGGAATCATTTCTTGCATATATGAACACAAAGTGTCACAACGGGCTAAAAACTCATCTGATCACTGAGGATAGTGCCTTATTGTGAAGGAGAAAAGAGGTGACAGTGGGACTAAAGTTCTCTCTTTTATGTAAGAATGATATCTTAACAGCACTCATGGGAGGAAGGACATGTTCAACGTAATAGGATAATGGAATAATATGTTGAATATATCAGCTTTGACACAGACCAGCTGGTGGCTGTAGACACAAATAATCTAAGGAAAACAAATTTTGAAATATTTCAGGAAACAGCTCTACGCATGCAGTGCACTGTGTGTGGGGTGACTTCTGTGTACCAGAAAAAAGATAAAACCCCCTTTTTGTCTGTGGGAGGAGTGTCCCACTCGTTCCAGGAAAAGAATAAATTCCATATTTAATGATACTTGGGACTATAAATTCACTACAGTCTCCTCTGGACTCACAGAATTCTCCTTTGTGAGGCTAGACCAAAGGTCCTGTATGGAGTCCTGCTGGTAAGCCAAAAAAAAAAAAAAAACACCCCCCAAAAAAAACAAAAAAAACCCAACCTACTCTTCTAGAGCTACTATTAGAAATTTCCTTAGAAATTACTGGCATACTTGTTTCTGCTCAGCAGGAAAGCTAGGTCTACCAGTAAATCCTCTGCAGTCTCTTCCTTTCCTTCTTTTTCATTCCATTAACTTTTGTGTTTCTAGTTTCCAGCATCCCTCAATTGCTGTCTAACAATGAAATAGTTAACATGCACTTTTTCTTTGTTCTTCATAAAGCCTCAAAAGAGTTTTGCAGTCCAGTTTTTCAGCCCAGTGAAATACTTAGGTGGAACATAACTGCTCTTCTCAGATCTTTCATTTTAGGTTCTTCACAGACTTCAGCAGATACCATTTCAGCTGCTCTGTTCTGTTCATGGGTACATTATTTTCTTTGAAACGATGAAAGATAGAAATGCACTTTTATTCCTAAATTAAAGCTCAGATCCTGAACTGGAGTGCATCAAGCAAACCACAGCTAGTTGGTGGATGGATGCATTAGCATACAGACAGTATGTTTTGTATGTTTCTCTCAGTGCCTCTCTTGGGTGAAGAGTTGTGTATTATCTTCAGGCAATGTGTAAGTTCTGTACTTGGAACCCAGCTGGCCAAGTTTCAGGGTTTTATGTGACGTTCATAGTAAATGGCTTTAGTTTCACCCTCCTGTGGCCAAGAACATAAGGAAGGACTTGAAAGGCAGTATCAGCAATACAAGCTGCAGAAGGGTCTTTGAAAGATGCTGAAGTTGCATTGATGTCTTGAAGAGGCCCGTCAGCCCTCATGTTGGTCCCTGTAGATTTTCTCTGCCTCTTTCTTTCTCTCATTATTATTTTTTTCAATGCAATTTTTAGCTCATGCCATTACAAGTCAGCAAATGTGTATGTGTTTGGGCAGAGGGATAGAGGAATGTGCTACACTCTTCATAAAAGCAGCTTCCTTCTTCCTCATTTGCCAGCAGCGTGTCAGCAGCAAGTATCGCTTTCTTTTGAAAGAATGGCTTGGTAAAAGGTACACTAATGAGATATACTCCATTGAAGAGTTATTTCTGGCACAGACAGAGCTGGAAGGAAGTCAGCATTACACACACAGTCTTTGGCCTGGGAAGTTCTGAGAACCCTTTAAGTACTTGGCTCAGAAATGGCTCTCTTCCTTTTATCTAGGAGATTTTTCTTTCCTGTTAAGTTAATTAAGCTTCTGTTTTGTCTTCCTCATGCCCTTTTGCCAACATCTAGCTTTTTCATGAGGACGCTGGTTCAATAACCATCATTTATAGTGTCAAGCTTAGGCTGCTACTGTTCTTCTGCCAAATGCAGCTGCAACTATCTTCCCGATTTCACATGTTGCTGTGAGCCACAGACACTGGCCTTCCTTACACATGTGCCACAGGGGCCTCACAATCTCCCCTCCCTGAGCTGCCCTTAAAAGTTGCCATGCTTGTCATCTTCCCACTTCTCTGAAGAAAGCACTTGTTTACACTGGGCAACTGATTTGGATTGCAGTAAAGTTTGCAGTTCAAGTGGAATATTACTTCTGATTAGCACTATGTATGCATACTCCCCTTGTGGAACAAGAAGCTGTTTACTCTGAAGTAAATTTCAAAGTAGATCAAGTTATTCTGAAGCAGAAGTTTGCAAACTGGGTGTCAGTGTATGACCCTGCACGTAAAGCTTCTGAATGCCTAAAGTCTTGAGTCTGGGTTCCTGTCTGATGGGTGGTATGCATCGACTCATGGGACAAATTCAGTTGAAGCCACTTTTCCCACCCTTTATTGACTGCTGGAAGAATATTCAGTGCCTATTCTAGAATTTACCCATTAAGCATCCGGTTCAGTGGGCAAGTTGAACAAATTTCCTTGTTGAGTTGATTTGAATAGCATCAAACCCAAGCCCACACAATTAAAAGTACTGAGTCATTTGGCCAAACTTTTAGCCAGAGCTGCTTGCCTCCAGAGTTAGGGCTTTGAGGCCATCTAATAACAATTTTCATTCTTTCTCCTGAAATTCTTTTCAGTGATATATTTATTTTTTTTCTCGAGGGCAGTGTAAGTCTCCTGTATTCCACGTTCTGATCTTGGATGGCTCAGAGGTGAATATTTGGGATTACTTCCCATTCACCCCCTTTGTAGACAGCTAACTGACTGAAGATTGTCCTTTTCATGTTTTCAAAGTTCCTACTGCTTTCTGTATGGTATTCCTATCAGCCCTATTGAACACTTTTTCCAAAGTGTACAGAGTTCACATACAGCCCCCACTCAGAATGGAACTCCTTGGGGATTTTCAGGTTTGCCATGCAGTAGATTCAAGTTCATCTTTCTCAAAAACTGATTACTGGATCCTAATGTAGATGACTGCTCATTCCATTCTCTAACAGTATTCTTGCTGAGGATCTTGCAGTGTAAAACATCGAATTCCAGGCTCTGCTTTGTCTCCCCAGCTCTTTCACACTACGAAATAACTAATTTCTGTAAGAATTTAGACAAAGATTCTTCTACTATGAGGGGAGTGGCATCTTCCTCTTTCCAGATTATGCCTAAAATTCATTCATTTTGTTGTAGACTACTACCCGCTTTGATGAAGGATTAGAGCACTCTATTTATAGTAGGTGCTTAAAGACCGGGCTTCCTGCACCAGTGGAAAACAAATGCACCAGATTTTATTCTTTTGTTCTTTTAATAAACTGTCCGTGAGATTCTTCCCCTCCCCTCCTTTCCTGCTGGTTTACTTACATTCTTACATGTTCAGTGTTTTTCTCCTCCGTCTTTGTTCCAGTTTATCAGCAATTTACACACAGTTGTTTCCCAGACTCTGTGATTTCAACAGCAAAAATAACACTGACCTTTTGAGCCCATGAGCAATCTTGATGGTGACAATTTAGCAGAAAGTTACAGTAATGAATGAGAGCGCTGCTCTTAAATGTTAGGTCATTAAATGTGTTTCATGAGTGTTTATTATCTCTTTAATGCACTTCCTGTGTGCCAGGGAGGCAGACGGATTACAGGGTAGAATGAAATTTTTTCATTAGCCAAAGTGGTCGATTTGTGATGCTCTTCTAGTTTACGGATGCATTTCCAGGTGTGATTTAGTCAAAGCAAGCAAGCAGAGTGTTTCTTGATAAAAAGACAGGAGTGCTAACAACAGATCTCTTCCAAACGTAGGTTAACTCTGTGATAACTGTGAGCTGATCTTTTCTTGCTGAACCGAAGGGAGGGAGGCAAGCAAAGCAGCTGCAAACCTACATTTTGCCCCCCAGACAAGGTTAGGGATTCCTTTGGTCCCTGGCATGCCAGAGAGCAGACAGAATGTATTGTCAACACTGAACTTCCTCCATTCTTCAGCAGATTCCTCTGAACCAGCCTTCAGAATGGCAGGGAGCCAAGAACAGATGATGAGGCCAATTACATGAGGGTTATAATTTGGCTCTCCTGCTCCATAGGTGACTGTACCTTTGTGTTAGTCCATGGGAAAGGTGGGAGAATCCAAATGCAGACCCTAATTTTTTGTCCATATCAAAATCCTTATCTCCATTTTGAATGAAATATGCATCCAGGCCCATTTCTAAAACTGATAAGAGTACTTCTAAAGATCTAAGTAGAATTAGTAAAAGATTTCTTTGTGTGTAAAGCTTCCCCAGCCCCATTATCCCCCAGCAAAACAAAAGGCAAGACCAAAAATTAGCAGCAGCAAGAAATCCTGCTACACGAATGACTTCAGAATAAAGAATTCTGATTTTCCTACATTGCAACACTCCTGCATCTTGTCTGTATCTGTGTAAACCCAAAGCAGGACAGCAAGGAAGTTTACCATCTGCCTTCCTTCCTGTAGCTGTGTATTAAGTAGCATGAAACTCACCCTATATTTTAGGTTTCCTTTCTTACAACCTTATTAATTACCCTCTTTGGCCTGTTATTTGCATTTGAAATGTTTTGAATCAGTTATCTCTGAAGATAATTGCTTTCTAACTCTATATAAACGGAAGGGATCTGTGTTTGAGGAGAAGCAATGTAGAGATCTTTTTTTTGCAGTATAACTGGGTGGTTTATTTTGTGATCGCAAGGAACACGCAGAAGGTCATTTTGAAGAATGTTGCAGTGTCTAGAAAGCAAGTTTAGACAGGCCATCAATATCATGTGGCCTTGCAGGACATGCCTGGATCCACGTCCACCTAAATCCCTTGGTAGGTGTTGTTAACAAACAGCATGACTCCATGCACGGTCTGAGACAGATTGTCCCCTTATTGCATTTGGGACACTATTTATTTATTTTGCTACCCTGGGGAGCTTTGTGTGACCCACTGAAAGGAATGGCAGCAGAAGAAAGCGTCTGGAAACATGATTTGCATGATGTTAGCAAAGGTTGTAAAAAGCTGAGCGCTTCAGAGAGAGTATATGTGCATATTACAAACATGGAAAGTCCTGCCCACTGGCTCTGATATGTGATGCTGTTTAGCCTTTACTCCTATCTTGGGTTACAGTGGAGACACTTTGTTTGTTTAAGTCTTTTCTTGGGTCTTTCCCAGCTTTAGCCTGAACTTTAGATATTTGGCTCTTAAATTCATCCTCCAGAGTGCTTCTGACTAATGCCAGGGTGCTACTGTGGGGTTTTACAGGAACTCTTGGGGGCAGTCTTAGGGCACAGAGCGTATGATCCAGTGTCATCAAACCCAGTTTTAACTCTGAGATGGTAACTGCAGCACAGGGCTCCATCACAGAAGCACAAACTGCTTTCTGTCCCCATTACACCCGTGTGGGCCTGAAATCTTTGCCTGACTTTGTGGACCACCCTGAGGGCAATAGAGATGAAGTGTTTTGTAGGAATTTTTCCTTATTTAAAAAAAAGAGTTTCTGATCCTTAAAATGTGTTTTCCTCCAAACCAGTTATTCATAGGCTGACTTCATGCTAAAAGGTTCAGCTTTGTTATTTTGCAAAATAATTCCTTGGTCCTGGTTATGCAACGCTGTGAAGAAGTTTAAATACAGAGATTTGAAGAAGTCAACACCAGAACTGAGCTCTGGATTCAAGCATCGTGCTTAGCAGGTAATTGCAATGACCAAGGTGGAACATTCAGATTTAGCTCCAGGCTCTCTAATGTGCTTTGTCTGGGATACGGAAAGCATCTTCCTTTATTAGGTTACTTTCCTGATGAACATTAACATTTCATGCTTTGAAGGTTGATTGTGTTGGCTGGAATTATACCTTTATATACGCGTAGTCCCTATGGAATAGCCTGATCTCCTTTCATCGTTATTAGTAATTCTAGGCTTGTCATTTCCTGTTCACGCAGTCTGGACTTGGCTGTGTTGTTGCAGGATGGTTGATACGGCGCACAGGAAATGTACTGTTTTTTCAGATCTCAGCCTGTTCATGAGTATTCTTTTCAGGGGCTTCGGTTTTATTGCCCCGAAGTCCATTTCCTACATGTAGCACGCTTTAACAAATTACAAACAAACAAGTCAGTGAAAGTTCACACTAAGAATAGAAGCTGGAAGAGAAAAGTTCAGTTATGTGACCTTCTTCAGGAGCTGGATACAAAATAGACCTGCTGTTTTTTCTTTTAATTTGCAGTCCAGGCTGAAAAGAATTTGAATAGTTCCCAAAGAAACCCAGGGCCTTCTGTTTGTTTCTACGAATCTCCAGAAATGCTTTATTTGTTAGTTGACATCCTGAGTATGCTGATAGGGAAATAAACTTAATTTGGCTTCCTAATTTCCCTGAATTTTTGCATTGCTATCTCATTCGGTAATGTTTAAAGACCTGCCAGCCACGAAGAGAACAAAATGTTACTGATACATACCCTTAAAATTGACTGTTAAAGAAAATCAGGATCATCAAGTGGAAAACACCACGTAGCTGTCAGTCACTGCTTGCTATCGCTCTACGGAAGTATGTTTGGGACTGGAAAGTAATCACTAAGAAGAGGTTTGCGGGACCTTGGTCACAAAAACAGACACAACGCTACACCAATGACTACAGGACAAACAGTAACATAACAGACCAGTTATCCAGGCTTTTTTAAACATCCTTCCTTTCAAAAGATGGCATTTCTTCTCTTTCACATTCACTGCTTTTGTTTTGTAACGTGCTGTCGCCCCTAATCGCAACTGATCTTGGAAATGCCCCCAAAGACTGAATGACTCCCCTCAAGGCCTTCTGCCTCAAGAAGCCCCATCCCTCACAGCAGCAGTGTGATGCCCTATGCCCCATGAGCATCACTGCACCGTTTGGGTTAAAAAAGGCAGGGTCACATCTCAGAATGCCATGATGACACCCGAGTGTCCCCATGCACTTTCTCTTTGAAGTTAAATATTAGACACTCTCTCCACGATGTTCTTTTTTTGGCCTAAAGGGCTTAATGTTTAACTGAGAACAGCAAACAGCAGTAGATGTGCAATGCTGAACGTTGTTATATCCTCCAGAAGATTCAACAAACAGTGCTTAAACTCAGTGTGATGTATCTAGATGTGTGTGGCCCATTCCTGGGCTTGGTAGCTGTTATTTTCAGTCATTGAAGTGCCGATATTCTGCATTTCAGTAACATTTTGAAGGAGATGCAATGGCCAGTGCTGCAGAGTCCATGAGAAGGAGCAGGGTGGCTGTGGGGCTCATGCATTTTCTCTTCAGATGTTCTTTCTTCTCTTAGACTCAGGCCTTAATGTTTTCTAGCCTTTATTGGACATTAACTGTGTTTTGGGGATGATTTTCTGATGACATTTGGTCTCAAATCCATCTTGAGGGCAAAATTATTTTTTACTCCTGGCTCACGATCAGAGTCTCGCTGCAACTAAAATGGGCATGCACACATCCGTGAAAACTATTGTCATTTTATGATCTCCTTCCTATTTCTAAGCCTTTTTGTTGAATGCTGTCGTCACAAAAAGCTCCCAAAGATGTTCTGCTTTTAGATTAGTTATTTCTGAGGCTGTGGAGCTGCCCCAGAAGTGAGAAGTGACCTGGCACGACCGCATCCATGCTTCTTTAACCCTTTGGGACACCTCAGGTTTAACCACTGGACAACCTGAGGGCATCAACCCCCCCAGTGCTGCAAGCTGGGCCACCGTAGTGGGGAGGCTGGGGAGAAAGGGGAGTGGCCACCAGGACCCAGCAAGGGTAAAGTCCAAGGGGCTGCGTGCCCAACGGCCTGTGTGTGTGTGCCCAACAGCCAGGCCATGGAGGGAGAGCTGGAGTCACTGGAGTCGTGCCTGGAGAGGCACATCCCACCCCAGGACCTGGCCGAGGTGAAGCGCATCCTCTATGGGGGTGAGACAAGGTGTGCTGCTGGGGATGGGCAGCCTGGGGGTCAGGGGGAGGCAGTGTGAGGGTGGGGGGGATGAAGGGAGGAAGAAGCGTGACCTCGTGGTGAGATAATGTTATCTCAGAGGTCTTTTTCCAGCCTTAATGATGCTATGGTTCTAAAAGTAGGGGTCTGACATGAGGGAAAACAGGTTGGGAAAGCACATGTAATCTACAGGGGTAGGTAGAGAGGTCTGTATGCATGAGCTCCTTGATTTCTGTAGTAAATACCAATGTCTGGAAAGCACAGTTATGGAGGGAAAGACTGAGAATTTTCTGCCATGGACCTGAGGTCACACACAACCTGGCTGCTGCCTGGCTTCCCTTGTCTGACAGCTGTGTGACACAGGAGCTCGGAACAGCAACGTCTTCGCAGGGCAAGGTGACATGTGCGATCGTTTTGGTCTGTTGCATTGCAGAAAAGGAGTGCATCTTATCTTGAAACGTCTTTGTTTCATCTTCAATCTAGAAAACTCAGCTTGCCAGCGGCTGCTCTATCATCTGCTCAACAGAGAGATTTTGAACTACAGGGCTATGGATTTGATGCTGCTCCCGAGCAGCTGAGAAGGCCGCGTATCGTTCGAGTAGGGCTGGTGCAGAACAAAATTCCTCTTCCCACCGACACAGCTGTGGCAGTGCAGGTACTCAGGCTGTTTGCACGCATCTCTTATTTTTACTGGGTGTTGATATCACAGTTCCATCACAAAATGTCTGCTGGCTGTCTGGCAGCATGGGACCCATCACTGTCTCAATACAACACACTGTAAGAAATCTGAGTACCCATGCAGCTCTATTTTTTCTCAGAACCATCTCTCCTGTTGTGTTTACCCAGCGAATTGCCCAACCTGCATGCAGTTTTTCCAAAGCTAAATATTTAATCACAGATTTTGTAAATGAAAAGACATTGCCTCTAAAGTGAAACAGAAAAATGGTTTACCTGAAACCAAAAGAGGTGTCAACCTGTGGAAACCACAGTGCTGTACTTGTTTTAATTGGAAAATCCATTAGAGCAAATATGGATTAATAAATCTTCGTGCATTATTCTTTGTCCAGCAATAAAACAAATGTTATTACGTGTTGACCAACATCATGGACATGAAAGCATGGAGATGATGCATATATAGAGAAATTGAAGGAAAATATAGCATTTATCAAATCTCATGGGGTAATAGTTTGTCCACCAATAGGACAGAACATGTGCAAAGCAATTTATTTTTCATGGGAGCAAGCAGATAATTTGGGATGTGGATCGAGGATTCTTTGTGGCATCAGTGAAAAAGGTACCAGTTTTGTAAATGATTTTCCATTAGCAGCAAGTAGGTAACTATTTAAATAGCTGTACAGCTGTTGAGTTTGTAGGTTATTGCTGACTTGTGTGGTATTCACTTGTTTGACACATGAAAGTATCAATACAAAGCACACCACCTATGCTTATCTTTAACAAGAGCATTGAAAGAAAATAACACTTTGAAACAATGTGCTTTGACTAACAAGTGCTTTGATGTTTTTTCTTGGTAATGATCTACTTAACTCTTAGGATAGAGGGATTGAAAAAACAGTTTGGAGTTAATAACTCATAGAGAATGTCCAAGATCCACGGTCAGCAGGATTCAAAGATAACTGCAGAAGCTGACTGTCCTTACCTCCTGTTTTAAGTTTCTGAGTACTTGACTTCAAATACAGATTTACATAACACTCTTCTGTACTGTTCACAGTGACCAAGAAAAATGCATTTTTTGCTGAATCTTTTCAGATTTTGACCCATTTACTAGGCAGTCAGGAATGGAGTGCCATATATTTAGGTGTTGTAACCATGGAACTAGGATTCTAGTAGCTGGCTTTTTCTATTTTCAGCATCTAAATGCTTAAATAAAAAATATAAAAAAATCTATATCCAGCTCTTTAGATCCCAATTCTCTTAGGAATGTTGACTTTTTGAGTTATTCCCTCTGAAAGCAAATGGACTAAGTATAGAACAATATTAAAAAAAAAAAAAGTGAACAAAGTTTATGAAACCAGGATATTACTGCACAAGTGAGTTACATTACAGGATTTTTTTATAGCATGATGCTTCTTGCAATTAGGTGGCTGCACTGCACAGACGGATTGAGGAGATTGTGGAAGTAGCTGCAATGTGTGGGGTCAACATCATTTGTTTCCAGGAGGCTTGGAGTGAGTATTTGCTGTGATTCTTTGTAGATTGTCAGAGGTCACATTCCTTCTGTTTCAACAGGTATCCTGTACTGGATTTATGTCTTTTAAGCAAACAGCAGACGTCTTCCCAGTGTAACAGTTGAATGTTACTGGTTTGATTTCTGAAAGAAAAGAAATGCAAAAAAAAACCACACAAAACAAAGAATCTTTGTTGGCAGAACTATATAGAGTATATCCGTGAAGTCTGTTGTGCTGAAGACTGGATTTGCTACAATGGTGATATTTATAGGCATGCATCATGTTACCCTTTGTGATCTTTTCCTCATATTTTTCCTTCTAAAACTTTGTTTCATCTAGACAGATACTTTAAAAATTAATAAATAAATCTAATTTTAATTAAAGCAGAGTATATGAGGCTAAGTGGGTTCTGGAGGTCAGAATGAAAATGAAGGTCTAAATTGTGAAAACGGGTGGTTCACAGAAAGTGAAGGGGTTTATTTTGGATCTTTACTTCCAGTAGACTGTTTTCACTAAGCGCATTGTTTCTCTTCTGCTTCGGTCTGTGTGGGTCCAAAACTCCTCATCCTTGCTAAAAATATTTTTAAATAGCTTTTTCCTTTAAACAAAGAAAACAGATGAATCATTTGGAAGTGTTTGATTTTTATCTGTATTCATGGAAACAGAAACACCTCTGTATTTCTTGAGCGACGTGAACACTCTTGTAAATTTTGCCATGCATTCATGTTTTCCAGCCATGCCCTTTGCTTTTTGTACAAGAGAGAAGCTTCCCTGGACTGAATTTGCTGAGTCAGCAGAGGATGGGATGACAACAAAATTCTGTCAAGAGGTAAAATGAACAAATGGCCTCAAACCCATCCCAGCTTCCCCATCCATCTATAACCACCACCAATTAGGTTAGATTTCTTCTTATACTATAAGAAAGCTGTAATACTCTGAAATCAGTTTTCAGCTTCTTTGTGAAGACATGGACAACCACAGCTGTGCTCCATATTTGTTTTTTAAACCAATCTGCCTTTTGCCATGGGAGGTATATGAAATTGACCATTTGACTGTTCCTGAATGTTATACATTTTTTTCTTTTTATCCAGGTATTTTTAATTTGGATAAATACAAAAAGATAAGAGGTTTGAAGGAAAGGTGACAGTGTGCTAGTAAACCAGCAGTCAGAAGGTGCTGTGTCTTACTTGCATCTATGTTCTTTAACATTAACCTTTCGTAAGTAACAATGTTTGAAATGTTTCTATATTTTTAAATAGTTTTCAGCTAGCTGTTGTGTTAAATACATACAAGAATGAAAGAATGGGAGTGGGATCCATCTCCCATTGAAGCTGAGAATGGATTCAGTTCAGCTCCATGGCTTGAACCTTGCAGTTAGATGCATTGAGCACTTTGTATTTCTAGCTGAAGGATGCAGGTGGAAAGCTCACTCTGTTGTACCCATCTCTGATGAAGGAAGCTATGGCAATACTGGCATGCTGGTGTGGGTTAAGCATCAGCACTTCAGGAAGGTCAAAACAATGCACAAGATGAAAACTTCTTTTAATGCTTCTTCATGAACCACAAGTGACAATAATTAATTATCTCAGGCTTGTGTGTAACAGAGGAATTGTGTTCATTTGTGCAGCTGGCAAAGAAGTACGATATGGTTGTGGTGTCTCCAATCCTGGAGAGAGATGAAATACATGGAGGAACTCTCTGGAATACTGCAGTGGTCATTTCTAACTCAGGTGCTTTCCTTGGCAAAAGTAGGAAAAATCACATTCCAAGAATTGGAGATTTTAATGAGGTAAGGTGCAGTAGTGTGATCATCAAACTGGTCTTAGCATGCAGCTCTTGTTTGTGTCACCATGTATTGTATCAGTCCTATTGGCAGGAAATGTGACGTAGTTCTAGAAAATGTGGTTTGCTAAGCATCACATTGTTTTTTCCTCGGGTAAAAATATATGAAGATAATTTATCAGAAGTAGAGTGCGATGACTGTTGAAGCGCAAACATCGAATGTGTGCCATATACTCTTCTTTGCCTCATGGAAACCACAAAAAAATTGAGGATCCTTTAAAAATAAACTTTTTTTTTTTTAATCACAGCTTCTTTATGTTAGCTATGCATGGTTGTCTCAGTTTTTACTTGTAAGCACGTCAAACTTGCTTTAATTTGGAGAGCATTTGTTTCATGGTCCATGCACGAGCATCATCTGTGGTCTTGATCTCTCATTCTCTCTGAAATTGTCATGGAAATTGCAGTTCTTTTGCAGTTATTCAGTTTCTTCCAGTGGAATCTTAATTCATTACATTTTTTATTGCATTTCTGGTTTATGGCACCTTCTGTTCACTAATCACATTACTTCCACTGAAGCCCACACAAGTTTTTAAGGCTCTTCACCAGAATCAGCTACAGAAACTAACCCAGTGAAGGCAATGTCAGAAGAACCTGGCTGATCTGAAATGAGTTTATCCATCCATAGAATTATCAGAAGAAAGATCAGGATTAAAAATTAACCAAAAATCTAAAAATACATTGTCTTACCTCACTTAATCTCTCCTTGTCAGCTAAAGTGAGTGATTAACAGAGCCCTTTCTTCAAAGTCCTGCTGTGCGTATCCTTACAGTTGCTCAGAATCAAGGCTTACTTATTTTGAAAGTTATTTTATCTTGAAAATTGGTATTCAAAAACCTCTGGAAGTTGACCTGCTCTCCTAGGCCTGGTCAGACTGGTCTGGCTTTCTTCAGAGGAAGATGTTAATAGGTTTTCTCACAATGGATTTCTGGCATGAGGCTGTCAATCACCAGCGTTGGCTTCAAACTTTAATTATTAGATTGATTTTTATTATTATTTGATCAGAGCTGCCTTTTAGCAAAACAGTATCTGGACAGTGGGTGGTGGAGCATCAATGGATTGCAGTAATATTCATGTTTACAGCTATAAAACTGTAATGAAAGAAAGGCACTTTGAAAGTTAAAAACTACATTTACTTTTCCACGTAAAGTATAAATAGAGTTTCACTGAGTGTTTTGCATAATTCTAAATTAAAGAATAATTACAAAGCAATCTATTATATTGCCAGTACACTGTAATGATTTGACATTTCTTGTTAGAAGAGCATTAAGTCCATTTTCTTTTGAGCTGAGCAAATCTGATGGAGGAATTTTAGCAACAGACGAGACTATGGGGAAAGATTATGCTCAGCTCTGTTATTTGGATGTTTTGTTCTTTATCAACAAAGCTGGCCCCTAAGGAAGGGTTGAATTTGAAATGATTTTTTTTATGGCTTGTCTCTGTGGAGCAGATCGGGAAAGGATCCTTGTTAAGATCATCCTTGATGAATCAGTGAGAACTAAATGGACGGGGGAAAGAGACTGGTCTCTAACCTATTCCGCCGTGTGTGGGAGGACATATAAATAAACAAAAATCAATCCTTCTTGAGACATCACTGTTTGTTGCTGTGGAGATGATTGTGACCTCTGGTGGAGAGTAAAGAGTAAGGACTGATGAATTCCCTGAAGCAATAACATTCTTGTTTTTCTTCTCTTGTAATAAAAGAAAACTGAGAATAGAAGGGAAAATGGAAATTTATTCAATTGGCAGAATTGTTTTGAGGAAGGATTACGTGAGTGCCCACCACAGGGCATGCTCTCTAAGCACATGAGAGGAGATGAAATCTGTGCCCAAGGGGCTGCGTGATTTCAGGAGAGCTGATAAGAAATCAGAGCCTGTCCCATTTACTGGGCAGAGGGAGCATCTATTCCACCTTTCCTTCAGAACATGGCTCTTCACCAGTTCCATCGTGCCATTCTCTCTCACTTAGGTGAGACCCTGGTTGTTCCCTGGCAGTAACTGTGCCTACTCACGTTGGGTCAGATGTTGTGTTTCAGTTTCCTTCAGCATCAGTGGCAGCAGTTGGCACAGTGGACAGTCTCAATAAAAACTGTTCTACAGTGCACCTTTCTTGTATGGTAGGAGCCACACCTCGCTGTGTCAAACTATTGGATTATAGTCTCTTTGCTGTCTCTGAAATCATCACAAAGGGATGATGGTAGCAATAACTGGCCTCTTCAACATTCCCAGTATCTACAGATATTATATTAGGGGTGCTAGAGTGCTCCTGTCTATTCCTGTTTCTTATCTGCTTGTGGATCTTTTATCAGTGCCTAATCCCCTCCGAATCTGCTGACGCTCCCTGCTTTCACGAACTGGTAGAAACACATTCTATAAGTGTTCTGCCAGCTGCTTAAAAGTAATTATTTTGGTTTACATCAGATACGAGTGTTATTTCAGTGGCTGCTGCTGCTCTTCTGGGATTTCTGTATTCATCTTATCCGCTGCCTTTGTGAAGCTGTAAATCTCATTCATAATCACCCTCAGCCTTCTGTCTGCAGATCAAAGAGGTGCAGCCTTTCTAGTTGCTCCTCAAAAGGCAGCTGTGCCATTCCCTTTGTCATTTCAGGCAACTTTGCTTATTCCATCTCTAATATATCCTCACTGAGATGGAAGCACTGGAACTGCCCAGCCTACTCACGTGGTGGGCACAGAGAATTCATGTAAACCAGCAATACTGTGTTTTCTTCTACATTTCAGATGCCTGAGATTTTCTTGGGTTTTTAATTACCATGGTACACTAAGCAGGCAGCTTTCAGTAACTCCACACATTCCTTTCCCCTGTGTCTGTTTCTGCAGGTTTCCTTTACAGTTTGTCTCTCTCGATAGCTGTTAATGATGCCCTACCCTTGCCTTCACCAGTGTCTTTTACAGGAATTGGCACATATCTTACTGTATGGGGATGTTTGATGTTATAAGACAGAAGTTTGCAGCATATGGTAAATGAGATCTTTTAAGCCAGCAATTGGCTCCAGTTTCTTTAAGGAGTGTTCTGTGGATTTATCCTGTGATTTTCCTGGTAGTTCTTCCTAACCACCTGTTGGCAACTGTCATATAGGAAATGTAAATAAGTAACCTTAGCCATACACTGATATTACCTGGGCTATTCACAGAAATGTTGCATGTCATTACATAACAGATGAAAGTAAAAGAATTCCTTGTTCTGTAAACAGAGCATATCTTCTCTCTTTCTAATAAGACTTCAGAGGATTGTAATGACTTAGGAAGATTTTGTTATGTGGTGGGAGTACTAAGAGATGTACCTCAAATTTGACAATATGTGAGTTGATTTCAAGCTTCTGTAGAATTGTGTAGTGCTTCCAGTTTGAGGTATAAGTCAGACAGTGCTGAGGGTGTAATATGAAGGGAGATAGAAAAGGCCTTGAATTGGATCTCAGTAGACCTTAGAGCCACTTCTTGCTGACTACTCATTGCAGTGAGTACCAAATGGAAAGTTTTGTCCTAGCTCGTGGTCTCATAACTTGAAGCTGGTAATTGGAAGCTGTGATGTATCAAAGCAATGTTGGAGGTCTTTCTTTTTTTTTCCTTTTTTTTTTTTTTTAAGAAGTCTGCCTTCGATTTTGGATCCATTTATTTATGTACTTATTTATACTTTTTCCTAGTCTACTTACTACATGGAAGGAAATACAGGACACCCAGTATTTCAGACACAGTTTGGAACAATTGCTGTGAATATTTGCTTTGGGCGCCATCACCCTCTGAACTGGCTCATGTACAGTTTGAATGGAGCAGAAATCATCTTTAACCCTTCAGCCACCATCGGAACACTCAGGTGACAGACAAGCTGCTTTAGGCTGTTACATAATTTCTCATTTATCTGAATTTCCAAGCCCCTCACTGGGATCTCAAGGGCACTTTCCAGAGGGCTTGGAATCAGAAATACCACCTCCATGTTCTGCCTTCATGAAGGATTCTGCATTCTTCTCCATCTGGGTTTTTGGTCTATCGATCTGCTTGCAGTCACTAGTTCTCTTCCAGTACTTTAGTTGCACATCTGTGTTTGGTCTCTGAGATAGTTAACCAGTATCCAGCTGGTCTTCTGAAAGCTAACGACATTTAGACTGGCTACGTAATATTTTTGTCTTATGATAGGCTGTAGTGATTTATAGTCAGGTTTGGCTGGCCAGGTGATTATGCATCCTTCACCTGGCAGCCAGTAAGTATGGTATCAAATAGCCTTCATTGACTACCATTGAAACTGCCCTTGGTAATTTTTAATGTAAAAGATAGGATCTCACTTAGGCTGCATAATATTTGAAAATGTCCTTTGAAAAGAGTTCCATGAATGCACAATGCTTTTGGGGCATTCATTTCACTGCTAGAATGATGTTTGTAATGTTTGACTACTTACATCCCATTAAGAGGAGAGCAAATAGAGATTACCCTGTTGTCATGCAGCACTTGATTGGTACTCTGGGTGCTTCGGGCTCTCCTAATTATTGGCTTTCACTTGATTGTTTTTAAGCACATAATTTTTATTGCAGGAAGAGGACTCTGGAGACCTATGTAGAAAACTGTCTCAGGGGGTAGCTTCTTCTCTATGGCCTTTTTTTCCTATCTGATTTCTTCTGTGAAATTGTAATTTGCTGGAGCTTTTCAATAAAGTCCCTTTTTCTTAGAAGAGCTGGCTGCCAGACTCAAAGCAATTGTGGAAAAAAAGGCAATAAAGCAACTCCTTTCAATCAGATCCCATGACCTTCTCAAGTAAGATTCTTGAGTCTGACTGGGAGATTAATGACAGGTACTTGCACCTTGAGTGCCCTGCACCTTGACTTAGTGCTCAGAATCTGGCAGGTACATGCTGTCAGGACTATATTGAAGGCATCACCTTTGTTTTGGAGCTCTGAGTAGTTCCAGACCTCCTATCAGTCAGTCTGATAACTGTGTATCAAACTATCTAATAAAAAGAGGACCATTTCTGCTATAAACATCAGTCAGAAATGAAGCACCTGTTGGAAGATAGGCAGAGGCTTGTGAAAGAGAGGGAGCTGTTTTATTCCCTATTTCTCAGATCTTGGTTTTATGTAAATTTCAGGAGGTTCTGATTATCGAGCAGGATTAGCCTCAATAGCTAACTTTGGCTTTTTTGACAGAAGATGTGCAATTCTGTACACGTAATCTCGGTCTCTGCAGAAGATGGTGAATACTAACCTTCTTTTCTGTGTATTGCAGCGAGTCCCTGTGGCCAATTGAAGCACGAAATGCTGCCATAGCTAATCACTGCTTTACGTGTCCCATCAACAGAGTGGGAACGGTACGTATCCTTGCATTACTTCATCTCTTAATTCAGGTATTTTGGAGTAATTCAGCTGAAGGTAATGAATAGCATGAGAACACCTGGATTCATCTACTGTGTAAGGCCCCTTCTCTTGGTGTTTTTAACACGAAGAGAAGCAGTGGTTCAGTGACTGAGAACTGACTTGTCACTGGCAGTCTACTTGTTGCAGCTGTTTTCTACTCTGGAGCTGTTCTCTTTGTAATCAGCACTCGCCCCTGTTGCTAATTCCCCTGGTTTCTGTGGCAACATGACAATTGTTTTAGCCAGAAGGACTGAATATGAAGCATAACCTCAAGTCAAGGCTCACTGCAGTTTGCTGTTATCCAGGTCCAACCTCCTTCTGGACACAGAAATGCTATAATCAGAAATAATGTTGCAAACAACAGGTCATTCCTGCCTTTGGATTCATCCACATATTCTGTTCCTTTATAAGGCTCTTTGCAGAAATCCAGATTTGTTCCTGCAGTTATGCAAATACCTTTGCCACATTTTGTCACCTGTAAGAATGTGATTAATTAAATGTTTCTTCTTTTGCCCTTCTTAGAGTTGTAATGAAGCATGCTTCCCAGCATGTGTGAACAACAGACAGTGGTACAAAAATGTATTTATCTCTAGTCCCACCATAGAAACTTGGCCCCTCTGATGGCTCACTTTAGGTAATCAGGAATGTCTTAATAGATGCATATGAACTTCCACAGTAGATGGTGGTAGACTTGTGAGGTTTTCTCGAATGGAATGGATCTATGCTGCCACCTATGGATTCTTTCTTGTTCACAGGAGTACTACAAAAACGCCTTTACTTCTGGGGATGGTGGAGAAGGTATGGTCAGAAATTGCATGCAGTGCTTGTTTGTTGTGTAGAGTCTGAAGAGTGAGAGCTCTCTTACAAGTGTCTATCCCACGACAGCTATGTTAGCCATACTTAGTGCTGCTGCTCTGTAAGCTGTAGAGAAGCACTTCCAACTAAAGGTGGTGGCACCATGCTATGTGGTCACCAGTTCTTTTTCTTGAGGTTCCTACATGTTTGCAGAGGGCTAAGTTTTGGAGCCAAGGCAGTAATGTAAGACTGGGAGACAGAAATCCCACAAATTAACCAGTTGTACAAGTTTAGGATCATTAAACTTAATGGCACCACCCTGCATCACCAGCCAAGCTATTTTGCCCCGATTCATAAATCTGTTGGGGGTTAAAGAAGAGCTTATAATTACATGAAAGAGACTTAACAGCAACATTGGTGTCTTGACTGGTGAAAAAACTTAGATCTGAATGGTTTTCCGTGGAGAAATATTCTTGGCTAATTCTATTCTGTTTTTCATAACTTCCAAGTAAGGACTGGTTGAGAAACAAAAAAAAACCCAACTGATTATAATTAATAAGTAAGAAAGAGATATGGCTGCATCAAGGTTGGTGATATCCATTACACAGTGGTGCAGTGTGTGTGGCTGATGGATGGCACAGTTTGGAGCTGTGCAGTATGAAGTACATTGTTTTCCTGCCTCAAATTTTCATGCTTTCACCTCTGATCTTGTACTAAAAATTGAGTGTGTGCATCTCTGACTGTTTTAGAAGTTTATGATTTGACAATTAGCATCCAATTAAATTCTTGCTTTCATTTTTTAATTATTTAGACATTTAGCACAGCAGCTTAGTAATGGGAAAGCATCGTGCATTATTTAGAAGCAGTGCAGTTAGGTTTTTTTTTATACTTGATAGATTTGAAAGCTGTACTGTGCATGAAACACAACTAATGGTCAAACTTGCAGTTATCTTAGGGTTGTGCTGTAAACTGCTGGGGATGAGATATTGCTTAAAGCACTGCAAAAGGGACAACCACAGGAAATTGAACCGAGTACTAGGGGAACTGCATGTGAAGCTGTGTAGTTATTTGCAAGCATTACATGCTTATTAAACATTTCTTTAAGCACACCATGACTTGGGCCATTTCTATGGCTCAAGTTACGTAGCTGCACCAGATGGCAGCAGGACCCCAGGACTCTCTCGTACTCGGGATGGACTTCTTGTTGTAGAGATGGATCTAAATCTTTGCAGACAAGTCAGTGACAAATGGAATTTTAAGGTAAGCCCAATTATAAAGGAATGCCTGTTTTTAAGAAAAATTTATGTATGATATTAGAGCAAACAAGCTTTCCTAGCAGCCATATAGTGTTACAGCTGTTGAAAGGCAGCCTTTCATCAGCAACCTACAGCTTAAACTGTGGAACTAATTGAATGTTTTGGAGGAGGTTGTGGAGACTAAAGGTATAAATGGATACAGAAAGGAAATAGCCAAATTCAGGGAAACTAGTGCAGTAGCCTTGAAGTAAAGAGCTTACCCTTTGGTCCTCAAGAGCTGACTGCCAGAAGCTCTGAGGACCAGTAGGGGAAATATATGCAGTTTTCTTATGCAGTGTACATAATCACATGCCAGTGAGCTGAGAGGGACCCTTGACCTGACCTTATGTGGAGCTGTTTATATTCTTATGGGCTTTTCTTGTCAGCTGTAGTGACTTTTGTATACATATGAATGTGCAGAAATCTTAGGGTGAGAACTTTCTGGATTTGGGGACATGCACGTGCTACAGAGGAAAGAAGCAGCATAGTTTCTTTGAAGCATCCTGACACCCTTTTGAATTAATCTCAACCAGATCAAGGCAATTGCGAGCCTTTCTACGTGATTTAACAAGGTTTAGATGTTTTGAAATCTCAGCCAAAGCTAACTTGGATCATGTTGGTGATTGGACTGTATGATCTTGGAGGACTTTTCTGTCCTTGATGATTCCATGGTTCTGTGAATTCGGAGTACCTCCTCCAGCAGCAGTGCTCAATTAAGTAGTTCTCACTTCAACTATTTAAAATAGGTAATCATTTGTAAACAGTGTTGACATTGTAGTTATTCATTTCTTAGCTAGAGACGAATTTCTCTGTGAGTGCTGCTCATCTGTATATAGGCATTCAATGGAAAAGTAGTTTTAGGTCCTTTTCTGTTCATAATTGCATGTGATGTTTTGCAGGTGTGTGGTAGGCATATGGTGGTTGGCCTAATGGACTTAAATTGTGCTGTGAAATCCCCAGGCTTCTGAGTCATGCAGGCATTTATTTAGTTCTGCTTTACCACTGAAATCTTAAGCCATCTTTGCAGAGCTGAGATGTGTCAGGAAGCATGTGGAGCATTGTAGGGGCATCCAAACAAAAGCAATTGTATTGATTAGGGGGGAAAAAAAAACAACAGTAAAAGCAGTTAAAGCAAAGCACTGACCTTTAGCTGTGTGGTATAGAATATTTTTATTTTTAATTCAATTGTCATGCTCTCGGCACATTACAGTTTTCTGTTGATGGTGTGCATTACTATCACTGGTCTTTCGGCACGTGAGGCATAGCTGTGGCTTTTATTTATCTGACTGGGGTTTTCTACATCATTTTACTCTCATTTGTGGCTGAGATAGAGATAGTACTTTGATATGGGGAGAATGAGGAAGTACAAAATCATCATTTATCCACTGCAGAAAACCTTTGTAGCACGTAGGCACTTATTTAACTTGTCCCAGTGTCTGCTATTTACACCCAATGAAACCTGAATGGGACATCAGTAGCACATCAGAGTAAGATTTATCAGCAACAAAACAGTTATACAGCTTGTCCTCATTACGTGCTGGCAAGAAAGAAGCAGTTCACATTGCAGACTGTGCACTCCAGAAGAGGACACCAGAATGCAAAGTGCTGTATCTCAGTATCCTAGCTTACTGCATCTTCCACATCAACAACATTTCGTGCTATTAAGGGATGAACTGAGTGTAAACCAGATCCCATCAGTGACAAATACACACACTTACTGCTGACAGTTGGGTGAATCAGTTGTCAAGGACACAATGCAGAGACATAATTGGAGGTATGCTCCTTTTCTATCCCTGACACAACTGACTTAAAAGCGAATGTTATTGATGAGTAAAAAAGCAAGCCTGGGTGTCACCTTCAGCTTTCAGCTATCCAGGATGTTAAAACATAGCCTTAAGTCAGCGGACTTGAAGGACTTTCACTTTGGAGGGTTTGCTTTTTAACTGAATTCTCATTTTATTATTTAAATCAGTAAAATAACAGGCCTACATTAAAAAACCAACACGTGGTAGATACTGCTTTTTTATAGACATACTTTCATGGCTAACAGGACTGAAGCTTTGATTTCCTTTTCCAGATGACTGGTAGATATGAAATGTATGCAGACAAGCTCGCTGAAGCAGTCCAACCTTGTTTTACACCCAACATAATCGGATAGTGAAAGAGATCAGCTCAATACAATCAAATGGTACATAGCAAATGAAAAGGTACAACTTGGCATTGATTTACTATGCATTACAAGTTGTTATTTTCATGTTATTTCAATTCTCTGCAAATATTAAAGTTCAAAATGATGTGAAGTAAAATAATTTCAAAATGGGTTCTGTTTGTTAGTTCTTTTTTATTTACACCAATGATTCCAAACCTTCGTTCCTTATTAGAACTCTATTCAATGAAGAATACATCGACATAAAACGATGATGGCATTTATCCAGTATTGTGTACAGGGTTGCATAGTTTGATGGAGATTAAAAAAAAATTTTTTTACAAATGCTTTTTAATATGTTGAGTTGCACATGTCTGTTTGCTTCTGCTTTCCAATTTATACACTCTACCCAAATGCATGATTTAAGGAGAAAGGAAACAGAAACTGTTTTCATGGTTGTTTGGTTGGGTTTTTTGTTTGTTTGTTTCTTCCTTGTTTTTAATTGCCACCCATTTAATGCAGTTCTGCTAGAGCTAAATAACACCCCATACATGTCCTAGATGTTTGGAGATCTGTGTGTCCTGTAAGCCGTCACTACACTGGTTCTTTGTATTTCCTATCACACTCTATATTTCAGCTGAAGTTGGACTGCTGCCTTGGATGGCCTCCTCCAGGGTCCAGAAGCAGGGCTGAAGGCAGATGCTTTTAGCACATCCAGCAGCTCAGTGCTGTGCTGTGAGACAAAAATGGAAGAGGTAGCTCATGTAAATGGAAAGCCACAGAGTATAGTCAGTATAGTTACTGCATGGACTATTCTTAGTGTATACCAAAAGTTTGTTTTGCAGAGCTTAAGTGACGGAGTAGGCATTCAGGAAGTACAGGAGGAGTACAGTTTACAGCTTAGTAAGTATGAATATATATCTGAATCAAATGTTTGATCTCCTAAAAAGGAGAAATCCAAATAACCATTTAAGCTGTGCCAGTTAAGTATATAATATGCCCTCTAAAGATTTTCCAACATTTTTAATAATAAGCCAGTAAATAAATACAACTGCTGCATCATGCTACAGGGTTATCCATGACTTTAAACCTTTATTGAGAATGGCTTAATTACAAATAAAAATATATTTATGTATAAAATCCCTGCATGTAAAATACCCCCTCCTTTCCTATGGACAGCATGAAGGAAACAAAGTGACTGACTACACATTTTCAGAATGAGTGTTTTGATGGATGATCATGGAAAACAATGTGTCAGAAAATGCAGGTATTCTGGACACTTGGCCAGCGAGTTTCTCTGTGGCCTGAATTTGTGTCATTTAAATAGTCACCTTTTTGCTTTCCTTCTGCTTCTTCCTTGTATTTTCATCTCTCATCACCATATTCCATTTGGCTAGTAGAGATCTTGTTGCAGTGAGTGGAGTTCTCATTTCATCTGTATTAACTTAAACAGCTTTGGTTCTACATATTTTCAATTCTGTACATTTCAGACCATTTAGCATGCCCTTAAGTTCATGTTTTATACATAAGCTCAGGATTCAAATGTGGAAGCTAATTACAGTCACACATCTTTCATAACAATTTTATTATTTTTTTTTTGCTAACCAAGCCTGCTCTAAAAAAATAAATTCTGTGGCAGTTCAGTGCTACTGAATGGACTACCTGAAGGAAAATGCCTGGGTTAAGAAAGTACTTTTATCAACCTGTAATTTACATAGCTGTTAATTATTAACATAGTTAATACAATCCCTCTAAGCCAAACACCGTGAATTTGAACATGGATATAAAATTCCCAAGACCAGTAGCCAGTTGCTGACTGCTGCTGGAGGGATCAGAAGGCGTTATCTACTGTAGGATTTGTACTCTCATCATTTTCTGGGTTTCTACTAATATAGTGGTTCTGCTGCTCACAGATACATCCCAGTTTTTATTCATTTTGCATGGACAGCTGCCAGAATGTAATCCAGCTTCACTCCTGATAAAACAGGACCAGGTACACTGAGAGTTTCTTATTGTGTACATTTCGTGCTGAACTTCTCAGAGCCTACTGCACTTTACACTTACGTTGCTGTTTTTTTAGCTTCTGTACAAAGGAGTGATTTTTTTTTTGATTTTTTTTTTTTGATTTTTGATTTTACTATGCATACTTACTACTCCAGATACTTTATAGTAAGCCAGCAACAGCAAAAGATGGTTTCTCTTAGAAATTTTCTCATGCTGAAAGTATTTCCTCCACTAAATAACAACATCCCTTTATTGTTATTCCACGCAGTTCCAAAACCTGAACAGTTTCTTTCCTAAAGCCATGCCAAAGGTGTGAAATCTCTGGCTAAAGTGCAAAACAAAATTTTGCCAGCTGTACGTGAGTGCTAACGATTTTACCTACCTGTCAGAAATTGTAATGGCCAAATCTGAAGTATGTGGCTATTTCTACATTTTTACAGTGCTGCTCAGCACAGTCATTAAACCCTGGTAATACATGACAGGATTATGAATGGGCTACTAACAATTTCACTTGAAAATGTTTGAACAGAACTCCCACTTAATCCAAATGCAGCTGCAGTATAAGTTTTGTTTTTGTTTTTTGTTGCTATAGCAAAAAGAAGCTTGTATTCCCTGTATTCTTAATTGATTTAAGCTCTTCTGAGAAGCTCACTAAATGAACATAAATAGGAAAGTTTGGCTCAAAATATGATTCAGCATTTTAGTTACAATCTAGTCTCACTTGTTATTTAAAATGTACACACAAAACATACACTATTAGTGTGTGGATGATTTCTGTATTTGATTCATAAATGTATATTTAGATTTGGGTGCATCAGAAAATTGCACATATGAGTGCCATATTGTCTAGAGGATTTTGCAAAGTGCAGTGAAGACTCCTAGGTCCAAACAAATATTGTTACTTACACTTTTGGGGTAATACAGAGCTCTAGACAGTCATCCAAAAATATTTAGCAAAAGAGATGGAGTTTGCAGTGCAAACGAATAATCTCAGTAACTGCTATTCAAAACTTAATCCAATGGTATTATAAATGCTAAAACTGTGCAAGCTGAATTTTGTACATGGGAAGTTTCCTTGATTAAATGTTTCATTCCTATAATACTGATTAGCCAACAAGGCAATTCCATTATCTGAAAGTAAGGTGATTTAACATCAGTATTTCTTTGTTTCATAATTCCCTGCTGAATCTCAGATCCCTAGACTGAGGATGAAGATCAGCCCCTGATGCTTTGAAAGAGAGTGAAACAGGTATTGTCTGTTTTTTTCTGCTTTTGTTTACCTAAACCTATGCATCTGTTACCAAGTGTTGAAGTTCATAATTTTGGTGCTTTTTTTCCTTATGTGTACAATTTGAAAATAAGCTCCAAGTGAACAGGCTTTGGGCCTGTATTTCAAAATTACTGTCAGATGTGCAGTGTTAAAAATGAGGGGAAAAAAAACCCTATGACATACATTGCAAAACCAGATCTTTCATCCGGAATAAAAAGGTAAAGACAGCATTGCAATATAGTCCTATCAATGTCTATAAAGCCTCCCTTGTTTAAGATCCCACTGCAGTTCAGGAGGAAGGTCTCTGCAGGGGGTGTCCTGAGACAAGCAGCCAGCTGCTGTGCAGGCTGCACCAGAAAGGACCAGAAGTAACAGCTGTGGGTGTCAGCTGTCTGTGTAGATGAACAAAATATCCTCATCTGTGCCATAACTTCTCCTGGCTTCTTCAAAGTTTCTGATGCTGGTGCAGCATGTCCCTATGTAAAAGAGGAACAAAGCGTTAGTAAAAAATTCAGAAGATGCCTGTGAAGGGCTCCTGTTCTGGATCTAGCAGACTCTGTATACAAAGAAAAGTAACTAATATATTTATCAGCTTATGTTACAGCTTTACTCACTGTAGTTTATCTTCTCATCTCAAAGGCATTGTTCACAGAAGTAATGTTGTGAATAGGTATTAAATTGGTCATCTTGCTATAGTCAGCACAGAGGTACAGTTCAGTACCTCTCAAACCTCTATCAGTTTGCTAGAATGTGCATCTCAGTGCCTCAAGTAAATCACAGAACAAATTTCTGCACTCATTTAATAAATGTAGCAAAACCTATTCTCACAAACTGGTTAGTGATGCTTGAAATACATGCATGCTAAAATGGGAAGTCCATATTAGTGTGGCTTTGCATTATGAAAATGTTAGTGATGAGGTGGTTGACAATTCACCCAAAAGGAGCAGGCTACTCACGGTCAGCATAGGCAGGGTTGTTGTAGTAAATACTCCCTGAGGCTGTGTTGTAGCCACATAACACAATGAAATGGCCCTGGTAGTCAGGATTCCTGCAGAAGCACTTCTGTCCAATGGGTAGGAAGCAGCAGTATTTGACAGGACTTGAGCAAAGATCACACAGTAACAAGACTGCATTCACTAGGACAATGGCTATGTGACCTTGGGACAGGTGTTTTTGGATGTCTTGAACTGTTACTGTGCTGTGGGGGGAAAAAAAAAGTCAGGTTTTCAGTGAAGTTAAAACCTCCAGGGTTTGCTACAGAGAAAGCCTGTCCAAATTCAAGGTCTTTTGATCTCACTGCTGCTTCTGAAGTGCAGAGCAACAGCATTGGATTCTGAAATGCTAGAATGTATGTATACTCTGAACAATCAGATGTCTGTGAGAAGAGTATTAAAGGAGCTGGCAACTTGAGAGACTTGAGGGAAAGTCTTAAGTGAAGTGTTCCATCCTGCCATTAGAACTTGATGGTTAAAGACTGCATGCTAACTAACACATGCCCAAATTCGTCTCTGTCACAAATATGCATATTGTGCAGATAGTTTGCACTATCTGGTTCTTTTGAGGCTACGTTCTGTAACACCTCCTACAGAGAACAAGTATTAATGAATAACAACCTAAAATCTCATTTGTTAAAAGCTGTCCTTCACTGTGTATTCCAGATGCATTAGAACTCATCACTTTGATGTGTTTCAGACATAGGGCTGTGTCTTATACACGACTGAACTTGTGCTTTTTGATCTTTCCGATGTTGCTTCTCCTCTTTGATGCCCCAAACTCAGTACTGCACAGGTAGATATTCACTCTGTCCCTGCCTTGATCGAGGACGTGATCCTTGAAAGCAAGATGGACTGACTGTCCCTTCTGTGTTGATGCAGCTTTAGTTAACAGGTGGTGCCATACAGACTCTGTATATGTGAAAAAAGACACTTAACTATTCTATTAATTAAAAGTTGCATTGCAGCATTCAAATAATGCCCTGGTACAGGCTATCCTGTACCCTCTTTCCTTTTCTTAATTATTCATCCCACTTTGACAACAGAGATCTAAATCCAGCTTCACTACAAAAAGGGATACAACTCAGGCTAAACATGGACACTTGATTATTTCCCATCCAGAGTGTCACTGTCAGCTGTGAAACAGTTCTACAATTTTTTGTCCTCTCCTGGATTTACAGTTCTTTCACTGAGGTTCCTTATTTCATCCTCTCCTTGTCAAAGGCTCATATGCCATCTTTTCCTTTGTGCTTCTATCTAGGAACAATGGGTTGTGTGTCCACATAGCATTTTCCTTAATTCATACTACAGTGGTACTTAACAATGGCCAGTTAAAGCACTGAAAGCATTCCCTACGGGATAATCCTAATGGAAAATCAAATTGAATACGTAATAGTCAACTCCCATCAGCATTTTCAAATCACTCTTGTCATTACTGCTCCTCAGACTTCGCTGTTAATGTCCATTCTTTCAAGACATTTAATAAAAAGACTAATTCACAAAAAGGCTGAAGGTTTCATTTCAGCCTATCTTTCACCAGTTAAACTCAGTGACTAACAAGAGACCCAGAGTCTCCAGCAAGAAAGGAGAGAACAATAAGCTTACCACTTCTCCACCAGCACCTTGGAGGCTTTGGCTTGTGCAAAGAGCTGATTCACTCGATTCTCTTCCGTGTCAAAGTGCTTCCTGTAAAATGACTGGAGACAACAGAAATTGTGAACTGGAATGATGTTCACCTTAGGTAACTTATCATTTACAATCTCTACTAGCAAGGCCCTGTACACGTTTTTGATGAGAGGATAAAAGCTCTCTCTCCCTCCGTTTTACTGCTAATAAGATAAGAATTCTTGCTCTAAATTATCACTTTAATTTCATTCCTGGTCACTTACTGTTGTAATTTCCAAGCAGTGACTATTCAGCTGCTGACATGAAGGAGGTCTCTCTGATTTGTACTGGGCAGAAGGCTACATCACAAAAGCTACTGCTGCTGTAGGTGCTCACTAGCAAACTTGGAAGAGGCCAAGCTCTCACAGACACAGAGGCTGAGCTGGTCTCTCACCTCTAGAGGTGGTTCCTCCAGGTCTGGGCTGAGTCATGGTGATGGGGAAAGTTGGAAGCTAGCACTGCTTCTGCCCAGGCTATGACTGTTCTGTAGGCAGGTGGAGGGCTTCAGTCTCCAAGGCTGTTGAATAATCTGTAACTTGTCGTGAATGCTACATAAAAACTTTTTAAAAAACAAAACAAAACAAAAAAACTTTATATTATGGAATCAAAGATGTAAAAAAAGATGGGAACATATCTATATTCTGCTTTCAAACTGATCCATACCAGTTTGGGCAGCGGGCAAACCTTGTTTCCAGGAGCTATGGCTAACTGGCAGTAAGACAGCAGAGGCATTTTAACATGATGCATAGGGGTCCCTTTTAAAACTGCCTGTCATTTCCCAGTAGATGAAAATACTAACCTGATTTTTGTAGCCCTTGTCCACTCCAAGTGTCTGGGTGCAAAATTTATGCTTAACACCAAAGTGCCGCATTAGGTAGGCCAGGTCAATAGTCCAGATACTCTTTGTTAACCGGAGCTCTTGGATGGCTTTCTGAAATTCATCATTGTCCAAATGATCCAGGTACCTATGGTATTAGTAAAGGTAGGGGAAGGGAAGCACAGGTCTTAGGAGAAGCACAGTATGTGCTGTAGCCCAAACCTCCATATCCACGGGACAGAAAAACTGATACAATGGGCTTGGCTAAGTAATAACTATAAAACAACCCACAAATGAGCCACAAAGTTAAGGGAAGGAAGCAGAGAATACATAAATGAATGAATTTATTTCTGACTTTTCTTATTGGAAATATACAGGTATCTCAACTGCTTTATAGTGCTAAAAGCATACAGGATGCTGGACAATAGGCAAGCTATACTGAGCAAGTATAGAACTATCCTGAAGGGCTTACAATCTACATATACAAGGTTAACAGAACAAATGCAGAAGGGAGCAATTAAAGACTAAAAGCTGCTTCAAGCAACAGATGAATTTCAAAAGGAGGAACAGTAAAGGAAGTTGATAAATATTCAAAGGAAGCTTGCTTAGTCACAAAAGGCAGTAAGGGGAGAGATGAAGTCTGAAGAAAGCTTAAGGCAGGTTGCAAAGGGGTGGGGAAGGGCAGTTACAGAGAGTTCTGGAGATCAAAACAAATGGAATTAAACGAAGAAAAAAAACAAAACAAAATGTAGAATTGAGGAAGCAGGACAAACAAGGTCAGATCGGCAAGGTGAGAAGATTAATCTTGAATGCTGAGTTTTGGACAGTCTGGTGTGGCAAAGAGGTTAAAGGAAATGAAGAGGCAGAGGTTACAGAAGTCAAGATGGGAATTACCAGCACACGGACTAACGTCTTGGCAGAAGGGATGGAGAGAAATGAAAATCTTCTCCTTCATATCTACTAAGTGGACATCTAAATAGGTATTTCTCCTGCACCTAAGCTCATGTTCCTCTGTGGAAGGAAAGAGGAGTTCAGCAGAACAGCTACAGGTTCAAAAAAAGAAAAAAGAAAAAAAAAAAGATGGCAATATAGTGCATAGCTGTGAAGTTGAAACCACTCCTGGAACAAAAACCATTCACCCCACAGGCTGGGGGTTCAGCAGGACAGAGACAGTATACTCAGAAACTAGGATAAACCTGCCCATTGCATAATGATACTGAAAGGAATTGTGTGACTTGCTGTGGCAAATACCAGTTCTGAATTGTAACAACAGGAAAGAGGGATAACTTCTTATCAGCTTAAGCATGCCAAACTGCTTAATTGTTAGCTCAGTGCTGATCAATCAAAACAATTATTCAAAAGGTCTTAAGGTTGTCTTAGCTTGTCTTTTCCCTTTCTTCTGGATTGCTGTGCTAGGCTCTGGCAGCAGTAATTCTCTAAGGGTATTCAGGGATATGTGCTCTTGTAAGGCTAAGGAAAATTCACAGCTGCTCCAATATACCTCATCTCCCTCGACATTGCTTCCTGACACCCTCTCCCATGGGTTGGGATTGCCCACCCCTTCCAATGAAAACAGCACTTACTGTAGCACCATCCTGGAGCAGGCCAGCCCGCAGTCCCAGTGGTACAGCTGCTGAATGATGGGCACTTTCAGCTGCACACATTCAACTGCAGTGAAAACACTCCATGTGAGTAAAATGTAAAAGCTGTCAGTCATTACATGGGAATGTTTTTCTGTACTTCACCATTCCAAGTCAGCTTGTTCTCAGCTCTGTATTCTATGCCACAAAAAGTCATAGGTCAAATGGGTAGAAAACAGACAAAGCCATGATCTCTAGGCAGTGATTTCTTACAAGCCCTATGGATTTCAGCCTCTTCTACTGCTATGTTTTTTTCCTTATTGTAATTTTTTCAGATAAGACAGCTCACAAATGACACCATTTGGCCTTTCATAGAAGGGCAAAGGAAGTGAGACAAAACCCAATCTCTATCAAGAAGTTCTGCAGTACCAGTCATTCATCCCTCGTAGTTCCTTTATAGGTGGTTGTGGTGGTTTCAGTTTCAGAAAAGCCCAGATTGCTTGATGGACTGAAGTGTTTCCGCTTGGCATTGCAACTTCAAAGTCAATCCAAGCGAGTTAATCATGAAAGGCTTTTCTTAATGACTTTACCTTCAATCTGGAACAGAGCCTTGGAAACCTTCGCTAACACAAAGTCAGCTACGCTTCTGGATAGGGATAAAAAGCATTCAACGTCCTGGAGGGCCGGTGTAGTTTCAATGCAGCTTGATTTGTAAAACTTTATGGATAATGTTTTGCAATTTTAAACTGTTTTCTCACAGACTTATGGCTTACTGCAGCAACAAGCCAACGCAGTGCATTTTCTCAATCACGCCACCGGGTTTAATCATAACTTTGGAAACTGGCACACCCATTGGTGTATTCAGTATTTGTTAGCAACGTTGATTATACTTCAGTCTCCGGAAGAAGAAACAGACCCTCAAATCCCACTTGAAGCAGATCACACACAATCACAGAATGGCCCGGGTTGGAAGGGACCTCAAGGATTGTGAATCCTCAATCCCCCCACCACAGGCAGGGCCACCAACCTCCCCATTTCATACCAGCCCAGGCTGCCCAGGGCCCCATCCAAACTGGCCTTGAACACCTCCAGGGATGGACGGGGCATCCACAGCCTCTCTGGGCAGCTGTTCCAGCACCTCGCTGCTCTCATAGCAAAGAACTTCCCCAGCTTACAGGTCTGTAAGCACTGGCGGTGTGTTACCGGCCGGTGACCATCCAGGGCCCCGCGACACCTCCACAGCTCACAGGCTTTGGTTCCTGTTCTCCATACTCTCTGGCTGCGAAGGTAACAACCAGGCCGAGCGCTGCCCGGCTGACATCCCCGCCCCCCGCAGAGCTGTCAGCTCCGTACGCCACGGCCCGACGCTCGGCTGTAAACAAGGCGGAGCGCTTTCAGCCCCCCCCCCCCCCCCCCCCCCGCGCCGTCCGCCCCCTCCCCCCCCGCCCCCCGCCCGGGTGAAAACGGGGGGGGGCCCTTCCCCCCCCCCCCCCCCCCAACTCCGCAGAGGCTCCGCGCTCCCCGGGCCGCAGCTGCACTGACCTGCCTGCGGAGGGGGCTCTCCCGGCTCCCGGGGGCTCCTCATGGCGGCGGCCGCCCGCTCACTGCCCGCCCCGCCGGGCCGGGGGTAGCGGCATGCCCTGCTGCGGCGCTGGCTCCTCCCGGCTGCGGAGAGGGCGGGCAGCGGGGCGGCCGCTCGGAGCTGGGAGGGAGGGAGCTGCTCGCGGGGGGGCCAAGAGTGAGGCGGAACCATCGTGCCGAGGCGCAGCGGACTGGAGGGGCGGGAGCGGAAGTGGGCCTGCGCAGCTTCACTTCCGCTTCCGGGGGCGCGGTGCACGGCGGGAAGGCGGAGGCCATTAGGGTGCGTGTGCGGCTCCGGGCGGTTGGCGGGAGGTGAGTGTCGGTGAGCAGAGGCTCGCTGTAGGGGTTGGCTGTGTGCCCTCGGGTTCTGAGGGCGGTGGGCAGGGCTTCGAGCGCGGTAGCGGGGAGCTGAGGGGGTGGGCTGCTCTCAGCCTTCCCACCTGGCCGGGCCTCGGGGCGGGCCGAGGGCTGCGCGCGAAGGCCGCGTGTGGGGAGCGCTGCGTTCTGTCAGGCGGAGCACTGAGGGCTGCGGCTGTGCAGCTGTGTATTGTGGAAGCGGTGAGGTTTTTGTTTGAGAGAGAAGGTCACCTCCTGTAGTCAAAGCCGAGCTGCAAAACAGCTCGTAGGTTGTTTTCCTTGTTTCGCTTTTATTTTTTTTTTCTCCTTGTCCCAGGAGTAGAGCCGCAGCACTGCAGCCATGTCGATTGGAGTGCCCATTAAAGTCCTGCATGAGGCAGAGGGCCACATTGTGACCTGTGAGACCAACACCGGGGAGGTGTACCGAGGGAAGCTCATTGAAGCTGAAGACAACATGAACTGTCAGGTGTGCAGCTCAAGATGGATGAAAAGAAGTTCGTCCATCTAATTTTGGAAACAGTTACACCCAGCTGACTGACGGCGTGATTTAAAGACCTTTGCTTTTAGTCTTAGGATAATTAAAACCCTTCTGCTCTATGCACTTAGAGTAATGAAACGAATTCCAGGTTACTGACCACGCCAAAAGGGACAGAATTGGGAATTCTTGTTCCTGGTTCTTAAGATCTTCCTCTGTAAACTCCTTTTCTGCAGGAGTTCTTTGCTTATTATTACTCAATTTAATAATGAATAAGCCTGATCTGGTGGTTGGTGACCCTGCATGTAGTAGGGGGTTGAAACTCGATGATCATTGTTGTCCTTTTCAACCCAGGCCTATAAATTCTGTGATTTATGAGCTTAGAGCTGTGCTTAATGCAGATTACTTTAAGGCATTGCAAGAGGCTTAATTTTGATTGACTTCATGCAAGTCGTAGTTGAAATCAAAATGTTTCCTTAATAGCTGGGACTTGTAGAACTTTATTAAAGCTGTTTGAATAAGAAAACAAAACTAATAAAACTAACTAAGCAAGTGGGGAGAAGGGGAAAATAGAGAGTTTGCTTAAATTATAGAAGGCTTAAGAGTATGTTTAAGTGGTCATAGATGCCTTGTACCACAACAGCAGTTGAGAAGGCAGTATGCTTTACATGGCTTTGAGTTTGTTACGTGAATCCTGGTTGTATATTCTACAAGCTGTAGTAGTGGGAGTCTGAAACTATGTTTAAGGCCTCTGAGAACACTGTCTGATCTTTACTTTCCAGATGTCCAACATAACGGTGACGTACAGAGATGGGCGAGTGGCACAGCTTGAGCAGGTGTACATCAGAGGCAGCAAGATACGGTTTCTAATTTTACCAGATATGTTGAAGAACGCTCCTATGCTAAAGAGCATGAAGAATAAGAACCAGGGTTCTGGAGCTGGCCGAGGAAAAGCAGCTATTCTCAAGGCTCAGGGTGGGTACAGTGTGTTTGTGATCTGGTGTTCCCTCCTTACCTCCCTGTTTTGCTGTACAGGAACTGGGAAGTTTTCATCCCTAACGCTAAGCAAACATGAGCTGTAAGAAGCTGGATGAGTGATGGCAGTCAAGACTCAGACTGCTTGATGCATTATACTGATACTGCACATAGTTCAGGAATAGTAAGTGGCCTTGCTGGAGTTAGATAATACTTTAGCTTTGGTTTTCTGGTAAATGTGGCTGCTGGCTGTTTGGACTAGCCAAGGAAGGATCTAAGTGTTCTTAAGCTTTAAAAAAATATATAAAAATGCTAGGTTGATACTTAAAGAATTTTGAATCAGTAACTGTTAGCCATTCTACAATTCATCCTCTTTCATACCGTTTTCATGTGAACAGTCTCGTTATAGCAAGATAGAGAAATAATCACGGGCTGTGAAGCCCTTGGTTAACCCTAGCAAATCCAGTAAGGATGTGTGGGGAAGTAACATCTGACAAAACATAGTGAGTTCTGTCACAAATTTCATGAAGAGCAGGAGTTCTTAAATCTCACTGGCTACAAATTCATGCAGATTAGAATGAGAACAAAAGTGTGTTAATATTTCATTGCTCTTAATGCTGTTATAAAAAGCAAAGCTGTGTAGCTGTTGGGTACAGTTGTTTTCACAGATAACTTCCGCTTATTTTATCACTTCCTGAACCTTATACTATAAGTTAGCTTCCGTGCTTGTAAGGTTTGTCAGTTGGTGAGATAAATACAACGTTGCATCAAATTCATGTCATCCCTGATGTTTTCTTTCTTCAGTGGCTGCAAGAGGAAGAGGCCGTGGTATGGGTCGTGGCAACATCTTCCAGAAGCGAAGATAATTTTGGCCTTGACCAGTATGCTTTTTTTTTTTTTTTTTATTAGAGGGGCTCTTAACTTGTCTACATAGACGTTGGTAACTTCTGTTTAATAAATGTTTCTGACAAAACCTTGTCTGCTGTTGTATGAAAGAGCTCCTCTTAGGCACGTTGGAGTTCTGGCTTCTTTCTGTAGAAGCAAATGCATTGGAGGTTGATTTCAAAGTGAGTTGTCTAGAAAACAGTGGACTTGATATCTGGTTTTGACTTCTTTGTATTTTTGTGTGATGCAATCTTGCTTTCTCCTTGTTCAGTAGTGCTGTTACCCTCTAAAGAAGGCATTCTTGATGAAGAATTTTTAAATGTTGTTTTAAAGTTGTGTTAACATCTGCATTTACAGAACAAACAACCAACTTGAAGCAACTTCTAGAGAAGCTTCATATGGATCTATAATAAATACAGGTCCATCTTCAAAGCTGTACATTGAGCTTGTATTGTATTTCTTACTTCTCTCTTTGGATGCAGGGAAAACTATTCATTAGGAACATGCAACTAATATTTAGTAGACAGACCATTTTAGCCCGAGTTTGTACTTGTCTGAGGTAATTTGATTCTGGCTGTATTGGCAGTTACTTGTTTTTTACTGATGCCTGGGCGGAGAAGCCTGAATGTGGAAGGAAAAAAAAAATAATTTTCAAGCATTGATTTGAAATGTTTCTTATGAATCTAAGAGATGTGACTTTTCCTACACAGAAATTGTCATCCATTACACAGGCTAACCTTTTGAACAGCACTTAGGCCTGACTTTAGCTTTTGTTAACATCTGTACATGATCACAGTTCACAATCTCATCTGTGTGAGGCCAGGTTTAGCTCTAGCTTTAGCTTTTTTTTGCTTAAAGTAACATGTAGCTGGCTTACTGACATTAATGGTTGAAATATTTAAATTCAACTCTCCTGTACCTAATTGTACACTTCCATACAGTCATCAGTCTATAAATGTATGAATGAGTCCTGCTTTTCTGCTCTGCTGTGTAAAGACCCCCTGTGTGCAGACATGGAAGTTGAACTAATGTAGTCACTTGTTGAATTGTCTGTAAATAAAGCAGTGTTTGATTAGCAGGGGTATTCTAGTGAGCTGTGCTTTTTTTGGGGGGGGGGGTTAGTAGTGATCCTAAATATTTGCATTAGGAACATCTGTAAAATGTGTTTGTGGTATGCTTGGGCTTAATTGTAGAGACTTAATTTCTTTCTTGTGCTTACGTGAGGAACCTGTCCGAAGGTTTCCACAAAAAACAGCTTTAAAACATTGTATGTGAGCCATATTTGTATTCAAGTGAGCACCTGGAGGGGTTTGGTAGTGATGTTTATCACTTTCTTGTGAAAATGTGTTCCTTGAATCAGCAGTCACTCAGAGGAGACCCCTGGCTTACACCCACTGATCACTCTGTTCCCTCTGTAAAGTACTGGCAGGTAAAACTGCAGTGCTGTATCCACAGAGTGCAGCCTTTCTAATAACTAGTTGAAAGAGTTGTTTGTGGAACTCAGTCAGTTTAGTTCCTGCTCTTACGTGGGACAGAGGACTTCTGTTATTTTCACAGGATTCCCTTCCCATGTCTACGCAAATGCAACTCAATTCTGCAAGACTGTTCTGAGAAGGATCATCTGAAAATCAAAGCTGAAGCCCATGTTGAATTTTGTTTACTAGGCTGATGTTTTTTAACACAAAAAAATTCTATCTTATTGCTGTGCCAGGAGCTTCATCATAAAAATTTAACCGCCTGCTCGTGGTAGTCCTACTAATTAACACCTGGGATCTCTGGAAATGGGTTGGTAGGTAAGACTGGGTGTGTTCTGACGACAACCACTACCTTCACTTGCCTCAGGTATCACAATCTGGCAACATCTGTTTCACTAGCAGATAGGATTATTACCTGCATGCTTCCTTCATGCTGTGTTAATTGGTTTTTATCCTTTTTAATATATTGGATTTGTGTTGCTAACCTAGTCTGAGATTTTCTCCCCTGGGGTTACTTTTCTATCTACAGGTAAAATAGGGATACTTGAAGCAAGTATCTGCTGCAAGATTTTATTGGATGTTTTTTTGGCAGCTGGAACTGCCTTCTCTTCCCAAAGCCAATATCTGATAAAAATTTGAGGTTGATTAGTGTCAGAATAAATTGCTACGAGTATAACCTAGTACAGGAGCAGATGTGCTGAAGGATGAGAACCTCTGTTGAAATAGGGTTATTTTTGTTATCCTGGTTGTGACTGATGTGTACCATGGGTGCCTAAGGAATCACAGAATGACCAGGGTTGGAAAGGATCATGAATCTCCAACCTTTCTGCCATGTGCAGGGCCACCAACCTCCCCATTTAATACCAGACCAGGCTGCCAGAGCTCCATCCAGTCTGGCCTTGAACACCTCCAGGGATGGGGCATCCACAGCCTCTCTGGGCAGCTGTTCCAACACCTTACCCCTCTCTGTAAAGAATTTCCCCCGACATCCAACCTAAATCTCCCCTCCCTCAACTTAAAACCATTTCCCCTCATCCTGCAGTTATCTATACTTTTGAAGAGTTGATTCCCCTCCCCTCTGTAGGCTCCCTTTAGGTATTGAAATGCTGCAATGAGGTCACCCTGCAGCCTTCTCTTCTCCAGGCTGAACAAGCCCAGCTCCCTCAGCCTGTCCTCATAGGGGAGCTGCTCCACTCCCCTAATCATCTTGTGGCCCTCCTCTGGACCCTCCAACAGCTCCCTGTCTTTTTCGTACTGGGGGCTCCACACTTGGATGCAGTATTCCAGATGGGGCCTCACAAGAGCAGAGTAGAGGGGAACAATCACCTCCCTGTCCCTGCTGGCCACCCCTCTTTGGATGGAGCCCAGGCTACCATTTGCCTTCCGAGCCACAAGGGCACACTGCTGGCTCATGTTTAGTTTTTCATCATTCAAGGCCCCCAGGTCCTTCTCCACAGGGCTGCTCTCAAGGGCTGCTCCTTCCAGTCTGTATGGATGCCTGGGATTCCTCTGGCCCAAGTGCAAAACTGCACTTTGCCTTTACTTTAACTTTTTTGCACTTTACTTTAAACACTTAATAGCTCTAATCCACATCAGTGTTGAAGAAGATACTGCATTTTGCGTAAACAAAAATCTTTGTATTATGAAATCAGGTTGAAGCTGGGTCTGGGATGAAATGCTCACATTCTTCAGAAAGAAAAATATTGGGAATTAGTGTTAAAATGTTTGAAGTTTTGTACTGGTAGGAACAAAAGCCAAGACAGGCAACATCTTATTGATGTCACTGCTTAAAATTTTACTACTACATTAACAGATATGCTGGGTTGTTACAGGCTGCTCTGAAGATCCTGTGTGTTTTCTTGTACAGTGATAAATCCATATTTCATACTAACAAATGATATCTCATCCACTAGATGGCTCTGTTGGTAATGAAATATGGGAAACCAGAACCCTCTGGAAGGGAAAAAGTGCGATGAACATAACTTCTGGTGTAAACTTCATCAGCACAATACTATTAAAAACTCTAGCATGAAAATACTGAGCTTATTTTTCTTTCTCTTCAGTGCTTCCCCAAGTGCTGGCTTCGTAGTCACCCAAGTTATTTTGGTTTGGTGCTGTGTGTTTTCCTCATACTTGGCTAACTAGGCGTCTGCACTTTGGTAAGTGGTACAGAGTCCTCTTCTTCAGCCTATCAAGTAATCTGTTTCTCTGGGATGGTGGTTGCTAGGGATAGATAGAGACTGTTACTGGCTGAGGCCTCGTTGTGAATTTATCCCTTTGATTCAACCAGTGTAGATGCCTTTTGAAGTACTCATGTGGGACAGAGAAGCTGCACTGCTGCCAGGTAGAAGTTCACCTGTTATTCCCAAGTGAAGATTGAGGTTGTACTCCTGTACAAAAACAGAGGACACCGATAACAGCAGCAAAGAGTTAAATGGTTGGAGAAGGCAATCATTTGAAGCAATAGCTTTATACAGAACTATGGGACTTTTCCTCTCTCACCAGATGTTTTCATCCCTCACATGTGCCCTTCTGCTCTCCAGGTGTGTCTAAATTCCATTTGATCCAAAGCTATACTTGTCTTCCATTCATTTTCCAAGGAAATTGCAAAATATGCCTGAAAGGTATTGTGTTATGAATGAGTGACTGGGAAGGGATGCTCCACAGATGAGATAAGTGGCAAGCTGTAGCTTCTTGCAGTCTGATTACATGCTACATTGTAAAAGCCCCTTTCTCTAGGGTAACAAAACTTGTTTAATACCAACTCTCAAAACTGTGGGAGAAGCCTCTTAATCTCCTTCCTCTGCCAGTGAAAGGGTGCAGTAAAGGGATGTAGTAAAGGGATGTGACCCCTAGATGTCCAATGCCCTTCAGAAAACTTCTTCTAGAAGGGCTGAATGGAAGATACAGATTTCTGGTGCTGGTAGCCAGGATAGCTGCACTGTCTTTGTCTTATTGCTACTTAAAGCTTCATAGTGAGCTTTCATTAAAGTAAGGGTGTTCAATTTTTTTTGCCATTGTAATATGAAAAATGTTGGAAATTTCTCATCCCAGTGGAGCAATGATTTGGTAATTCAGTAATTCAGCAAAAGATGGAGTTCTGCATACAAGTATCAAGGATTTAGTTGCTCATTTCTCAACCCTGGACTAAAATGGAGAAGGAGTTCTTCCTGAGTTCTTTGATGCTTCTCTGCTCACAAAAGCAAAAAATAAAATCCAGATTTGTGCATTTTTGTATATAAACTGATTCCACACACAGAGAGGGCTGGTCCTTCCTCTTTCAATAGATTAGATAATGCTCAATTGGTGGGGCCATTCTGCTCAGTATTTCTATGCAAGGAAAACTAGAACCACTGCAATGAAAACCTTGAGCTGCTGTGCCTTGAATTGCCTTGAAATGGATTGTGCTGCAGATTGCTTTGCAAGTAAGGTGATATTTTCCCCACCTCCTAATCTGCTCATGGACAGATCATGGCTGTGGACAGAAGAGCTACCATATGATTACAGCATGCTGGTGCCTGAGCTGCCAAAGCTACACTTGTCTGCAAGTATATAGCCAGATCAAGTTGCATTTTAACTGCTTTAGGCATCTTTTTTTTTGCCTGGTCCTGTAATAATGTTTTCTTGTAGTGTCCAGAATACCTTGGAGGTAAATGAATGGGGAAATGCTGCCCTCCTCCACTCATTCTAGCTGTTCTTCAAAGACTAGAGCATAGAATTACGTAACTCTGTGTGAAGACTGGCGTACTTTATGGCCAGAAAGTTTGCGGTGTTTTTACTTCCCCTAATTTAGACTTCTAACAGGAAAAGTATTTTGGTTTTGTGTGTGAATTGGTTGTTCCTATTAGGCTATTATTCCTGGCATGGGGCTAGTCATTGCATAAGCAAGCATTGTGCAGTCCCCTGCTGCTCAGCAGAGACTGTCAAATAGGAGCCTATGAAAAGTGGAGGTCTTCCAGCATCATTAATTCAGGGGAGAGTGTTGTAGCCCTGGCAAAGAAACAGACTGTATCCAGAAGATGTGTAGTTATGCTGAGAGAGATGAAAAGAATAGCAGAAAAAAAGCACTATTATTGTGGGTTGGTTTGTTTTGTTTTGTTTTTTGGTTGGTTGGTTGGTGGGTGGGTTTTTTTGCCTGAAGATTGAAAATCTGTTTTCTGGTAGGGGGCTTGCTGTTTCCAGTTCAGTGGAGAGATGTTACTACGTCCACTCCAGAGCAAACCACTGCTTGTTGTGAGGCAAAACTGCTTGCTATTTGTCTCACAGAGCCTAAAATGTTGATGGAGAGTGGAACAGAGCAGTTAGAGGGAGTATCAACAGTGCTGGGCTGCAAGGGGAGGCAAAGGGAATGCCTGAATCTGTGGGGAGATGGTGTGGTTTGTGAAAGAGGCCCTTTAGTTTCTTCATGTCTCCACGCTGTGAAATGCCTGACCACATGCAAGTTTTCATGTTGTTGTTATGGTTTGTTGGTTTTTTTTTTCTAAGCAAAACTGCTACAGGGAATAAAGAGATTGTCACCTTGCATTTCACAAGGAGAGATGGAGATTGAGCCGTAGTGAGGTTCAGTGTCTCTGGATCTCAGGGACAAAATCTGCAGAGGCCCTGTGAATGCTCTGACTGCTGGAGTCTCCCTACAAGGTGCATCTCCAAAACTCTGACGCAGAAGTGATGGTCTCGAACACTCTTGCATCAGTCTGCTATTGAACTGTAAGCTGCTTCATAGTGCTTTTTGGATTTGACACTTCTCAGGATATTCAGGTTGCTCTGCCTGTATTCTGAAGGTTTATAGGCAAGTTGCTTGTCAAGACAGCCATATTTCTTATCTTGCAAGGTAGGTGAATCACTGGCCAAATATACTTGGATACTGTGCTGAGAGCACCTTGCAGTTTGCTTTGTCCACGTACAAGAAAAGATGATGAAAGGAGGGCTATGAATAAGAATAATCTTCTAATCAAGAGACTTGGTTCTGTTTTCAGGGGGTGGGGAAGCCTCTTTCTCTGCCCCACCTGGCAGAAGAGAACAAACCTCAGCAGCAGAAATGTGCATTGGCTCTGTTTACCTATTTTAAATGTGTTGAGTGCAATTAACATCTTAATAATCAAGGAAAAGATTTGTTGTTTCTAGAAGGAACCATCAGGGTTGTATATTTGAGCTTTTTGAGGAGAGGGAAGGTTGGGGGGGGGGGGGCTGGCAGTACTGCTGGCCCTCAGGAGACACACTGTGCAGCTGAGAATGTGGCAATGCATAAACTCATGTGGTGGCATTTGAAGTTGCTCACTGATGTTTTTACAGCCCTCTAAAATCTGAAGTAGATGGCAAGATGAATAGGTTTTTGTTTTAGTTTTTTTTCCTCTGACTTCATCCACCTGAGGGATGGAAATGAACTGTGGAGACTCTGACTCTTCTGTAACTAAAAAAGGCATTGCTGTTTGCTGCTTCACAATTGAATAAGCTCCTTTCTACATCTCAAATATCTCTAAAATAGCTCTACAGCAGGCTTTTTTGTTTTTTTCCTTCACAGAGCTCAGTTATCAGCCAATATCAAACCTCTTTGAAGAGTGCTGTGAAAAGCTGCCCCTCAGAGGCCCCTCCAGAGCCAGGGAGGAGTGCATCATCTTGGCTGCAGCCCTCACCTTTTGCTTTTGAGGACAGCTTGGCTGCTGCTCTGTGGTTTGGGGAATGCACATAGAGGAAATGCTGCTTTCTCCTTTTCTCTGGGTATTCGTTAGGATGAACCCTCTTTGTTTTGCCTTTTTGCTACAAACTTTTTTCTAGTTAATAAGCCATATTTGACACAGAGTAAGTGGGTGAAGCTCTAGGGAGCTCATTAGAGTTTTTCATATCAGAATTTGACTGCCAGTACATGAAGTCTAATCCTAACCCTAGGCTGAGATTTGTGTCGCAGGATGTGCTGAAGCCTCTGGCTAGGGCTGTGTACAGGGAGGGCTCTGGCAGCCCTCACTTCTTGCTTTGCTTTCAGTGTTTCCATTGCCTCTTTTTCAGACACAGCAGCCCGACCCCTATGCTGATGCTGAAATGAGTGGCAAAACATCTACCCTGTTTTCTCTGCAGTGGGGCAATGAGCTTAGAGACTGTGTGTATGAGGTCTGGGTTCATTTCTTCTTGTTGAGGGATGGCAGGAACAGCAGATAAGAACCTGGTTTACATGGGTACAGGGGAATCCTCCCCCAGATACTCCATATCAGAGATGAGGGATGGACGTAGTCAGGGCTGAGACCCAGAAGAGGGTAGCTTGCTGCTGGAGACCCAGCGTCTGAAGATCTGGTGGCATGTCAGAATCATTCCTTGGTGTCCTTCATCTCACTGCCTTTCAACTGTAGCTTTTAAAAAACAAAATCATCTGCCCAAATATAGTTGGAAAAATGTGCAGTTGGTTTCTGACACCAGCACTTACTGCCCTCTCTAGCCGTGCCTGCTAGTTCCAGACAGGGTTCCTGGACTGGGCTCTGCTAATCCTAGGGTTATCTCTGCTGGGTGAGCCTGGGGGTCTGCAGAATAAAGGAAGAGCTTATTAGTTGCAAGAAAGTTAAGATAAAGGCATGCACACCAAACTTGGGTCCACAAACCAAAAGACTTCATGGGAGCAAGAACAAAGCTCCGCTCAGCTGTCTGACATGGTGACCCATGGGCTGCTGCTGGTACAGGGAAATGCTTTTTTCTGTTTTTTCTTTTAATGTGTTTTTTTTATGTTCATGCTTACTGAGACTCCTTATGTTTCACAGGAGTTATGCTTATTGAAGGAAGCCTGTGTCGTTGTTAGATAGCTTTCCAAATGCTTCCCATCACGGTATACAACCTGGGGCATATTGCCTCAAAAATGGACAGGGAGGAATAATCCTCACTAAGTGCTGGAAGAGTCTGGTGGTAGACAGAATGGTCTGTCTCTAAAGGCAAATGCTGAATGCTTTTATGCTTGCTTTCATAAGAGAAAACAATGTGAACTTTGGTAACATTGTCAGCAACTGTCCACTAAGGAGCCTGTCAGTCTTCCCAAAGAGTGCAAATTCCATTACTGTCTGAGCACTCATCGTGAGAAATGTATTATAGACTGAAAAAAAGAGCTTAGTTTGTGAGGGAAGGAAAGCCCTTGACAGATTCTGAAGTGTTTGAAATAAAAATAGGTCAGACAAGCCCATGCTTCCAGCTGCGTTTGCATCCTTAACTCGACAAAACAATTACAGTTACTGGATGGAGTCACAGGGAGGCAGGAGGCTCGTGATGACCCCTCTGCTGAGCATCTTGCTACCAAGAGCATTCTAAGGTAATTACTCTGTGTTTTTAAGTTGGGGATAAGGGAGTGAGGAAGGTGTTGACCAGCTCGGAAAAGAGGGAGCAAGTATATTTCTGATTAAGACCCTGAAAAGTTTTGGTCTATCCTTTCTTCTTCTGCCATTTGGCACCCGTGGCCTGATTTACCTGTGGTGCTGCTCAGTGTCCCCACTTTTGAGCAAAGCTGTGGCTGGGCTTTGTGGGCTGACTGCCTGAACCTGTGTCCCAGCTGACTGCTTACTGCAAGCAGCTGTCTCCCTTGGCCCTGAGAGCGTGCAGGAGGCTGCTGCTCCAGGTAGGAAACTCCTGACTGTTTGCATCCTGCATGGAAAGGAAGGGAGACTGCTAACCTGTGAAATGACAGAGGTTGGCCTGGTGCATGAGATTGGTAACGAGGTGTGTGCTGCTTTGCACAGCTGAAGTTACAGCCTAGCAGTAGCAGTTACAGTGCTGAGGAGAGTATTCAGTATAGCAGGGGTCTGTCTCTCCTGCTGTGCTATCTAGCTCACTGCAAGGCAGGCATCCCCTGATTTAGCAGCACAACAAAGCCGGTCCCTCTGGGTAAGTAGCAATGAGGAGACTTGTACCAGCAGCTCATCCCTTTAATCCCCTTTGAGAGCCCTGAGCTTTCACATTCTGTGCAAGGTAAGGCTCATTTGTGTTGCATTCTCCTCTCTGGTTTGTATCTCCCTGTAGCAGTGCACTGGGGTGCTTCCCCGCTCTGGGGCTGGATGCACAGTGCTGCGCTCCTTGGGGTCCTCCACCTGTCAGTGCCGTTGGGAGCTGACAGGGAACAGCTGGATGTGCTTTGAGTATTTGTCCACAGCTATTAGAGCTGATCCAAGAGGCACTGCTGGCTTCCTAAGCCAAGACCTCACAATTTGCATATGCATGTATTTATTCACAGCCAGTTCTCCGTGGGGAAGTTTCTGTGGCAAAGCAACCAAGTGCGTAAAAGGAATAAGCACCAGTCCCACAGCTGCTTGGTTTAACCAGTCTGTTTCAAGCCATGCTTTATCTCTTGCTCCTGTAGCTGCCAATAGCACAGAATTCCCTTGCAAAGGGCGGAACGTCTCTTTTCCATCCTGCTGATCAGCATGGCTTGGACCCAAAAGGCTACTTACAGCAGGGCTGGAAGTGGTTGGGGCTGAGCCAGGGACTCTGCAGGAAGAGCTGTCAGTGGTGGGCTGCACACTGGGGGTCCTGCCTTGTTTCTGAAGGGTTCTTCTGTGATGGAAAAACTGTGAAGATGCCTCAATAGAGAGCCTTGCAAGCAGTGCTCTGAGATGGAATGCTCAGCACCCCGCTTCCTCTTTCTAGATATGCCACTGACTCACCAGGCAGCACTGAGCCTTCATTTGAATGCTTCGTGCCCGAGTTTTCTTCTTGGCACAGACTGCTGCTCTGCTCAGACTGCAAGGGTTTAAGCAGATCCTGCTGCCGTTTGAAATGCTTTTCATTTTTGCTGAAGGATATTTTGGAAGGAAAAGAAGAAAAACTAAATATGATCTTTTCCACAACAGGGGAGGAAAGAGATAGCACAAGGAGAGGGAGAAATTGAGTTGTAACAAGAGAGGCAGGCAGTGACCTCCAAAAGTGGCAGAGCCTTTGCCAGTAATGGGAGCAGCTGCTTGAGAAACTCTGTTTTGCCTTCCGCAAGACAATCTCATGCCCCCAAAAGCAGCCCTTTGCCATAGAAATTACTCCACAAGTAAGGAGTTCTCTCCAGGGGTGAGAACTGTGTAGGGGACCACAAGCTCCCTTACCTCCTTGGGTTGCACAACAGCCTGGCTACGTTAGCAATACCTGTTTCCCACCCACATTCCAAGCACCATGTCCTGGCTATCTCAGGGCCTTTTCTCTTCCATTTCCACTGTGATGGCAACTAAGACCAGCTAACTCCTGCAATACCGGGTTGTAACACTTGTCCCAGTGTCTGTAAACCCATCTTTCTTCCTTGGGTAACTTTTGGTACTGAGAAATGTGTTTTAGTGAGCACAGTGAGGATGGGTTGATGGCTGGACTAGATGATCTTAGAAGTCTTTTCCAACCTTTATGAGTCTATGATGAGGCTCTTGGCAGCTGATCAGAGATACCGATACCATCCAGTGCCCTCCTTCTTCATCCAAAGGGGATAAATCACTCAGCATCACCAATTTGCTCTTGCAACACCTTGAGAGGTCGGCAAGGAGCATGAAAGAATCGTCTGTTTCACGCCGATTTGTGTGGCTCAGTATATAAGAGTTTCTTTTATGTGTTGAGACTCCCAGAGAGATTCTTTCAAAAGTCAGGTTGCAGTGACTGGGCTGCTGGCTCAGCTTGGCAACAACACAGATACTCAGACCCGATGGTGCTTTACACTCATGTCCAAGAGAACCGTTTATTGAGTTTACACAGAACGTGAGCAATGTGGAAAACACTAGAAATCTTGCATCACTGGTTTGGTTTTGGACAGCATTGGAAATGACAGTGCAGCTGCTCACATCATGTCAGTATTACGAGGTATGCAATATGCAATAAGGAGCCAAAGCTTTGCACTTTAGCTTAGGAAGTGCCCACCTCCGGCACATTCACTGCTTGCTCCTCTAGTGTCAGTAAAGCACTTAGCTGTCTGATGCTCCTTAATTTCACTTGAAACTTGTAAGCTGTGTACAAAACCACAGTTTTTGAACCAGTCCTTTTAAACCACAAGACTATTTCCCCTCCCTTTCCAACCCATGGCCTTCCCACCCAATCTCATCTCATCCCATCCCCCATGCTCCCACCAACACATACCTCCTTCCCCTCCCTCTCACCCCAGTCACACAACAAATATCCTGATGCTGCAGTTCCAAGCCATGTGTCCGCCCCAGCCTATGCAATCCGATGGTCTCTGACCAAGTCCCTTTGTTCAGACGTTAATACAAAACACACAGTGGGGGGGGGGGGGGGGAGGAAAGCAAAACAAAAAGAGCCAGACACAAGAGGGAGACACTGCTGGGCTCCAGCTCTGGCCTCTGAGCCCTTCAACGAAGCTCCACAACAGCTAGGCTCTTGGGGTACCTCCTTTCACACTCAAGACTGCAGGTCCCAAGCTTTCCAAGGTGCCTAGGAAAAGAAGGAAAGGAAGTAAACTACAAGCCTGTTTCTGTTTTAGGTTTCCCCCCATCACTTTCCCTCAACCCAGTGGCTGCTGGAAGAAATGGTTGACTCTGACAGGTCTTCCAGTGAAGCCCAGCCTGGGAACCAGCTTTGCTGTAAGTTCCTCTCTGTAATGTGGGCGATGGGTTTGGCAGCGAGGGGGGGGAGCAGATCACACTTTGGGGAACAACAGGCTTTGTCTCACAGCAAACTGGGGGGAGATGTCAGGGAAGGTGAGGGAGAAGTGCCGAAGGAAGCTGGTCAAGCTGGCCCTCTGCTTGTTGTTTGGACTCAGAACTGCTCCTTAGGGTGGCTTCAGTGTGCCAGAGCCAGCTTGTTGTCCAGTCACCTCTCACAGCCCTGCTGAGGGACAGCGTGTCGTGGGGTGCTCCCTGCTTCCTCGCCCTCCTGCCCGCTGGGGATCTCTGGGTCACAGTCGAGAGCCTCATAAATGGTTGGCAGCGTGGTTTGCTGGCTGAGGCGCTTGCGCAGGCCCACGAGCAAAGGCTGAGGCATGGACGAGACATCCACGTTGTTGCCGAGGTCTACCCAAGCCAGGCAAGGGAACTTGTTCATGTCCTTCATGGTGTCAGTCAGCTCCTTCATGGTCGCTCGCGTCAGTCGGTTGCCATTGAGGGAAAGGTGGGTGAGCTTGGGCAGTGCCCAGAGGAAGGGCAGCAGCAGGCGCACCATGTCGTCGTTCAGCTCGGTGAAGCTCAGGTCCACGGAGGTGAGGTGGTCGCCGTTGTTCTGAAGGTAGTAGGCCATGCGGTGCACATCCCGCATGGTCAGAGGGATCCCGGACAGATCCATGGAGCCCTGGCTCACCTTCTTCTGCAGGCTGTTCTTCAGGCTGAGGGTGGAAAGGGAGAGAGAGAGGGATGACACACACACAGAGCAGGGAAGGGCCTCATTAGGATCGTTCTGCAAACAGAAAGTGGAGCTTGGTTAGTTAAACAGGCATGAAGTTTGCACCATGCCTCTGGGCAGGTTGTGTCCTGGGGCTTGCCTGTGTCTTCTCTGCAATTAAACTCCTCAAGAACTAGCAAACCATATGACTGAATTCTTTCACTAGTACATTTCAGAGGGTTTGTCTGGATGCGTACATACAGACATTCATGCACAGACAGCAGAAATACCCATGGCAAGCAAAGCTTACATATGCACTGGCTTGCAACGTGGCTGAGCTGTTTTTCACCACCTCTCCAGGTGAATGCTGTGGTCAAATTATGCTGCAGTAGAATGGTGTTAAAAGGCTGAGAAATGGATATTTTATCACAAAAAACAACCTGTAAGCAAACAGCAGTCCAGGAGTGGATTTACCACCTCTCCTTAAGAGCCTTTCCCAGCATCCCCCACCTGTAGCTGCTGGTTTGGATCTTGGTGGTCAACAAATCACTGGGGATCTGCTGCAGCTGTGAGGAGGTGGGCAGGGCAGCAGGGAGCAGCTGAGAGCAATCTAGAGAGATCTGCTTTCACCTGAGGTTCTTGTTTGCCAGGGGAGCAGAGGGAGGAGGAGGTGGTAGGCTGCAGGGTAAGCAGAGCTGTGCTACAGGGTTTTGAAATGAGTGGGACGTGGAGTTCTGAGGTGGACTGTAGGTCTGTGGGAGTGCTGTGAGAAGTGGAAGCTGTGGGAGGTGATGAGGCTGTGTTGTGGGATTGATAGAAGTGTGTGTTGGGGTAATGTGGGAGCTTACTGCTTTAACATAAATGATATTAGCCATGCTGTCCTTACAGATGCAGCTAGCTTTAAGGATATTGGAGCTCTACTAGGACCTCCACTAAGTGCCCTTATTCATGTGCTCAGTGGGTGTAGAAACCCCTTGTTGGGGGAACAGGTTGGGGTAAGAACTAACCACCTGTGTGGAGATGTCCACTCTTTCTATCTGGCTGCCTGTAATGTCCTGGGAGCAATGGGCACATGGGGATGTGCAGCTTCTTTGGAGAAGGCTGGAGCACCACGGGAGCTGCCATGGCAGGTGAGAATGCTTCTGCAAACTTCAGTATTTCCAGGCCCTTCTGCTGTTGTGGGGAGGATACGATGCTGCCCTTAATGCTCTGCTTTGTGTATACAGTTTGTGGTATTTCAGAAACTTCAGCTCCTAATAACCTCTATGAATATGTGATAACATGAATGAATAACCATGCATTAATGCATTCACTGGCACTTTATGGATGTGTTTAACACTGCTGCGATCCCATGAAGGAGCATGAGGAGGAAATGACCTCATGGGCTGCCCTGTCTGTTTTACAGCCCCCAAATTCCTGCTCTCTGGGTTTGGCAGCACTTTGTTCTGTTTTTTTCTATACATCCTTGTGCTTCTGGAGGGAATTCACTATGCGAGGCTGAGGCTGTATGTAATGTATTTAATGAGTTCTCATGGTAGAAAGCCGTAACAGTGTGGAACAACTTGTATTCAGGCATAAAGGCTTTAAACAGCCTTACATCTGCTCTTTATGTGACCTGGGCCACCCCTCTGTGGACCATGAGAGGAGCAAGAAGATGTTTGTGCAGCAGCTGATAAAATGCCAGGCTTATTTCTAGGGGAGGGAATCATCTAACGTCCTCTAATTTCTGCAAGTGAAATAGGCTTAAAGATAGCTTCAATTGAAGATGCTTTTTCTTTGTGTGAGACAAAACAGCTATTTAGTGACATGGCTTTGGATGCCCATGGGACTAGTAGGCGGAGGGCTGCGAAGTGCTGGAGGCTGGATTAGCCTTGTGCTGCTGCAGCTGGTGCTGTGTGCACATCTATAATTGCCAGGGTTTGCATCCAGCAAGGATCTAGACCCTGGATGCAGGGAAGCAGATGGTGTTTGTATTCTCTGCAGTAAGTTTAGAGAGGAAATGTTCTCTGTGATGCTGGAGGATCAGCTTCAAGTGAGAATGCAATGTGAGCAAGAAGCAAGGTGCTCCACAGCCTGCATGGAGCTGTGTGCAGCATGCAGTGAGGAGCAGTGCCTGCCACTCCTAAGAGATCCGTGCCCTTCAACTTCTTCCTTGTCAGTTAAGCTCTGTGGTGGCTGTGATAGCTCCTGCTTGTTGCTCTGGTGAGACTTGCAGCAAGTCCAGTGGTGCCTGTTGGCATCCTGTTGTGTTATGGGTTTTAAAGGAGCTTGTTCAGCATCCTGAACTTTGCCCTGTCTTCACGCTAAGGGAAGCAGGGGCTGGGAGGAAGCGGTAAGAGCCAGATAAGATTTCAGTAATGAGGGATGCCTAATGGTCCCTGTCTGTATCGCTGGGGAGTTACCAGCTTTCTCCCTCTATGCCTCTTATTTTTCTTTAATTTGCCTCCAAAACTTCACATTCAAAGTATTCCTGGTGCTCCCACCGCTGTGCATCCCCTCCTTCATTAACAGGCACTGTCAGAGGTGGCTAATTAACCACGAGTGGACTATTTCTTTGCTGTTCCTCCTTGCACAGAGCCTAATGGCAGGCATGTCTGGATGGCTCCTCTGCCAGCGACTTAGGGGATGAGCTCCAGGCTTTTTAATTGCCTATTTAGCATAATCTGCTTGCCTTTGCTTCCTTGTGGGACAGGGTGCTGCTTTGGAAGTCTGGCTTCAGCTGCTTCTGGTGAGATGAGAGAAGCCTCAAGAGCATGAAGCTAAACAAACCCAGTCCCAGCTGTTCTTGTACTTGCATCTGACTCTTACCATGTGGCTTTAGTTAACTGACTGGTATTCTCTAACTTGGCTTCCTAACTCAAAAGCAGAATGATGGTGAACATTTCCTCTGTTGTATAAAGGAGAAATGGGAGCTCTACTTAATATTCATCTCATGCCATGTGAAGGCTAAGATCTAATCTGCCAGAGCTGTCATCTATGGCTCTGACTGATGTTTTCAAGAAGAAATAAAAAGACCCAAGGCCCTTTAGAGATGCTTCCCTACAGTCTTCTAGACACAAGTGCTTTCATTGCATTTTTAAAGTGCATCTAATACTGCTGTGTCTGGGCAGTGCACATCAATAAATGAGAAATGGAGCAATGAGCCCAGAAGGAACACTCGGTTCCCCACCCGAGCTTTGGATTAGCCAAGATGTTACAAAATGCAATTCATTCAGGCAGATGAACTAAACCCATAGTGTGACCTGTGGAAAAGGAAATCTGGATGTATGCAACTGAGAGTTACTAACTCCATATGCACAAGTGCCTTTATGCTTCCAGAACAGGTTACTGGGTGGGAAACTGGGGCTATTTTTTCTGCGTCAGGAACACCCTGCTTGTAAAGATTGCTGTTTTCTGCCTGCATGTTTTATGGGTTCAGCTTTGATCCCTTAGGCTGAAGCACTGAGCAGCCAGCTCTGAGTGCAATGCTAGTAGAAGATGTGGAAAGTTCCCCAACCCAGCTGTGCCAGGACAGTTCAGTCATCATCTATAGCTTCTTAATGGCAGTACTAGACTACAGTGCAGCCCTTCAGACAAAGGCTGCATTGAGCTGATATCCTTTCCACTCTGAACTGCAGTCTGCTCTGGCTTTGCCCTTGAAAAGTAATATACACTCTGGGTCCAGCCCTCTTCTGGAGGAGAACATACAGTCCTGCAGTCCTGAGCTATGGGGTCTTTGAGATCTGACAAAAACAGCTGTGTCTCAAAAATCTGCATCTGTCAAAATGTTGCAGAAAGGGTTCTTGGTAGTCTAAATAACCTGATGTCTCCATTGAGAAGCCTTAACCTGTTTCTCTTTTCTCTGATTGTAAACATGAGTTTATGGAAGAGAAGCTGGAGTTGTATAGCACCCTGGAATGTGATTAGTCATTCTTAATGAGCTAAACTACCTAACTGTAAAGCAGTGCTGTAACTGAAGTGCCATTAGGATGCAAGAGGCTGACAACTGTGTAGTAAGGTCATGCTGGTCCCTGCTGAGGGAAAGTTATCCTCCTGCTTGTAGGCTTCTTACTTGAAAACCCTCAGTAAATTCCTCAAGAGCTCAGCCTTGGTGTTTGCTCAGGCAGCCTGCCCAAGCAGCACCATCAGGTGAGATAAAAGATGTCAGCTGGGAGCTCCAGACTCAAGGCATATGTCAGGAAAGGAGAATGGAGCCCTTTGTTTTCACTGTAGCAAACCTGGTTATCACCTGAGCAGCTGAAATAGTCTCTTTGGGTGCATGAACAGCTGAGACACTGCTAACATGTTAAGAACCCACTAGCTTGGATGCAGGAGGGGATCTGTCTTCCAGCATCATCTGTGACAATTCAATCAGAGAAACCAGAGGCAGGCTGGGCTGGATCTTTCCTCCTTCCTTCAGCTGCTGTTGCATTCAAGCTGCTGCTGTAAGATTTCTTCTTCCATATTTCTCTGCAGACTCTGTTTCTGTCCTGGGTAAAAGCTGCTCTGGTGGCAACTTGTGGCAGCCTGATTTCACTTCTAGAAGCAGGGCCAGAGCCTGTATTACAGTTACTTCACAGGAACGGCTCTGCAGAGAAGGTGCTGAGGACAGACAGCAACCTGTTGTGTCCTCTCCCTGTGAGATTCATTGCACCTTTGCTGCAGTCACAGCCCCGGGTTAAAAGCATCAGTGTTAAACATGGTAACAGAAGCAGGTAGGACCTATGGCTTTAGTTATTTTGGATATATTTGGATATATATATTTATATTGGATATATTTAGTTATTCTGGATGTCCTTTGTGAATAAGGACATCCAGAATGATGTGCTCGTCTGAAAGCTCTCATAGGATGTTTTGCTAACGGTCTCTGAGGGATCTGGTTGGGCTCAATGTGTGTCTAAAATAAGACTGTTCCTGCATGGTGGAAGTGTAATTGGTCCTTAGCAAAGTTTGCAGTTCCAATGATCCTGGGATCGCTGTGTATTGAAACAGGAGTGCTTGAAGACACTTATCTCCTTCTTTCTACTTCATCAATTCATGGGTAGCTCAGGTTTGTACTTACAGTTGGGTTCAACTGAGAGTGGATGGAGATGTGACTTAGAGTTATTTTCTGCCCTACAGGTTTGTTGCTTGGTCACTGGGGAGCACCTGATGTGTGGTCCTGCTGGAGTACAGTGGGTCCTTTCCATCTCCCAGACCACATCTCTGTAGCAGCCCGAGTGTAATTAAAACCTGGCAGATGCTTCCTGTTGTCTGTGTGGCTGAACTTGTTAATTATCCTCTGGACCCGTTTGGCACATTGCCAGAAAGTGGAAACTGCATTTCAGAAGGGATGAATTGGGTTCTGTATCAGATCCACGAAAGCCCAAGCCCAGAGGATCACAAAGGCAAGGGAATATGTTTTCCACACACAGATTCCTCTAAACAATCCCAGATTTCCACGGGAGATTAGAAATGCCTTCAGAAGTCTTGCTGCTACACGTGTACTTCTTACATGACTTGAAGGCAGAAAGGTACAAGGCAGGGGCAGGAGTTCAGACAGAGGTCAGAGTGAAATGCTCTATAGCAGATGGCAGGAAGCAGAGAATACAGATCAGTTAAGAGCAGCCTGGCTGGACAGAATACAGCCCTGATATCTCCAAGTGAAACAGCAATTGCTTATTTTTCTGTTACCAGCAGCAGTCAGAGATGCCAACTCTACAGGTGCCTTTTGCCACAAACCATAACCCAGTTCGTCTCCTGTTTTTTCAACAAGAAAGTGCTGCTGTTACATATTTAATTCAAATTATTCTGCCTTAATGCCCTGCGGCTGCGTCTGTGCTGTTTGTCTGCAGGGCTGCCAACTTCGAGTGCTCGTGGGGCTGCATACCTTGCAAGTACTGCTGTCTCTGCTGCCTTAGCACCGTGGCAGCAGGACTGATTTCAGTGCACTTGAGAGAGATGGAGACACTTACCACATTTGGGACTTCCTGCGGGGCATGCCGTGCCGGTGCCATTTGGAGTGTGGGGTCAGGTGGTAAATCAGCTGCCTACAGATCCTGTCTGAGGACTTCCAGGGGTCGTATTCCTGCAAGAAAAGGGATAGTTTAGGTTCTGTGTGCTGCTGCAGAACAGGAGGAAAAGGGTGGGAGGTGGGTAAGGGACTGGGTGATATGGAGTGTGGGACTGTATACAAGAAAAGATGGGAAAGAGGATGAAAAAGGAATGGCTAAAAGGTTGGAGATGACTCTGCAACACAGCATGCACTTCTGGAGTGCCAGGAACATCTAAGTACCCCATGCTGCTAGGAAGAATCCCAGCCCAATGTTTTCCTGCTTTGACGGGGAGTGGGGCTGCAAACCTGGACTTTCCTTCCTTCCTGTGCTCAGCTAGATGCTGGAACAAGGAACCAGCCAGGTCCCTGTACTGCACCTTGCTTCCTTGCAGTCTGCTTTTCTCTTGGAAAATGGCTGGAGGTCTGAGTCTGGGAGCTTCCCGACAACAGCAGTTCCCTCCAGCACTTGCAACAACAACAAACTCATCAGCACCGAGGTGGCTGCAGCTCTCCTGAGTTTCTTTTTGCATGCATTCTCCACCTCTGTGACTTTGAAAGCATCTCTCTTCTGGTGAAGAATGACAAATGGCAGCTGCTGAAGGTTGGGGTTTCTGCCTTCTCTGTCATACAGACACCTGCATTCCTTTCCTCAGCCCTCCAGCCATAGTGCAACATGTGCAATTAGGGATTTATAGGTAAACACATAGTTAAGCTGTCAGAATGTACCCTAACTTATTTTTTTTATTGCAAGCACTTAAAGTGCTGCACTGTGGGCCGACAGCTGCACAGTGACTCTTCTAAGCAGTCCCTGAATCAGCTGAGCATCCCCAGGATGCACCGCCAGGCTGTGGCTGCTTTTTTTGTGTGTCAAATCAGGAGAAATCCCAGCCTGTGCTCAGGAGAGCACCTCTTGGTCTGTCACAGTTCACCTGGGGAGCCCAAGGGACTGGCGTTAGGTGCCCTGTCCCAGACTGCTGCTGCGCTGGCAAAGTGGGTGCTGGCACCACGATGCCACCTACAACAGCAGGTGCACACCAGGCTTCATGACAGATGCTGGCACAGTGCCCTGTGAGTGTTTGCTGGCTCACAGTTGAGAATTACCCTCCTGTTCCCTCCGTGTCCTCGCTGATGTAATTCTCTGCTGGAATTACACTGCACTCAGCCTTTTGCATGCAAGGCTGTTACAACTGCTGGGTGTTCAGCTGGGGTTGGGGGGGGGGGGGAAGTAGGGTGCTGGGGCTTTCCACCCCCCCTAAATCATCTCCTGTGGGGTGAATCTTATCTACACAATGGTAGATGTGGCATTTCATTTAAGCATATGTGCATGTAAGACATGGAAGTAGAGAGGGATGTATTCAGGTGCACAAAAATCAGTGTGTTGTCTGCTGGACAGTCCCCTTGTGCCACTTCCGCTACTCAGTGAGATGGGCAAGATTTGGTTAGGAGGTAGTTTTGGATGCTTATATTTGGATAATAATTACCCTTGAAAAGATTTTTCAGGCTGTCTTACAGCTGCAATGAGGATTAGAATGCTGCTAATTTGCACCAGGCTTTCAGCGTACTCCCCAGGGCATCGCTGCCTGCTCTGAGCTGCGTGTGCTTAATAGCTATCTTTGCATAAGTTCACTCTGTTGCCCTCTCTATAAAGCAAACATGACACTTGCTGAGCCCGATGAGTGAACGGATGGTGTCTGTGGTGGTAAAGGGTAACAGCTGTAGGTGCTGGTGTTGCTGTGGGATGTAGTGCTGTGTTAGAGTGGTCTCATGTGATAAAGCCTTAGACAGGGGTTCTTGTCCTCCTCCCAGAGTCACCAACTTGGGCAGAAGTGCAGGGAACTCTCTAGCTCCATAAACACCTCTTCCCAATGGCTACCTTATGGGGGTGGGGGTGTGCTACCGTATATGGCAACACTGCCTTCCACATCATATATTTTATCTGGCACATGTCCTCACAAGCAAGTCTTGTTGGCAAGATGAGTAATTCCTTGACTTTTGTGCCCATAACCTCTCTCTCCCCCAACTGCAATCATGTTCCAAAGTTCTTCTAACTGATTTCTACAGATACATGCACATCATTGCATGCTCTACTGCTCCAAGGATAAATGCTGGCTGGTTCTGGAGATCCACCCAGCTTGATCCACCTCCTCATCTGAGCTTATTCTGCATTGGTGCCATGCTGTAAAGTGTCCACTGAGTTAAAGGGGGAGGATTCACCTTTTTGGGACACTGCAGATCTCTAGCAAGGCTCATCAGCAGATCATGGGAGATGGGATCCACCAAGTTGAGGAAGGTTGCATTTTTATAGAGGACTTCATTGAGGAATGTTCCTTCCAGTCCCAGGTCCTACAAAACAAACAAACAAAAGAAACAGACATACAGCTGAGCATCTCAGGAAGAAGGATCGTGGATACTCACTTGGCAATACTCTGAGGACAGAAAAATATCCCAGCAACAAAAAAGTAGAACAAGGAGGCTGGGATGTAACTGGGATGGTGCTGAGTTGGATTCAGTTGTTGAGGAGGGCTCAGCTGAGGGAGGAAACGAGTCCTCTGCCCATTCTGCATGCTGCTGCCAGGAGAAATGAATAAGCAAATGAGTGCCCCATATGTTCGCACTGCTCCACTGAAAGCGTGCTTCAGGCACCACTCAGGGAAAGATGCACTGAGAACTCTAAGAGGGAAAGCTGGGAGCGTGTGCATGCAGAACCAGCAGGGACAGAGCCACCATTGGCAGAGGTGCTGGATCTTAACCCCAAGCAGCAAGCAAAGCTGTTGCTGTAGCCACTCTCCCTGCTCTGTGTATGCTCAGATCAAATTGAGCAGATAGCGGAATGGAGACAAAGATCCTGGCTACAGATGCGATGGAGAAAGCAAGAATAAATCAAGTGCTTTACAGCCCCACCACCGCGTGCACAGCGCAAGCAAGCAAGGAGCTCGAGCAGTGGGTGAATCCTGAAGGACAGAGGCAGCTGGATGTGGGCCAAGGCATCGTGCCAGCATCTCCCTCAACCGTAAGGCTTTGGGGAAATGGAACCTCCCACACAGTGTAGCATGGATAGATGAGGGAAGCTGCCAAGAGGATGGCATGGCTGAGCCTGCAGCAGTGGATGTCAGACCGGTAATTACACTCCCCCAGTTGGAGCTATGCTGTTAAGTTGAATCTGCATTCCCATTATAAGACTGCCTTCAAGGATTTTATCAGTAATATAGATAGAAATATTCACTTTGCGCTGATGATCTATAAATTCTTAGCACAGGGCATTTTCTAGTTCTTAGTTGTATTCTTCCCTTACTCCCTCCTTTTCTTTCTCCTGTCCTCCTCTTTTCTTTGGAAAATGCAGTACTACCCACCAGGGCACTGTGGTGAGCAGTGAGTGTTATGGATCTGGGCCATTCTGTTGGCACAGTGCTCTTATTGGACACTTGGTTGCTGATGTCTCAGCACAGGGAAATCTAGTTGTACTTGTTACTGCTGTTAGCCTGATGCCTCCAGCAGAGCGGTGCCCGCTCACCAGCAGAAATGGGTCTTTCTCTGGCAGGTGAGCATTTCTCAGGCTGATGTGGACACGTGCAGTGGAGCCATCAGAGTGCTGCTTTGCAAAGCAAGTGTGCATGAGTGCACTGCTGCTGTTTGCAGTTGTTCTCAGCATGCTGCCAGAACCTCGCATCCCCGTTCAGTAGATCTGCTTACGGCTTCTCCCTTTATTTAATTACACCTTCCTGATGTCCTGGGAGCAATCCACCACCTCTTGGGGCCTGCAGGCCACGAGCTCAGAAGTGCTGGTGGATACAGCGACAGCATGCAGAGTGGATCTGTGGGGCTGGGTGAGGTCTGGCAATGGCAGGAGGCACTCCCAGGAGCCCTGGTGTGCCTGAGTGCATCCCCTCATTCACAGGGGTTGCAGTTCTGACTCTGGTGTTGCTCTGCCATCTCTGGGTGCCAATGCTGCCAGACTGAGGCTCAGTGCTAAGGTATGGTGTTAAATATCCTCATGGCCCACTGGAGTGAAGGAGGTCTCTCTCTCTCTTGTTACAGGTAACAAACAGACCCTTGCCTGGGATGTGTTAACCAGCAACTTGTGAAAGCGTTACTGCTCAGGTAAGCAGTCTGTGTGAGGAGGGACGTGCTGGGGACCAAGCTAAGGGCTGAGCTTAGCTGAAGAGTGATGTAATGTTGTGAATAATGAAAGACACTGATCGTGGCGCTTTGAAGCATTGGACACGTGAGAATTGGTTGTGATTATCTGCCCCCAGCATGGCTGACAGCTGTGTTCAGCCATTGAAAGGTGCCACGCACATTAGGAGCCTTTGAGCACACAAAGAACCGGAGGCATTGTGGGGGTGCTGGATGGGTTCCCATCTCATTTTGTGGAGGAAGGCTGTGTTGGGACTACAGGATGTGTGTCCCGCTGTGGTGTTGTCAGTAGATGAACAGTGGGTCAGTGTTTTAAGATGGACAGACAGAGATGGGGACAAGGGGAAGTGAGAGGGCAGGGGGCAGAAGAGGAGTGCTCAGCATGTGGTAATTCTGGGTGCAGGGCTGAGCCTGACAGACACTGGCAGGCTGTGTGGGAAGGAGGGCTCAGCAATGACCCTCCATGGCTTTGTGACTCAGCATCCAAACCCCACTGCTCACAGATGGGGCTGGTGGAGACCTCGAGGTCTGGGAGAAATTTTAGTGCTTCAGCCTGAAGGAGAGGTGCTGAGCGCTACAGAAAATGACATTTTGAGGTTCTGGCCTCTGGCAAACCCTACAGAAGTCGGTTCATGTTAGACTGCCACAGCTGTGAAGAAAAAGAGGCAACCACTGACTTCTTGTAATAACTCTTCTCCTAAACTGCCTTTGAGATCTTACTCAGCCCTTGTTTGCCATACACAGGCTTTTTGCTGAGGGTTATCTATGTGCATGCATGGCAAGAGGGTTGTTTGCGGGGCTGGCAACGCTCCTCACGTGAACTCTAAGGCAGTGGGCATGAAAAGCAGAGAGGGAATTTTAGTTCCCATAATTTCTTATTCCAAAAAGTGCAGCTCGCCAGTAGCTGGGGGCATTGCTCACCCTGAGGTATGCTGCAGAGCCTGGGACTCAGAGCGGGCATTGCTGCAGCTGTACAGCATCCCTGAGAGCCCAGCCCTGCTCCAAAGCTCACACCCAAGGCTGCTGGCTGCTATAGAAGCAACTGGGTGCATTCCCACGATGAAGTGGGTCATTATCTAATGAAGGGCCACGATAAGCTGAGAACCGGTGGTGTTTTGTGCCAAATCAGAGGGAGCGTTTGTCCCCTGTGCTGTTTATTTCAGAGCTGCCTGCAGTTCGGGGAGGTGAGTTTGCCTGGAAAGTGACGGAGCGATGGAGATGCTCCGTTCCAGCAATGGGGCTCCGCATCCCTTTGGCAGCGTGCTGTCTGTGCGGTGGGGCTCTTCTATGCCTGCGTAGCGGCAGACAGAGCCCCGCTCCCTCCAAACACCGCTCCCTCTCCCCTCCAGCCGGGCTGCGGGAGGTGGCTTTTCCCTGGGGAGCAGCGCTCCTGAACGCACCGGGGGCTGACGCGGAGGGCTGCGGGTTGGGACGGCTCGGGCACCGCTTTACCTGCCCGCCTCCTCCCCTCCTCGCAGCCTCAATCCCCGGGCGGGGACGGGGGAGGTGGCAGCGAACTACGGGCGGCGTCCCCAGCCCGAACGGCGGCACAAAGAGCCGGGCCCGGCCCCGCACCGCCTCGGCCCCTTTGTTGCCCGGAGGCTGCCCGCCCCGCCCGCGGCTTTTACCTTCCTGAGCAGCCTGAGGATGTGCACGGCGTGCTCCCGCTTGTGTTCTCGGATGGTGGCCTGAATCTCCCGCAGCCACCCCACCCTCCGCACGTATGGAGCGGGCGAGGCTTTCCGCAGCACCCCGGGCAGCTTCTGCGGATTTAGCAAAAGCGAAGAGAGGTGGAAGTCGGTACGGCCGGAGGGTTCCTCGGCCCCGGAGCTCTCATCCTCCAGGCTGCTCTGCCGGCTCAACCGGGAGCCCATGGCCGCGCCGCTCCGGGCCGGGAGGGCTCCGAGCTCCGAACCGGGGAAGGCGCCGCGAGGGGCGGGCGGGGGTCGGCGCTGCCCAGCCCGAATGGCTCCGCCCCGCTCTCCCCCCCCCCCCCGGCTGCCGCGTTCGGGGGTATCGCGCTCCGCCGGCCCCCACCTCCTTTCGGAGGCCGCTCCTCCCTTCTCAGGGTGTGTTCTGCCGAGGGGATCCTCGCTGCGGAAGACAAAGAGAGGAGCGGATCCCCGGCCGCATCCCTCCCTGCATCCAGGTGCTCGGGGGAGCTTTGACCCCGGGCCAACTCTTGGAACGCTGCGAGAGACGGGCGGTGCTTCCGAACGCACCTCTGGGCTGTGAACAGCCGTTTTCTGCCGCTCTGCTGCTGGCGCAGAGGAGGCGGCTTTTGCCCACCGGCGGCCGACAGCATAATTCTGTCCCCTTCCCCACCCGCTGTGTGCAGGAATGCTTTCTTCGTCGCCTCCGTCCCCCAGCAGCGCACGACAAACTTTAGCACGTCCCCAGAGCGAACTGCTGCGATCCAACGGGGCGTTGAGGAAGCAAAGGTTGGATCCCAGAGCTGTGATTTTGTAGGCAGCCGAGTCACGTTCCCAGTATAACCAGCAGCTCAGCCCGACTTCCCATTGCTGGAGCTGTGAGCTTCCTCTATGCTCAGAACCACTGTTGGATGCCCGCATCACACGGAGCCTGGTGTTTGTGGTGGTGGCTGTAGGAGAAGCCTGGGGCTGAGACAGTACCACCCGTTCCTGCAGGTGCTGGGTCTTCATTGTGGGGGATAGGAATGGCTGTGGCTTTTTGTTGTACAGAGCAAAGTTTGCTTTCCTTCTCAGAGCCTCAAATGATGCCACCTCCTTTGTGCTCTGCTGGTTTGAGCAGAGAGAGAATGGATGGGGCTGCCCTCAGAGCAGTGTGGCCAATGCATCAGCTTTGCCCCATGTTTATGCACATCCCCAAGCACAGCAGGTGAAACATGAGGGCCTTTATCATACTTCTACTCAATGTTTGATCAGAGAAAAGCTCTGACTGTCTCTGCTCATCCCCTCCCTACCCAAGCACCTGCAGGAGAGAAACTGGCATCAGCAGATGCTGAGGTACTGCTGAAGCTGACTTGGGCTGATCCCATTTGGAGGGAGAGCTGCTGAGTAAGGGCTGCAGGGTCTGGTTGGAGAGGTCCAAGAGGGGCTGGGTCAGGAGAAAATCACTGTAAGGTGCAGTGTTATGGCTGATGGTGATGGATAGGAGAAGACAACCCCTGGCAGGCTGATGGCGATGGGGCTGTGCGGCAGCAGAACGAGCTGCCTGAGCTCCGTGCTGCTGGGAGGAGGAGCAGCAGGTTTGTAGCCAAGGGATCAGCTCATTGCAGAGTGGCTTTGTGTGTCTCCTCCTGTCTGCATGGTTTAAAAGTGGTATGTGAATAATAGAAGCTAATGAGAAAAACAACAGTGCTGGGTTTGGTTTCTTCCCGCATTCTGTCCCACTAGGGACACTTGCACCTCTCATCAGGGCATTGCCTGGCTCCAAACCAAACACAGGTACATATGGCACTGCTAACTGCAGCTGAGCTGGGCACGTGTGGCTGTTAGAGTTCTCCTAAGAAGTGTCTTTTAAGTTTGGAATGGGAAAAATACAGAGCAAGCAGAGATCTTCTCTCTATTCGCTCACGTTCTGTGCCTCAGGCACATCTGCTTGCCATTGTGCTGATGTCCTGTAATGGGGGTGTTCAGCTCCAGGGCCTTTGGGAAAGGTGAGCAGAGCTCAGGTCTGTGCTGATGATGGTCTGGGTCAGCCCATGGTCTCTCTCCATGAAGACCCTGTATTAGCAAGGGCTGTTGGCAGTGCCTGGAGAGAACAGGAGGGGTGCAGGTTGCTGTTTCCCTGACTTTTGTTCTGGCTGCTGACCAGGAGATGGGAATCTCTGCTTTTAATTACCCTTTGCCCTTTTTGCTTTCCTAAACCTTTTCTGAACCAAAGCAAGCACAGCACCTTACAGCAGTGTGTTCCAGCACCAGACTGTGTTGTGTGCAGAAATATTTGTTCTGAATCTGTCACTCGCTGCTTTTCTTTGCTGCTCTGTAGCTAAAAAACATGGAAGAGACAGGAGAACACCTATCTTTCTCCATCCATTTCCCCACCCCATCTCTAATGATAAATCTCTGCCGTGTCTGTTTCTTGGGCTCCTGTGGCTCAGAGCAGGAAGCCCTGCCTGGCAGTGGGGCTGCAATCCCAGCTGCTGCCAGGGAGGACTGCACTGCACACACCCGTGTGCTGGGGCTGCTCTCATCTGTATGCTGCTCCAGCGGGATCCGAATGACAATCCTAATTATGTTTGCCTTGTATAAGATGAAAGCTGCATTTCTGACTGGGCTGGGAATGTAATTGATTAATTTAGCATTTAAGAAGGGAAAGAGGATTAAGGTGGTGGTGAAGCTGTGCTGCCAGGCACTGTGTTTGTTGCCTCGCACTGTGCTTCAGCTTTTGCTTGCTTGCAGAGCAGCTCGTCTCGGCTGTCATTTCTTGTGGGGTGGCTCTGAGCTTGCTGGCACATCTCTCCTGGAGAAGAGGGAGTTGAGTCCTGGGAAGACACCTGCAAAGAGCAATTCCAGGCTTCAGCTTTAGTTCCCTTCTATTTGCAGGCAGAAGCACTTGCTGTCTTGCCCCACTCTGTCTGCAGGAGAGGGAGGTGTATGTGGGGAGCTCCATAACTCAGACTCTTGTAGACCATTGAGCAGAGCAGGAAGACTCAGAGAAGGTCCATTCTCCCACATAAGGGGTAGAAATCCCCTTAATGTGCAGAATGCAGGGAGGGGAAGGAGGGGCACGGCATCAGTGGGACTGTGCTCCTGGGGAATCCCTGCAGTGCCTGTGCTGGCAGCAGGAACTGCACGCATGCAGGCACTACTGAGACTGTGCTTAATGGAGAAGTGGTAACAGTTTTCTATGTAATATTTATTAGTTCTTCAGCCTTTTCCTTCTCGCACTGAGGCTCTCCTAGTAGGTCACGAGGCCCTGAAGATCCTGGTGCTCCAGGGCTAAGGCAGGAACAACATTTAGAAGTGGCAGAATTCTGCTTAAGTAATTATGGACATCTGCTCGTTATGGCAAATTGATCGTGTTCTTACAGGGCCTATTAAGGCAAGTTTGTTGGGCTGAATATTGCTGCCCTAATGACCCATGATGTTGTGGTTGTGCTCATAGGTGTGCTGGGCAGCTGTGCTGCACAGGGAGGTCACAAGTCCTCCCTGGTGGTGCATGGTATTAATCTGACTTCTTGGCACAGGAGAATTCTGAACTTCCACTGCTTTCACAAGGAATCAGTGAGATATCTGAGGTATGGGGGGGGTTCTACTTCTCTCCATGCCAGGAACACTGTACCCATATTATTTAGATGGGTTTTGCTGTGATTAGATGAGGCTGCAGTGTGAGGTTGGGTGCTGGGAGGGGTGGAGCATTGCTGGGCTCAGCAGGAGCAGTGGAGGAAGTTCACAGACCCAGATTGTGCCGTGGGCTTCTTGCATTTTCAGCATCAGAGACATCTGATCTTGCAGCGTGTCCCACTGGGATCCCATTTGATGTGTTGTGTCTCAGAAAAATATTTCTAAAGAGCTTTTTAAATCCCTGCCTTACAAGGGACCGCAGCAATTTCTGGAGTTACGGTTCCATAAAAGAATTAAACCATCTTAAACCTATAGAGGGGCAGCTGAAAGCAGCGCTTGGTGCTGTTAAGCTGCTTTTGGCATTTGAAACTGCCAAGCACACAGATTATATTGGCTCTGAGCATCTTAGCATGCTGCTAAACCACTGAGAGCAAGCATAGCTCCCAGGGGAGCACAGGACCTGGTACTGGTGGTGTGTATCCTAACTCTGCCTTAGGCTTTCAGATTGTCCAGAGACCTCTGTCCATGGCAGAAAGATCCTCAGGATCCCAGTGTGCCTGACTGCTTAGCTTGAGCTTTTCCAGGAGGCTACAGCACAGCCCTGCTCCCTCCAGCAAACAGGTTTCCCCTCCATGTATGTGCAGTTAGCGCCACAGCACTGCTCAGCACCTTTGGGCTCTGTCAGGTTCAGATAGTGCCCACCTGTGCCACTTCTTGTGCACACAGCATGCTGCTCCCCCAGTGCCCTCCTTGCAGCCATCCCTCCTGCAGAGCTGCAGATGGAGCCTTTCAGACTGGCTGTCAGAACCCATGAGCCTCACCAGATGCATTCGCTGCATTAACCTTTGAAGCCAAGTGAGTTTCTGTTGTCAGAACAGCAGAGGCCAGCAGACAACCTTCCACCTTCCCCTCCTTCTTCTTCCTCCTTGGCCTCTCTCCTGTGCTGACCGTAGCAGTTCTGCATGGCTTTGCCTCATCGCGTCTGTCCGCGCAGTTCACCGGTGAGGAATTTCATCCACGCCTTAAAGGGCCGAGTGGATGAGGTTAGGGAGATCTCCAAGGGACTGCAAGCAGCCCGAAAAAGAGGGAGGTGAGAGGGAGAAGAGCTTTAGGGAGGCTGGCCTTGGGATGATGCTTGTTGGAGAGGTGGCCGAGTGCCCTCATCCTCTGCATGGTTGTGGCACAGGGCAAGGGAGAGGTACTGGGGTCTCTCCTTGAACCCAATAGGCACTGCTGGCCCTCGGCATCCCTCCCTCCCCGGGGCTGCTGGTGTGCACGAGCCTGCTGATGGCTGAAGTGCAGTCTGACAGTGAAACAGCTGAGCCCTAGGGGTGATTTCATCCCCTCTTTTTCGAGCTGCTCCACGAGCCGAGCCAAGCCCGTGCTTGGCGAACAGTTACGTCCGGGGACCAGGAGCCTCTCGTCTGAAAGGTACCCAAGGCCACGGATGGGGGCAGCCAGCCCACGGCGGGGGGGGATTGGAGCCGGCTGATCTTTAAGGTCCACTCCAACCTAAGGCATCCTATGAAAGGCGCGGACCCGCTCGCAGGCTGCTTTGGAATTTCCTCCCGTCTGTGCCACCTAGTGCCCGACGCCAGAACTAGGGCTACCCCAACCTCACCGCAGCCCTCGGAGCAGCCCGGCTCCCCGGGGACGGGTCTCCCTCCCCTCGGCGCTGTGCCGGGATCTGGGTGCCGGCGGGACCCCGACAGGGGCTGCAGGTAGGAGCGGGGCACGCACGTGTGCACGGGGGGGGATGGAGGGGGAACGGCCCCGGCCGGGGGCTGCAGGTGAGGTCCGGCTGAGCTCTGGGAGCTGCAGGCAGGGAGAGGAGGGCCTGGGACTCGCTGTGACCCCGCCTTTGCTTTCCAAGCGTTCTTGCGATGTTTTAATGGACGAGAAAAGACTGACCTCTGTCAGAACTGGAGTTCTCCTTTTTGGATGGATTTCAGTGCCGCTTCAAGGGGAGCAACAGCAAGTTTTGCTTAGGGGAACACCGTAGGCAGAGCTGTTGTTTTTGCATGTCAGCAGGGTTTGCTGACCATAATCTTTTGTGCTATATGCTGTTTCTTACTGGGTTCCTCGCCTGGAGTTGCTTTCCAAGCAGTTCATACAGCTGGTGCTCGTTTTGCCAGCTTCGATTCTTAACTCTGACCTCTTGAGCCTTTTCAGAGAAGTGCAGTTGCTCCATGCAGACCCAGTTCTCTAAGCTCTAAATGGAATGGGATGAAGCAGAATCTGGCAACACCTTGCTTCCTTCTCACCGTGATTTTTGTTTCCACAGATCTGTGGTTTAGTGGTGGTGAAAGGAGCTCTTAGCTCCCACTGACCAATGCACACCTCTCCTTCCACTGCACTGAGTTCCATCTGCTCTTATTCCCACTGTTTCGTAACATTTTCAAGTTTTCCACAAGCCTTTCGAAACTCTCCTTGATATCTTTTGCTATCTCCATGTATTGTATGCAGCTCTTTCCTTACTGGGCACCCATAGGGTGCTCTGCTCTAAGCACTGTCCCCATGAAAACGTGGTTGCTCATTCTCTTCTCCCAACTTTTATTAGCTGAATACCATTATCTCATATCACTTCTCAGAACTCTATACTCACAGCTTCAGGGAATCAGTAATAAAACTGTTCAAGGAGCAGATGGATGTAACTTAGATCTCTTGGTCACATCCAGGAGGCCATGAGCTTTGCTCCTCTTTGTTTTGAGCCATGCTGCTTCTGAAACCTAGCTTTTCCCACTCTTCTTTTTTTATCTGTATACTTACGTAAGCCTGATTTCCTAGGAAGTCTCAGTATCTTTCATTGGAAAGGCAGATTGGCTCCACAATCTGATAGGGTAGGGATGGCTCAGTGGTTTTGAGGCTGGAATGCCTGGGGCTTTCCTGGGGCTGCTATTGATTGTGGTGCCTTATTACTTTTGAAAGGGCTGATCTTTGAAACCAGGGCTTCAGGAAATCATTTAGGGATGTGTTTGCATCCTGCTGAGCGCTGAAACTCTGGGGATTGGAATGGGAAGGAAACCCACTCTTGAAACAGTCAGTGTTTATCTGCTTTCCCCAGCCAGAGCTCCATCTTCCTGGAGGTGGTATTTCCTCAAAGCATCCCAAGGGCAGCAGCAGGCTGGTGCTCGTGTCCAGCCCCAACTTTCCTGAAGGCCAATTGGTGCCACCTGTGCTCCTGGTAATCTGTGTGCCTGCAGCCACAGCTGTGCTCTGTGTGGTGCTCCCACACCTGAAGTTTTTCTCTCCGCAGACGGAGCAGTGTAAGGATACAGGACAGTCTCCCCAGCAATCTCCTGGCTTCTCACAGGTCTGTAGGCTCCTCTGCTGCTGTCCTTCACTTCTTTGGGTCTTGGCTTCCCCTGGGGCTTTGCCTCTTCCCCTGCCCAACTCCCTCCCCAGCCTTAAGGTGTCATACAGCCTGTAGCAGCTTAAAGAGTGTGTTTGTGTGGAGGGGAGATAGCAAGAGCACTTCTCTTTGTGCTAAGAGCCCCTTAATGACAGAGCAGCACCAACCACCTGTTCTACATG